>JARFIY010000158.1:21832500-22432500 GCA_036346155.1 Sinelater perroti | reverse complement strand
TAATTATTTGTACTACTTAAATCGATTTTTGCTTCCTTACCTTTGTAGTTGGTGGTAAATTACTCTTTATGGTTCATTTAATATCTGTAATTACCTTTTGATAGTTATCAATTGCAGTGCAACGAACTCTCTCGTTTCACTTTTGATATTATATATTGATTATTAAGCAATAGGTAAAATTAAAAATAACCAGTTAAATAACCAATAATATTTCTCCCATAACTTGTTTATGTTGATAAATTTTTTCATATTTCGGGCAATATTTTGGCACCTGTTCCGCAATTATGCGAATGCAAATTTTGACTTTTTCGGACGCCTAGTGATAATAGCGTGCAAATTATTGTAATAAAGGAAAATCAGCATTTTACTGACTTTTAAATAACTCGTATTTTGCGTTGTTTTCATCATTTTATCTTTCATTTTTATTAATAATGATCGTATCAGGTATGGGAAGCAGAAGGCGATTGCCAGTAGTCGCGCCCAAAGTCGAACTCTCCGTTAGCTTGCGGCACAGTTCTACCTCTACAAGAGCACTATTTCCCTTTTCCTAAAGCGCTGGAAGACCCAAGAAGTCCAAAACCGGTCGTCCCAATACTACCTTGACACTCATCGACATGAACGTCATCCACATGGCCTGCGACAACCCCCACCTTACAGCAGTCGATATTCTTGCCAATTATGCGACTTCCTAGACCTGAAACTACCTATTCGTACTATCAAACGTCGTTTGTAGCAAGCTGGACTTAATGGACGTCGTATGGCGAAGAAGTCGATCATTTCGGAAAATAATGGGATGGCGCTCGTGGAGTAGGCGCAGGCACACAAGAGCTGGTCAAGGAAAGGGTGGAAAAACTGCTCTGTAATGACTAAGCAAGTACATGTTGTTCAAAACGGTCCTCAAGGCACTCGTTTCGTAATGTAATGATCTGGGTTTCTGTCTCTGGTCTTCGCACAGATTCTCTCAAAACAATCCACAGCATTATGGATCGTATATGTATGAGGAGAATACGATGCGTTTATACACGCAAAATATAGGTAGAGGTTTTATTTTCCAACGGGACAAGGATCCCAAATATTGTTCTAAGCATGTCTAGGACTGGTCCGCGCGATGTCGTGTGACCCTCCTCGACTAGCCTAGTCATTCTCTCGACCCTCTGGGTAGAGTTGAAACGTGAACTGAGAATGCAGATGAAAAGTATGCCTCACTCGAGGAGGAATGGAAGAACATTTCCCTCTCCTTCATCCATACACTTCTGGACCTCATGCCTCGCAGATACCAGGTTGTCAATGATGCTAAGGGTTATGCTACTAAGTAGTAGACTGTTGTTCACTTTTAGTTGATTCCTGGTGTTTTCATGTGATGTTTGTTTCGATAATTTTTGCTGTACTAATAAAGTTTTTCCAGATTTTTACAAAATAGATTTCTTAGAAATTGTAACGGAGAATTCAATGAAACGAAAAAGTTATGGAAAATATACTCTATGTTGATATGTTTTTGACCGGTGCTGTATATTATTTAACCAGATGCACACTTAATGGGATAAACTCAAATCACAACTGTATTTCAGTTTGTTGCGTGCGAAACTGCGATGTGCATCAGAAATTCTAAGATATTTAGTGCATTTTTCTGTATATAGTTTATTTGTGGAGCGCATGGCCTACCAAAGAACAGCAGTCGGTAGGATGGCGGTTAACCGGCCGTGCGCTGCCGCAGTTTCTGCATCCACCGCTCGGTTAATAAAACGGGAATAAAAAGAAAACACTGATTGCGAGTTAAAAGTCCATCATATATCGAGCTCTTCCGGGCATTGTTCCGCTTGGCCAACTTTTATCTGTGAATTTTCCACTTCATGGGCTCTTCAGCTCAATAGAGCTCTCAGATTTGTCCGTCTTCTAGTGCATCCGGCCGTTTGTAATCCTCGGAGACGGCTCTGAATTTTAAATTTGGGAACGCGGGGCGCCTCTCGCGAGCCCGCCCTTGTGCATAATCGCCGAGGCGGCCGCTGCATCCGACTGTACTCGCGATGCAGCGGGCGCCCTGGGAGCTCGCGAAGGAACTACTTCGAGATTATGAAGCATTTATTTCGTCTGGCGACAAAATGCAGAACTGCTTCTTTGTGTAATCCTGACGTGGAGCTCTTATTGGAGCCGTATTGAATCTGCAGCGAGGGTAATCTCGCGAGAGAAATTGCGTTTCAGGAATGGTGATTACTACAGTACTTGGGCACTTTTAAAGCTCGTTCTTAGAAAGGATAAACTCAAACAAGTTGCTTCATAGAGTTGTGATAACAGTGTGGTAAAAAAGCATCGATTGGCGGAAAAAACGTGTTAAATACGATAAACTAATTACTAAATTATCATCGTCATCATCATATAACCTCTGTAGTTGTGCACTGTTGAATCTAGGCTTCTATTAAATTTTTTATTTGTTGTGGTCTTCGGCACCTTGTGTGATTCGTAACGTACGGCGTTACTAGTATTTTATACTGCAATCAACTTTCTTGCGAAGCACCATTATTAGGTTTGAATTTTGTCAAGTACAAGGTGATTCTAATATGACCAGGACTGATTTGTGTATAAACAAGCCGCGCTGTGCAATAGCTCTGCGGTCTTGAGAGAGTGGAGCCGCAACCTCCATCCTCCCTGCTGCTTGAGTTAGAACCTGTTCAGTCCTGTTTGGGAGTTGCTAGAATGATGAAAGAACAGAATGTACCGCGAAGCGTAAAACAACGAATTGTGATCAAATTTCTCGTTGGAGGAAACGCCCCGTCAGCTAAAATTTACCCCAGACGCCAACAAAAGTATGGGAAAGTGTCTCGCACGAATCCATGTGTTTGAGTAGTATAAGTGTTTCAGAGCTCGCGTGAAGAATAAACCGCATGATCGTCTGACGCAAACATCCATCACCGAGCCAAACATGACGCAGCACATGCTGTCCATCAATGTTGATAGTGTAGAACACATCATAAAAATCACCTGCACTATCGCAAGGTGAATGCGCGATGGGTACCACGCACGCAGGAAAAGTGATGGCATCGTTCTTCTGGAACTCACAAAGGGTTTTCCATGTAGATTTCTGACGGATACCAGAATAGTCAATACAGTTTATTACTCAGACCTCCTAGCAACATATATGAAGGAAAAGATCCAATCCAAGTGGAAAACAGGTGGAAAGCTAGTAGCCTTTCTTTAAGACAATGCACGCTCCCCACACGGCCAGAACAACAATGGTAACAAGTGATTTGTACCTAATCAGAAGGCTCAAATCAATGACATCGTCATCCAGATTGCTCTGGACTGGGTCCGCTGTCAACCAAAAGCCATTTTTGAAAAGGCCATCAGAATACTTCAAAAACAAATGTCCCGGTCATATTTGAACCGCGTTATATAAACCATATACATATTTTTAATTTAGAATATGCCGAGTTTTATGCCAACAAGCCGCAGTTTGGGAAAAGCGTACTTTTTTATTTCTATTTGAAGAAATCGACAGCTGAAAGCCTTAATTTGCTGTCCAAAGCTTATGGTGAATATGCTCCATGTATGTCAACTAGTGAGTATTGGATTCGACGATTTAAAAGTGGTGATTTTGAACGGAAGACGAGGAATGTCCGAGTCGGCCGAAAAAATTTAAAGATGCAAAATTGGAAGCATTGCTTGATGAAGATTCCTGTCAAATGTTTGGAGAATTGATAGATTTCTTAAATATTAATTTGTCGGCCGTCAGTAGACGTTTGAAGACAATGGAAATGATTTAAAAGTAAGTAAATTGAGTGTCATACGAGTGGAAGTCGAGAGACGTCAAAAGATATTTTTCCACCTTCAAACAGCTGCTTCTATAGCACAAAAGGAAGAGTTTTTGGCATCGTATTGTGACTGGTGATCAAAAATTGATTTATAGCTAGAACCCTAAGCGCGGAATAGTCAAATGTATGCCCGGCCAAGCATTACCATCAACCTCAACGTCAACGTTCGAAGTAGTTGATAGGATCAGAAGGCCGTGATTTATGAGCTGTTGAAACAAGGCGAAACTATCACTGGTGATCGTTCCCGACAACATCTGATTAAATTGAACCGAGCTTTAATAGAATAGAGCGTCTGGAATATGCCGAAAGTCATGATAGAGTGACTGTTCAGCCAACGCTCGACCAATGGTTGCCAGACAAGTAAAAAACTATTTAGAAACCCTTCGATGGGATGTTCTACTCCACCCGCCGTGTTTACCAGACATTACCCCTTTTAATTGCACTTATGCAATTATGGCCTGTTTGAACAGCGCTTCAACTCCTTTGAAGATATCAAAAATGGGTCGATGCTTGCAGTTTCATCGTTTTTTTTTTATAGTCAATCTTCGATGTTCGTGGAGTCTTAAATCGTCTGTTATAGTATGTTTATAATTTTAAAATTGTCTACCGTTGTCTATCTATTTTTTAGGTTTACCATTACCATTGCTATCACTACTCTATAGTCACTGCACACTGACAGCTTCTTAAGTACTGTCACATTTGGAAGTATTTGTCTGCTATTTTTAATTATGAAAACTTTCTATTTAGTATTACCATCAAAGTCAATTTCCAACGTTAAGAGATTTTTCAAGAAGCTGTTCATGGTGAACATGTTATGCCGAAAAAAAACTGTCGTAGCAAATTCCTTTTTCATTTCTCGCGTCTACACTACCTTTTTTCAAAGAAAATACGTTCTTATGTCGTATCTTCTTACAAAGTTTAGTGTTAAAAAACGTTTCTAACTGGGACTGTAAATTCTGTTGGTGTTCCTCGTGTTCACCCTTCTCCCTTCGCTTCGTACCGCCTACTCAACTATCACGTAGAACAGAGAACTATTACCCCGCCTATTTTTCGAGCTTTTTGCACAAGGATTTCCCTAATGCCAACTATGGTCCAGTGTACCTTATTATGCTCTTCCTCGAACTCACACATTTTGGGATCTGCTAAAATTGTTCTTGGATCATAAAGTGCTATAATGTTTGTTTGCTAGGTGATTGTTAGCGCTCACTAGTCGCAGTCTTTATAGACCTCTACTGTGGTCTGGGTCCACCGATTTACCAAGGTCGAATTTTTTGTCACGCTGGCCATTGCAGGTTGATAGGGTTTTTTGAGGGAGAACATTTTCTTTGACCCAGATGATGCATAGTGAGTTAGGGATAGTAAACATTGATCTTCTTATATCTAACAAGGAAATAGGCAGTAAGCTAATAAATAGACAAAGTTAGGTTGGTCGCCGAAGAATTCAAAGCATACAAAAACCAGTTTCTATTCTAAGATTCTGTACATACAATAATATTAATTAAATATCCATTTTGATGGAGTGAAAAATTTTATTTTTAAAAAAATTAATTGCTTATACGAATTAAAACATTCTATCGTAGACAAAGTCTTAAGGCTAGGGGGTAAGAAACGTCCACATGTAGTAACCAAGCAGCTCTCTCGCCATAAGCCATAAAATTGAATGGAAACTACTAAAGTAACAAGAAGCTGGCAAATCATTACATTTGAGATATTGCTTTGTCTGTATTATAAACATAAAAGCAGACGTCGCCTGCAGTCTCCAGATTTTATTATTTTAATAACAAATTTCATTTTATCTGAACTTATAACTAGATTGTACGGTAACCTGAAAAATAGATTTAAGCAGTTCTAGTGTTATATACGATAATATGCTCCTGAAGTCCAGTTTCCTGTTAACTATAGGAAGCCTTGTGTATCAAGTGATCCATAAGTGCCTAAGAACAACTGCCACAAACTTCTAACTCATTCAGGAGGTTCATTTTAAATTCGCTCCGGTTATTGCATTACTCTTCCTCTTTTTGGATAGTGATATGCATCACTACAAGCTGCACGAAAAAGCAAACCGCCAGTGTCTTCCTTGGCGTGACTAAGGCCTTCGTCAAATTATGGCATAACAGGCTGGTGTAAAAATAGCCAGCACTCTCCAGAAAGAGGTTTAGTGTCAAATACTGAGAGGTGACACCAAACCGATGTCTCTCAAGGCTTTGTCCTGTCTCTAACGCTCCACAATCTTATTCAGGCGATGCTTTCCTGACTACAGTGGCAAAACATGCTAAAGACATAACGGCGATGTCAGGCTTGCTAACTAGTGATAAAATTTATTCAAGAGGAACTAAATCTCCTGTAGCACGAGTGTGACAGGTGAAGAATGTACATCGATTCGGAGCAGAGCTCGGCGGCCCTGTTCTCCAGCAAGTTTATTAACTGCCTGAAAGGAGGACAACTATTTCGAAATCATTTTGTATAAGAGAATATTTAGATTGGGGGATCATCTAGACCAAAGTGGCGATGATTAAGTACTTAGAACAAACATCCAACTGAAAGAAATTTTGTTATATATACAATCATTTTCGCCATTTAACACATAAACAACAAACATTTCAATTTCATTTTACTGATTGCACTTATGCTGAATATAAATCACGATTTTGCTATATAAAACAAAGTGTGACATTGTATATTTTTAATATTTAATTCAAATCCAAGGTCAATCGCATAGGTATGCCAAGCTAACGTATACAAGAATTCATAATAGACAGTCGGCACATTCCGACAACTTTGTTGTATCAAATTTAGCATGAAAACCGCCATATGTAGGTAATTCGCTGAATAGGTCGTGGAAAGGATAACAGTAGACAACAATTTTGACGAAAAACATAATATACAATTGGTTGTAGCTTATCTCTAAAGATATGGAAATTGACGATGGCTAGTTTTAGCAGGATGGAGAGACCTGCCATATTTCGCGCGTTCAGGCTGCCTTATTCTTTAAAAAAATTTCGCAACGAGTGATATCTTTGCATGGTGACTAGCAGGGGCCTATTAATAAGCGATTTTACATTAAGTGTTTTTTTTTTCTAAGGATACGTGAAATCATAGGTATATGCTGACATACTACACACAATTCTGGAACTAAAGGTGGAACTCACATGGGTGACTGGAGGCATCTACGAAAGAATTACCAGTAACTTTGAGGATCAAGCCGACTCAGAACGTGTCGAAATATGCCTGACATCGTGTTTCAAACGTAAATGGAAGATCTTACTGATTACAAGTCTCTTCATGATAATTTATTTAATTTTTAAATTCCGTGCCCTTCATTAAACACATTTTGCATATAATGCTCATTTCTGAAATGCATGTTGCTGACCGTACAACAATGAAAATACTTTGCTATATGATATACAGCACTACTTATTTAGATGGCACAATTTCTTATGCATGTTGCATCATAAACTGCACCCATACTAAACAAATAAATTCTAAATACCAACCGTTTAAATTTATGCTAAATCAAACTTACTGCACTTTACAGTCCTCCTAAGCAAGTTAATGGCACTAAAGAATAAAATGAATTGTTTATTCTAATAGGAAAGCGATTCTCATCTGGGATTTAACATGCATTAATTCTAAATAAAGGTAACAACTTCAGGTTTTCATAAATAACAGCCATTCATACTTATCTATAGAAGAACCGATTGTTATAGTTATAAACTAACTTTTCCAAAAACTAACCGATTTAAACTTCAACGTTACATAGAGGAACATTTAAAAATAAACAAATAAATAAAAGAACCGGAAGATCTTGATAATGCCGTCAAATAGTGCCGTACCACAAGAAGTAGACAAAGTCACAACTATATTTTCTGCAAATACATCTAATACTTTTTAATAATTGTGAATTAATAGCTGATGAAAGACAAGCAAGACGTATGTGGGATAGGACTATGAATCCAGTTGATAAAATTGCCTACAACAGACTTACTCGATATCTTAGAAAGGTATAACAAATCATCCCTATATTAAAGATATATATATATATATATATATATATATATATATATCCCCTTAGTCCTCGTGTCGGTAAGGTTCCCCTTACCACGTTTGACGAGTACCCGTCGAGGTTACTCTCGTGACACCTCTACCTTTCTGTTACTGACTAGCGGCATCCGTTGCCCACAATTGTGGGATTGGGTAGCTCCTCTAGCAGTTTTAAGGGTATCACGTACCATGGGGGAAGGCGCACTACCCACTCGCGTCGGTGTAGTTTCCTTTACCACGGTGGACGAGTGGCCGTCGAGGTCACTTGCGTGAGCCTCTACTCTACATCTGTTGATACTTGTTGCGCCCGTTACCCACACTGTTGTGGGATAGAGTGGCTCGAAGCACCTTTACGGGCCTGCGTCGTAGAATGAAACGCAGTCCCACTCGTGTCGGTAGAGTTTCCTCCACCACGTTGGACGAGCAGCTGTCGAGGTCGCTTAGGCGAACCTCTACCACATATCGTTACTGCTACCGTCGTCCTTTACCCACAAACGTGGGATCGGATAGCCTGCATAACAGTTTTAACGGGATAACGTCATGTGGTCTAACGTCTCCGTAGGCCTTGGACCTAATCGATGTAACAAATACTCCAGCCGACAGTACTCGTGTTGGCAGGATTTCTCCTGCCTCGTTTGACGAGTTGCCAGCGAGGCCACTTGCGTGAGCCTCTACCCCACATCGTTACTACAGGCGGCATCTGTTACCCGCGGATGTGGGATGGGCTAACTCCACCCGTAGTTTTATGGATAAACGCTGTGGGGGTCTCCCGTTTACCCGCATATATAATATATAAAATATATAATTAGTCTATCCAACTCAAACCATAAACTACTTTCCAAATTGGATAATAATAGCTGAGTTACATCAGAATAAGAGATATCTACCATTTTAACTGAAAATTTTCAATACTCCTAGTTCAAATAACATTATCAATAAAATAACAATTTCAAATTTTCTAAAATATCTCCAAACTTACCAAATCGTATCTACCTCTCTGTGAATTGCCCTTGCTTTCACAAATATTTAAGAACTTACTCCTCTGAAGACTATAAACTGAAATCAACCTCCACGAGATTTTACCCATATCATGCCACCATTCAACAATGCCACGAAATAGTCAATGAGATCATAAGAAACCTGCAAACCTTTAAACAGGGCAGTTTAAGTGCTATTTGTTAAAAGAATATACATTTATAATGTCCATATTATTAGAAAAATCATTGAAGAGTACGAGAAAATCAAATCCTAAGATTGTATAAAATAAATAAAGGATATTTTGTGGTATAATTTTTTTTGGCCTACTTAAAAGAAAAAAGTGTTAGAAATATTATTAATAGCTTCAACTTTTCTACATTAATGGGTATGCATGTATCCATATCAATTTCAGCCAAATCAAATACCTAGATTCACGCCTAATATACCTTCCAAATCCGGTATTATTTAAACATACGGGTGTACCATACGGTTACTTGCAACATCAGCGAGCAAATGCAGCCATTCAAAACCAATTCACTAATTAAGTCAGTATCTCGAACGCTTCACATCTAAATAATCAGAATAGTTTACCAACCTCTCAAAACATTAATGAAATTTCTAACGCAGAGAGCGACGATGAAATGAACGACAGCTCACCGAAAACAATCACACATGATTGGAAATCGGTAAAAAACGTAAAACTAGCCATAAACTAACAAATCACTATTCTTTGACTCAAACAAGTCTCCACAATCGATTCAAACCGCTCGAAACAGACTGAAAATGCTACAACTAGTCAAAATACCATTACGGAACCAGCAATACCTTATCAGAGTATGATTAATAATTTAGCGAAAATTACGGAAGATGAAACATACCATACAAAAGCTTTAGCTAGTGACACAGTGAAAATTAATGCTTACAGAATCGATACCTACAGAAAAAGCACCTACGCGAAGAAAAAATATTTACCACACGTACTAGCGAAAGAAGACCATGCCTACAGAATTGTGATTAGAAACTTACATCACTATGTGCCAACTAAAGCAGAGGAGCTTACAGCAGGATATACAGTGCGAAACATAATGAACATTAAACACAGAACAACTAAAGAATCACTTTCTTAGTTTTTCGTCGACCTTGAACCTAAGGCAAATAAGAAAATAACATTTAACTTAAAATACATCTATAACAACAAAATAACCGCAGAAGCACCAAGAAAAAGACGCGACATAATCCAATGTATGCAATGCCAGGAGTACGGACACTCTAAAGTATACTGTAATAGACGATACAACTGTGTAAAATGTGGTAACCAACATGACTCAAAAAGCCAGGGGCACCCCCGCATAATGTGCTCTAAGCGCAAGTGAGCACCTCGCAAACTACAAGGGCTGTAGAGTTTACAGAAATTTAATTACCCAAAGATAAGGCGCCAGAAGCTCTCCTGCTAAACTTACATTAATTAATAATCGCCTGCCGCAGACACAGCCAGCTAGCTACACCCTGGCCAATACACGCACATCCCAAAGTGCAAACCTAACTTACACGTAAGCTGTATAAAATAACAACAATATGATACCTACCTAACCTACAACCAGCATAAAGGATCAACTAGCTTCATTCCTAAACGAATTCAAAAACATGTTCGCGCAATTATAATACTTAATCAAAATGGCATATCTTAAATCTGCTTACTACTGTCATTAGTAAACAAAATCCATAATAGCTAAAATACTCAGAATTCCAACACGGAATGCCAATGGGCTTCTCAATCATAATAACATTCCTCCATCTAAACAAAATTGACATCCTCCTGTTATCTGAAACTCACTTCACCGATCAAACTGTTTTTCTTATACCACACCATTTAACCTACAGCTGTGTCCATCCCGACGGCACAGCACAAAGATTCTATCTCACATCACGAATTGGCCAAATACCAAAATAGTGAGATTTAAGCTACCAATGTCCAGGTAAGCAGCGAAAAGTGGAACGTGATTATAACAGCTGTTTATTGTCCGCCACGCCACATAATTTCTCCTGAAGAATATAAAAATTTCTTCCAAACCCTTGGTAATCGTTTTATTGCAGGGGGAGATTGGAATGCCAAACTCAAGTATTGGGGCTCTAGACTCATCACAACCAAGAAACGCAACTTCCTATGGGCTATAACAGACAACAGCTACCAACATATATCTAACGGAGAACCCACTTACTGGCCGACAGACGCGAAAAAGCTACCAGGCCTCCTAGATTTCTTTATAACCAGGGGAATACTAATGCAAAACTGCTTAGTAGAATTAAATGACGACTTGTCTTCGGATCACACACCTGTTAGTTTAAGTATGTGCATCTCAGACACAAGGCTAGCCCCGAAACACACTGGTTGGAAAAATTTGCAGATTACATAAATCTCAATATACGTATTAAAAATACAGCGGAACTTGATGCCACCGCTCAATATTTCACCACCCTTATTTAAAAAACGTGAGATTCGACACCTAGAACTGAACAGCAAACAATAAGTCCTATCACCACCCCGTTACAAATCCGACAACTCATTAGTGAAAAACGACGAGCCAGAGGCAGATGGCAGAGAACACGTAAGCTGGATGACTATCCAGACAACTTACCGCAGCACTCAATAAAAATGGTAACTCAACCTTTGAAGCATACATCCAGAATCTATCCTTTGACGACCACAACCTATGGAAAGCTACTAAAAAATTTAAAAAACGCACATTACCAAAATCACCAATAAGGAAACTTAACGATGAGTGGGCCCGTTCCGACCAAGAAAAGACCGACACCTTTGAACTCACTTATACCACGTTTTCCAACCAGTAGAACCAATATCAGGCGTCCCAAAGGATGACATTGAAAACTTCCTTAACATACCCTACCAAATGTCGCCACCAGCAAGAGCCGTTAGCCTGTCGGAAGTTAAACAAGAAGTAGTCAAGATAAACCAACACGAAGCTCCGGGGTATAATCTAATAACCGGACAAATACTAAAAACGCTGCTCCGGAAAGCTCTGATTCTCGTCACAACAATTTTGGCCGCATCCTAAGCCTCTGCTATTTTCCTGTCATATGGAAATACGCAGAAATAATAATGATTCATAAAAGTGACAACCCCCAAGAAACCTCTTCATATAAGCTTACTGCCTATTATAAATATTTGAGAGGCTGCTACTTAAACGGATCTAGGAAGACAACCAACTAACATATTTGCTGCCTAACTACTAGTTTGGCTTTCGCGAAAACATGTCAACATTACCTCAAGTCCACAAGATAGTCAACCAGATATCGAAGAGCATCGAGGAAAGGGAATATTGCAACGGGGTATTTTTGGATATGTCCCAAGCGTTTGAGAGCCTGTTGTACAAACTCAAAAATATGTTTAATTACAATTACTATATTCTCCTGAAATTTTACCTCACCGATAGGAATTTCTCTGTAAAGCATAATGAAGCTGTCTCTCCCCACTACCCCATACGATCGGGTGCACCGCAGGAAGCGCAATTGGCCTGCTCTTGTATCTTATATATACTGCTGACTTACCTGAAACGGAAAACACTATTATTGCTGCATTTGCGGATGATGTTGCTATCCTATCCTCAGATAATGATCCTGTAACTTCTTCCTAAAACATGCAAACCTAAATCAACTTAGTGAATGGTACAATAAGTGGAGAATCACGATAGACCAATCTAAATATGTCCAAGTAACATTTACCACATGCACTTAAATATGTCCTTTCGTAACAGTTAACGGAGCCCCCGTACTTGCAAAATCAGATGTTAAATACCTACAGTTACATCTTGACCAACGCTTAACCTGGCAGAAACGTATACAAACGAAGCGAAGACAGCTGAACCTCAAATTCAGGCAGATGTATTTGCTCATGCGCCGTAAATCAAAATTTTCAACTGAGAACAAAATTACACTGTACAAAGCGATGCTAAAACCTATCTGATCATACGGCGTACAACTATGGGGATGTGCCAAGCCCACTCGGTTAAAAACAATTCAAACCTCAAAACAAAAAACTTCGTGCGATTGTTAACGCGCCATGGTACATCAGCAACCTAATTCTGCACCAAGATCTGCAAATCCCATATATCACAGAAGTAATTGATACTGTTGCCACCAATTATCGAAACAGACAACTTACACAAAACAACACTAAGCCGCAGTGACATAAAGAGAAATGTCAATGGAACTTTACTTAATACTTTGTGTGATGTAGATTGTAAATTCAAACAAATGTCCAAAAAATATTAACTTTATTTTCAAAACAATTTTTACGCCGATAAACTTTTGGCGTAGAAATAAACAATTTTAATACCCCTCGCACAAAAATTACACGCCACTAAAACCAACAATTATAAAAATGTAGAGATTTATTTGTGAAACAAATTCTAAGTACATGCTAATAAATCGACATGCGTGCTTTAATTTGAAACGAGTCGAAGGTAACCATATCGCTGGTATTTAAGCAAGGAGCTGTACGAAATACAGCAACAGTACGCTCATCACAATGATAGCCAAGGTGATCGCAATTGCGCTTGCTCTCTTCGGTAAGATTTCTTTCTAATATTTATCGTTTATTATTTTAATTGTTATTGTAAAGTGACGACTGGTATTTTTTTCTGAAATATGACAGCACAAAACAGAAAACGGGAATATTTTAATTTTAGGTGCCGCACTTGCCGAAGCTGACCCCTTGTTTATTATAAGGAGGTTTCATATTCCTACACCTCCGTAATACAGTTAATTGCAATTCAAATATGCTAAGTAATTCTCCTCAAAGAAAATGTGAACCGAATTGTAACGCTATATTTTTTTCAGGGACTACATAAAATTTTGTATTCCTATAGATGTTAGCTTAGCATTTCTGTATGGAATCGACTTTGGGTTTGAAATAAATATTAAAAATACATGATACTATACTTTGTTTTACATAGCAATGTCATGCTTTGTATTTAGTATAACTGCTATCAATAAAGCAATTGAAATATGTGTTATTTCTGCATATGAACATCAAAATTAAGCTTACTCTTACTTGTAAATTATAGTACCAATTGTATAAAATTTATTTGAAAGTATGCAAAATGTACTCTAATTTCTTTCATAGTAAGACATAACTGGACTTTATATACAGCTTGCGTACTACAGGTATACGGTAGCTGGTTATACAAGATAAATTTGCATCATAACTGAAATTTGAATGTTGATCGCTATTGTAAAGTCTTATCGAAATAATAAATTTTGAAATTTGTTACAGTTGAATCGTTAGTTTCAAAATTGTTGTCCACAAACAAGCCTACATTTTCTATAATTCGAGCTTTAAAGTTGCGCTCCAACGTGATAATGCTGACGTTTGTTAGGGAGTTCCAGTAAAGAGTAAGTTATGGTACGGAAGCTTTGCGTCTGCAAATGTTAAGTACACAAATAAAAAGCGCTGGTTAAACGGCCACAAGCGATATTCTTTTCTGAAACCACGAAATCATTTATCAAATTCTACTCAACATTTTATATAATGCTACACAAAGATTTTATTCTTCTATCTACCTATACATTTGAACACAAAGTAAACAAATAAATATGCCGTGCCCAGACCTCTGACTTACACAAGGAGATCCGTGCGTTGTAAACAAAGATATCCTATACATTTCAACTGAAAGTAAACAAATACGTCTGACATTGAATTTGGTGTGGCGGTGCTCTGAGCTTTTAATTTACATGAAGAGGTCCGTGCGTTCGTGCACGCATGTCGGAGCCGCTCCCACTTCTTGCCGAATGACCGGTTGGCCGCGACTGTCATCGGGCCGCTACATTGACTTACGCAAAAAGCGGGTCTGCGACGGAAATTTGAGTTGATTCCACCGAGCGAAGGTTGGTTAAGGCGTAGATGACGTTTATGTTCCTTTATCCTGTTAGTAACCGTTCGGCCCGTAGTTCCAATGTAGACTTGCTCACATGAGCAAGGTATGCAGTATACCCCTGGTGTATCCTGTGGATTTCTAGTATCTTTGGCTAGTCTAACCAAATCTCGTATCTTAGTTGTGGTAGTATAGAAGGTTTCTACTTTGTGTTTATTGAGAATTTTTCCTATCCGGTCCGTAACCCTGTTGATGTAAGGTAAAAAAGCCTTGCCTACCGTAGCCGATTTTGGTTGTGTTTTTCTTGCGCATTTCTTAGGTTTGATTGCTCTATTTATCTCCGTCATCGAGTAGCCATGTTTTAGTTCTTCATCCAAAAACTGTGGTTGACATATACGTCTTGCTCGATCTAACAACGTTTTCACAACCGTTCTTTTTTTACTTTGGTGGTGATTCAACTGCTTGTGAAGGTATCTGTCCGTATGCGTGGGTTTTCTGTACACTGTGTGTTGTAAATGTCCATTCTCCGATCTCAATACCTGTACGTCTGAGAAAGCAATCCTATCTTTCGATTCCAGTTCCATGGTAAACTGTATGCTTGGGTGTATGGAATTCAAGTGCATAAGAAATTGTGGTAGGGTCTGCTTTCCGTGTCTCCATATAACAAAGGTGTACAAAGGAGCCATATCGAGGGCTTTCGAGGTGCTGTGTTGATGACAATCTCTTCAAATTTCTCCATGTAGTAATTGGCGATTACAGGGTTAAGTGGGCTACCCATTGCTACTCCGTCTTTTTTGTTCGTAATATACGCCCTGCCAACCAAAGTAACTGGACGTAAAGCACTACTGAAATAGCTGTAAGATATCGTTAGGATAAATTTTCTGGTATGTCCAATGTACGGTTGTAACAGACTGGATAAGTATTTGGCCAACTTGTAGGTGGGACCCCCGATGGCACTGACAATGGGTCGCAGCGGTATATCGTTCTTGTGTATTTTGGGGAGCCCGTATAGTCTTGGGGGGCAGCGCCTCTAATGTTATTAGTTTCTTTTTGGTTTTATCATCCAGAGAGGAAATCTTTATCATTTTGCTTGTGTCTCGTAGTATCCGCGATGTGGGATCACGTTTGAGCACGGTGTAAGTATTCTCATCGAGCAGTTCGGTCATCTTCTTCATGTAGTCCTCCTGTGCTAGTACACCAGTGGCGTTACCTTTATCTGCTGGTAAGACAATTATGGTGTCATCATTCTTGAGTTTGCGTAGAGCCTTTAATTCCGCCCTAGATAAGTTCTTCTTAGGTGGCTCAGCATGGCGCAGGATGCGTGAAGTCTCGACTCGTACTTCCTCTGCTTCGTCTGTTGGACGGTTCCGTATGGTTGCTTCTACGTTGGCTATAATATCCTCTACCGGAATGGATTTGGGTGTTACGGCAAAGTTTTCACCTTTGTTAAGAGCACTGATGGCTTCCTGGCTAAGCTCGTATTTGGAAAGGTTTATAACAGTTTGCTTATAATCCAGTTGTGTCGGAGCGCTTCTATTCTGTAAACGTTGAAACTTAGAAGATTGTGTAACGGTGGCGGCCGCTCCGTATTTCCCGCAGAATGGAAAGTGATGCGGTCTATAGTATATAGTATATAGTTCTAGTGAACACAGAGCGAGGGTTTTTCTAGTAGCGTGCACTTGTTCTCTGACTAAGGCAGCTTCCGTTTTGCAATAAATTCGTTGGGCTTGAGGAGTACGCAAGTGTTGTTTGATCTGTAAATACTTTGGAACTGCCTTTTGATCTCGACAACGCAGTAAGAAAGCAAGGCTGGACAGTAGCTAGAATTTCTTCTTGCGTAAGTACTCGAGTTGTCTTACAGACTTGTAAATCTCCTCCCCGCAGTATCAAATAGATGCGAAGGCTTTCACGGCCGGTGTTCTGGTGTATCGTGTGGTTTGTTCTCGGGTTATAAGGCCGTGGTCGGAGTTTAGAAACTCTTGACGTTTCGTCCACAACTGCGGCGGACATCTTCAAAAGAAAATCTAAAAGATACTAGAAATCCACAGGATACACCAGGGATATACTGCATCCCTTGCTCATGTGAGCAAGTCTACATTGGGACTACGGGCAAAACAATTACTACCAGGTTAAAAGAACATAAGCGCCATCGACGTCTTAATCAACCTGATAAATCAGGAGTTGCAGAACATGCACTGGAAAATCCTGACCACGAGATTATACAGAGAGGCGGTGGAGATTTATAAATATAAAAATAATTTTAACAGGGACGACGGATTCAATCTACCTAGGTCTTGGGTTACCGCTCTCAAGGGGCAAAAAACAGACAGCAATACAGCAAAAGAGCGAGTGACCTCAGAGAATGTTAAAATATTACCTGCAACGACCCGATTGACGTCAGCAGCTAGCCCTATCATGTTATCTACCATCCCGGTGATGTCAGCAACTCTCCCACAACACCATACCTACCACACTCGCACGGGACAGTCACTTAATTTTTAGAAGATTTTCTTCTGAAGATGTCCGCCGCAGTTGTGGACGAAACGTCGAGAGTTTCTGAACTCTGACCACGGCCTTATAACCCGAGAACCAACCACACGATGCACCAAAGTTAAAGCGATTTCAAATTTACGTATTTCTTGCGTTTGAACGTAAAACGTAAAAATTACGAGTGCATCATAAACACGCTCATAAGCTTTGGAACTTTATGTATTACCTATTTCTTATGGACAGTTTATGCTTAGGTCCATTATAAATAGTCGCTGAATTATTATTTGATTAGTTAAATTGATTTATTTTTCCAATTCATATAAATCCAATTCAATTAAAATTTTATACGTTCCCAACTTGCAAAAATTTGAGAGAATGCGAGTGAAACTTTTCCAGCCTAGGACGCTAAAAATTTTTTTTGCGGGCAATCCCTAGTGTCTATGCAAATCAAATGTATAGTCAAAACTCTAAACATTTTTACTAGACTCCGACGTAACAGGAATTTTAGATGGAACAGAAAGTCATATGGGGTGTTGTCTGACTTGATAGGTAAACTCAAGTGTTGTGTCCAAGACTTGCAAAATTTAGTCTTTATAGGTTTATTAGACTAGACGAAAATATAAATATATTTTTAAGGGATACGGCGTAGATCTATGTTGTTTCACTTGTGGATGTCCCAGTGTGATAACGGTAGATTTATTGTCATAATTTTGTAGTTAATGGCTTTCCAATCGGTTGCTTCTGTTTCTATTTATTTGTTAAGTGTTCTAATTACATCTTCTGTTATTCTATTTTCTACTGGTGTACCTACACTATTTAGCCATTCACATATTTATTAGACCAGACAAAAATTTGAATCTATTTATAAAGGGTTAAGCTCATCACATTAAAAGGGGTGATGGTCGCTATTACTATTCTCTCAAATGTGACACAACAGTAGAAAATAGGACAATAAAAGAAGTAGGCATAATATACGATAAAAAACAAAAGTAATCAACTCAGAATACAACAATTTCAGAATTATAAACAATAAAGCTACAGTTACAAGAAAAAGTAGAAATAATATAAATCTACGTAACATAGAGAATATCCAGAATATCATTCGACGTGTAGTTATTATAGATCATTAGAACGCCTTCATGGGAAACCACAAAGATTAAAAACAGAAAATAATCCCAACCCGTAAACTGGTCTTGTTGCCTTACACAATTATTCTTTTTTCTGATTATATTTGTAAAGTCTGGGTTTAGTATTTAGCGCTATAACTCTGAGTATTTTTATGTCATAAATTTCTCATACCTTTATTATACTCAATGTAATCTCTCACAAGCTTCGATGTCCTAGTTCTTCGGTTTAAATATACTTTTATATATTGCTTTGTGTTTATATCACGCATTTTCTGTTAATCGTCGATTTATTTTGCAGTACTCAGACATTCTCTCGCTATTATCATTTTTATTTCCTAGTGGCCTATACGCTTCTGATGTTGTTGTTCCAAATCGTTAGTCTATGTTGTTTCCAATGCGGGCGGCTCCAGTCTCCCATATGTAGACCTGGAGTTGTTAACTTTGCAGTTGGTTGCTTTTGCTTCTATCTATTTGGCGTGCATTATGCCTACCGACTCTGTTACCTTATTTCCTAATGTTGTACCTGCAGATCTGAGGGTATGTCATTTTAGAAAGTCTTTTTATTTGATTTCTGTGTAGAAAGAAGATAGAAGGAGATTCAAACTTTGAAAGATAAAATACGCAAGATAGAACCCTAATTAGTGAGTAAAATTAAAATTTTTAAACGATTGGAGGTTAAGGAGATAGTATTAGAGGTCAAAATTTCATGTTATAAAGCGATAAGAATAATAACAGCACACATATTAGAGGCGCGCTCAAATTCGTGAGGATAGGCAAAACATCGTACACGGAAGCTTACACAAGAGGAAATAACTACAGAAGCAATGGAAAATATGGAGGAGCTACTGAAGCAGATAAGTGACAGGCTAGATGGTATAGATAAGAAGCTAGGACAAATAGGTATCGATATAAACGCCATAAAGCAGGAAAACAAACAACTTAAAGATAAAATCGAGATCCAGGATAAAAGAATAGAATTTTTGGAGAGAGAAGCCAGAAAAAAACAACCTAGTGATAATGGGAGTGACGGATGAGGAGGGTGAAGGGGAAAAGGAGATGATGGATAAAATTACACTGGTGATGAACAACATAGGGGTTAGGATGGATAAAGAAATGGAGCTAGAAAATTGCATAAGGTTGGGAAAATATAAAGAGGCAGTAACGCGACCAATATTTATTAAATTAAGAAAATTTAGTAAGAAAATGGAAATCCTAAGACAGGCCAAGAATTTAAAAAACAAATATCTGGATAAATAAAGATTACACAAAGGAAGTGCAAGAAGGGAGGAAAAAATTAATCCCAATTATGAAGGAGGCAAGATCAAAAGGACAGAAGGCACTGATTAAGTTCAATAAATCAATAATTAATAACGAAGTATACGTTACAGAGAGAAATGAATTAGCACCTCAGCAAAACCTGCGAACGGTGTATAGTGGAGAAGCAAGCGCTAGTACGAAGAGATCGGTCAGCGAAAGGTCACCCAAAGAGGATACGTTAGGAGCCCAGTTAAGAAAAATAACAAAGACTCCGTGGACAAAAAACTAAGTAAAACGGTAGCGGAACGGAAAAAGATGACGACAACAGCAATGGAAATGGAAATGAAAGATTGAGAGATAAGCAAAAATGTAATGGAGAACAGAAAAGTAAGGATAAACGAAAGCACGCGGAAAGTAAACAAAATAGGAAAGAAATGATTAGAGTTGGACAATGGAATGTAAGATCACAAGTTCAGGATGAAATGAACAGATGTAGATGGACAGGATATGGGGAATGCAAAACAGAAGAACAATAAATAAAGCAAGGGGGCATATATAAATCTGAGTGCCGTATGGAACGCAAGCAATTTAAATACCAAGACTAAAATACAAGTGTTTAATGTAATGGTGAAGCCGGTTTTGTTATACGGGTCAGAATCGTGGACGGTTACGGGAGTGATAAAACAAAAGCTGCAGGTGTTCATAAACAGATGCCTGAGGGGTATACAAAAAGTGTGGCGTCCAGAGACCATTAATAATGATGAGCTGTAGAGAAGGACAAATCAGGTGGACATAGATACGGAGAGGTGGCGGTGAAATTAGTAAAAGGATATTAAAATGGAATCCAGAAGGGAAAAGAAAAAGAGGGCATCCAAAAAATACTTGAAGAAATACAATAGAGGTGGAAACAAAAAAGTCATTTCCAGAGTTGGCACAAATAGCTATGGATAGGAAGAAGTGGAATAATTACATCAAAACCCTATGATCTATAAGGGTATAATGGGACTTATTATTATTATTTGTCTATTTCTACTATTTTCTCACATACATTTTCTACAAGATATGTTACCCAAGAGAGCAAGTACGATTGGGATCACATTGGCTATCATTGTGAAGAGCGTACTGTTGCTGTATTTTGTACATCTCCTTGCTTATATACTAGCGGTGGTTAGTTTCGGGTTGTTTGAAATTAAAATCGTACAAACAGATTTTTCAGCATGCATTTGCAATTGTTTTTACGAATTAATTTCTACCGTTTCATAATCGCTGGTTTTCTTTCTATCAGGAATATTAAATTGTTTATTTTTACGCCAAAAATTTGTTTTTGTTTCTTTTTAAATTAAAATAACGTGAATCGTTATACAAATCCCTTTTTATTGTCGGGAAATCTTAAGTGCATGAAATGGAAATTATACCCGCGAAGGAGTAAATGTCGACTACTTTCTTATTCATGTCTAACAAATTAAAACAATTTGTAATTATAAGTGGTTTATTAAATGGAAAGATGAGGCGTTTATAATTTTCCTAGCCCTTCTATCAATTGCCCTTCAATATTTCTAAACAATGTGCCATTATACAGCCTTTATTTATTTTATGTAAAACTTAGGCTTTGAGTTTTTCGTTTCCTTCTACAGGTTTTTTTTAATGATTTGTGCGTTATAATGTCTTATTTTTTTTAAAAATGAAACTCAATACTGCCGTCTGCTTAAAGGTTTGTAGGCATTTTATGATCTCATTGACTATTTCGTACCATTGCTACATGGTGGCAGGTAAAATTTCGTGAAAGTTGATTTTAGTTTCTAGTCTTCCAAGAAGTAATTTCTCAAATATTCTTAATAGCAAGGGCAGTATGCAATTTTTCTACGTTTGGATATTTTTTTAGAGAATTTTCAATTCTGTCGATAATATTTTTTGGGTTAGGAGTATTGGAAATTTTCAGCTAGCATGGGGGTTTATTCTTTTTTTATGTAAACTAGTTATTAATATCCATTTTAAACAGTACTTTGTGATTTGGGGGCTTCTGAAATTTCTCTGTAAGAATAGCACATAAAATACCCTGGTCGCCGTTTTTCTCTGGAAAATCAAGAGGGAAGCCAAATTTGACGTAGAATCCGAGCCCGCGATCAGAAATTCAAGAAAACCAGTGCAAGTGGGGTAAAAAATGGCCCATTAAAAATTATAAGACTTGACAGATGTCAGAAATGACAGAAAAACGGACCCAACGAACCAGCGCATAAAGCGCGCTTTCCCGTAGTGCCCAGTTGGTAGACTTGGTAGCGGGTTTGCTTCGAGATGCGAAGTTTGTGGGTTCAATCTCTTTGGTGGTTGTAGTCTTTTGTAACATTGGCTACATTTAAATGGGGGAGAAGGTAGAACTTGTACTTATTATAAGGCGCGAAGTGCCTCAACGCACACCGCTCGAACATAGAAGTATATTTTAACAAGGCCGCGAAGCGGCCTTTACTTTATAATTTTTTATTTTGTTATGTGTTTTTAAGATATCGAGCAAGTCTGTCGCAAACATTTTTATCAGCCGAGTTCTTAGTCCTAGTCCACATATGTCTTGCTCGTTTTTTCTCAGCTATTAATTTACAAATATTAAAAGTTAAATTTTGTGTAAGATGTATTTGCAAACGTTGTGCTTTTATCTACTTTTTGTGGTGTGGTATTATTTAAGGGCATTATCAAGATCTTCATCTTCTTTTAGTTGTTTGTTTGGTTTTAAATGTTTTCCTAGATAACATTAAAATCTCAAAACCAGTCAATTTTAGGAAAAGTATGTGTTGGTTCGCGTCACCGTGCAAAGAAATCACTCGTTGCGGAAATAAGGCAACCGTCTCGCGCGAAATTGACAGGCTGATCCCTCCTGCTGAAAATAGACATCCAGATATCTCTAAAGGTAGACTACAACTGATTGGATATCATGTTTTCTATAGAAATGATCGGCAGACTTCTGTTGTAAAAGTCGGTATAACGCAACTGACGGAATGTTTAACTGCTACGAACGTCGGAAATTCGATTTTCCATAACTCAAAATGACACTGTCAGCGATTTGTACCCAATTCGACGAGACCGAGAGTTCACAGTTCCAATTAAACCAGTCTTCTCAACTTCCTCATTAATCTTTGTCTGCGTGGTATTTTCGCCGTGTTGGTAAAACGTTTTAACAATAAAAACACGTTGCTCCGCTGTGAACTAATTTAAGAAAAAAAAAACGATTTAAATTGATGTAATAGATAATAGATGACAGAAATGATAGCCACAGGTCTGTCTATTTTAAGACAAAATAATTTTAGGGACACCCTTTATTTTATCAGTTTACAAAAAATCAGTATGTCCGTTTGTATGATTTTTTATTCAATTAGCATCTCGGAAATTAATGCATAGGGACGAAATAACCATTATTTGACTATTTTCTGTATGATAGCTGGGAATATTATTTCGCCTTATTAGTTAGTACCTCTATAAACAATAAAGATAGCACATAAAATCTCCTAACCGCAGGTTCCCTCTGGAAAAAACAAAAGGGTCAGTTAAATATTTTTTTATTAGTTAATTACACTACAATATGTCTAAGCGCGACATTGAGTAGTTGATTTAACATAAATTTGGTACAAGATCTGAAAGGCATGAAGGTAGAGCATCCAATGATGTCTCTCACCTATATTAATCTATATCTAGTTTAACGTACATTAATTGGTCTATAACTTATACAGCACAGCATTGTTAAAGAAATCCATCGGTTTGAATCTTTTTAATCATGGCTGTTCTACATCGCTTTCTAATAGGCACTCCATTAGAGTATTAGGATGAACACTAATACGATTACAGTAGCGAGCACTAAACTTTTCTATTTCTTGATTAATGGTTGGGATTGAAAGATCACGTCGTATGGTTTCGTTGGTCACATACCATGGTGCGTTTACAACGGATCGAGTTAAATTTGACGTAGAATCAGAAACCGCGTTCAGAAATTCAAGAAAACAAGAGCAAGTGCCCTAAAAATAACCCCTTTCACATTCATATGCCAGTGGCTACATTTAAGTGGGAGCGAAGGTAGGGTTTGCACTTTTTACAAGGCACGAAGCGCCTCAACGCACATGGCTCGAAAGCTTTACCAACTCATGCATAGAAGCATACTTTAACAAGTCATTTACGTTATAATTTTCATTAGATTTTAATTAAAAAAAACAAAGCCGCAAAGTGGTCTTGTTAAACGTATTTATATGTTCAATTGCAAAATTTGTTAACTGATCAGTGAAATTGTTGTTTAATTTCCTTTCTTGGCATTCTCAAAGCATCGGCGTATATCATTTTCTTGAACGTGTGTTGGAATAGTTCTTTGAGCAGGTGGTGTATAGGTCTGTTTTTTAGTCAGTTTCAAATTTTTCTAGAATTATTTCTGGTAGCTTCAGTGTTTCTAGAGATTTCGTGCCCTCTGTTTTGATGAGTGAAACTGTGAACGCAAAACACACTGGACTATCGCAGTTTTAAGTTTTTGGCAAGACCTGATTAGAACATAGGCTGAGTAAGCTGCAGCCCAGAGAGTGAAAATGAGGGGCACAAGATTTTGAGTTGGGTAAACGAATAAGTGAGCCAAATCAAAGAAAATCTGAACATGTTATTGGTGTTAAAACTTAAAACCGTACATTCATTATAACATTTATATTGTAACAGAAATAACACATCATAAAGATATTGTTCAACGCCTTTCCAGAATGGTCGATCATCGTCCGTGCCGTTTCTAAGAGAGCCTACAGAGTAATAGTTTAGAACCTTATCATTTGCTCTAGAATTGTACATTTGAATACACAACAAACCACAAGCCAACAACAAACTGAACCACATCAGACCACATCTTAGCTAAAAATATTCAATCTTTCTTAATCCTAATCCAAATAACAATAATGACACAATTTAAAATTTTCTTGCTCTAATAGTCACGCTATTAATTACTTTTATCTTAAAACAAAAACGCTTTTGTGCATGTAAAACTTCACTACCAAAATCCTTAAACAGTTATCAAGACGATGTACAAAGTACAACAGCATATTAAATTTAACATACGTTTCCACGAATTGGAATTTCGAACAAATGATAATGATTAACAAACCTCAAACATCTGCAGACTCAACAAATTCGTATGTACCCACCAATCTATCGTCATTTCTATAAAATATATCTAAGAACCTGTGGCTCAGAAGACTGGAAACTGAAATTAAGTTTCATGAAATTTTACCCGAACCATAATTCCGATCTTATTAAAAATGGTTAAACCCAAAGCCTAAGGTTTGTAAAATAAAAGAAATTTTGTGGCACATTTTTTAAGAAGCTTAAAAGATAGTTGGAATAAGGTTAGCCCAATTATAAACGGTTTCTATTTAACAATCCACTTAAATATTGTTTTAATGTATCAAGCGACGTGAAAGTGTTTAGTGGCGATAAATTTACTCGTTTTACGGGCTCTATCCCACATATAAATATTTTTCACGAAGCAGTGACAAGTGCAAGCAGTGTAATTACTAGTAGAAAAATAGGGAACCAAAGTGCGTGGATATCGAAGGCAAAAAACTAAAAAATAATATAGTAATTTCCTCGAGTATACTAGGTGCTAACAAATTGAGCGGCTTGTAACGATGCATCGCGCGGCTAATCGCGGGTAAGCGGTCGAGGTCAGGCGCCGCGGCTGAACTCCGTGATAAACTGGTGAACGATAAGAACTGTATACACAACAAATAAAAATAAACAAAAGACTAGAAGGTCATTACAGTGTGTGGTGGGACGCGCTACCGTAAAGAAGGGCGTGTCGTACAGAGAGTATCGCGTTATCACACGGCCAGTATAAAGTAATCACGGCGGTGTGTAGGATCAGAGAGTGTAGAAAAACGCAAATACATGAATAATAAGAAAGAAGTTAGAAAGCAGGAAAGAGTAAGGGTGCAAACACAAATTTAGAGTGTAATAACCGGGAAAGTAGTCTGGAAGATCCGGAGGAGTTCGATAAGTGGGAAGCAGATCAGATAGCATTCCAAAAGAGTGTAAAAATACAAAGATCGCCAAAAAAAGAAGACACAATACAGAAGAGGTATCATAAAGAAGAAAAACTTACAACAGAAATACAAGTTACAGATATGGAGGCAATAATACAGAAGTTAGATGAATTAAAGACCGAGATAAAAGCAGAATTCAATGAGAAACACAGTGAATTGAAGGCGGAGCTTACGAAAATAAACAAAGAGTTCAATAAGGTCAAAATGGAATGGGAGAAGAAAGCTGAAGAGTGGAAAGCAGAAAAAGAAGATTTTGGAAATAGAATTAAGAAATTAGAAGCAACGATTGAGAAACAGGAGAGAGAAAAAAGAAGGAATAATGTGGTCATAAAAGGTGTGACAGTAGATAATAACTTGATTAAAGAGGAAGTAGAAAATTTAATACAGAACAAGCTAAACATTGAACTCAAAGTCAAGAAAGGATATAATATTGCAGTAGGAGAAAATAAAAAATAGTGATTGTGGAATTGAACTCGTGGGAGGATAAAAGAGAACTCATGTCAAAAAGAAGCTGCTGAAGGAACAAGTATTTACATCGAAAACGACCTAACATATGAAGAGAGAAAAATGCAGGCTCAAATAAGTAAAATTATGAGAGAAGAAAGAGAAAAAGGAAAAGAAGTTAAAATGGGATACGGAAAAATAACTATAGATGGAGAAAGATATAACTGGAGTTCGAACACACAAAAATTGTATAAAAACGTATCGAAAAATACAACAAGCAGGACAACAGAAGATATAGAAAGTTCACAAAAGGGGGATGGGATACAGAAGGGGGAGTACTCGAAGAAAGGGAGAACTCTAAGCCGGAAAACAATTCGGATGAACTGCTAAGAGAAAAGATGCTGAAGATAACTAAAACTGCAAGGAATACAAAAAACTAATAGTACTTAATAAAGGACGGATAAAGGAAACAACTCAAGCTATGTATAAGGAAAATGAACATAATGGAAAAGCAAAAATATATAATATAAAAGAGGCAAAGGTACAACAAAAGAAAGGTATATTAAATTTTGGTACATGGAATGTGAGGAGTATGACAGGAAAGGAAGACGAAATAATTGAAGAAATGAAAATGCAAAATGTGGACTATCTAGGAGTAACAGAGACAAAAAGAAAAGGACGAGGAATGAAAGAATTGAGAGAAGGATACTGGCTGTTTTGGTCAGGAGTAGAACAAAAGGAAAGAGGAGCGGAAGGAGTAGTCAAACCAGACAAAGTGAAAACGATTATTGAGGAAAGATTTATAAACGAAAGATTAATGGCCGTAAAAATAAAGATGGATGGAAGTAATACATGGTCAATACTAGTGGCATATGCGCCAAATGAAAATGCAAGAAAAGAAGAAAAAGATACGTTCTACGAAACATTGCAGTCCGAAATTGATAAAGAGGAAAGAAATATAATAATAATGGGCGACATAAATTGGAGAGTAGGAAGAGACAATAGGGGAATTGAAAGATATGTGGGGAAAAACGGCGAGGTAACAAGAAATGACAACGGAAATAGATTAATAGGACTGTGTATAGAAAATTACTTTATTATAACAAACACAAAGTTTACACACAAAGAGATACATAAGTATACCAGAGAAATAAAATCCAGAAATGAAAGATCGATCATTGATTACTTTATAGTAAATACTGAAAATTTGGAAAAGGTGAAAGATGTCAAAGTAAAAAGACATGCAGAAATAGGCAGCGACCATTACCTACTGAAAATGGAACTTAAGATAAATATAACAAGTAACCAAGCAGAAAAAGACAAAAGATAACAAAAGAGAAAATTAAATGCTATAGGTTGAAAGAAATAGACATTAGGCAAAAGTACCAAGAAAGTGTGGACAAAAACTTGCAAACTTTAACTACTACCGGCATAGAACGTAAATGGAAAATATTCAAGGAGACCTTACTGGACGCATCAAAAACTAGCTGTGGTGTAACCAAGTGTACAAATACATCTATTAAAAAAAGCAGGTGGTGGACAACAAATATTCAACAAAAAGTAAAGGATAAAAAGAAAATGGAAGAAATTCATGCAAAGTGGATCAGAAGAAGATCATAACATATACAAGGTAGCAAGAATAGAAGTAAATAAACTGGTCAAAGATGCAAAAAGATGCATGGGAAGAATTCGGACATAAAATGAATGAAAATTATACAGAAAACCAGAAACTCTTCTATAGTACGTTAAAGCATCTGAGAAAACAAAAACTTCAAGGCTAAAGAATATAAAAGACAAAACGGAAATGTATTGACGGAAGCAAAAGAAATATTACAAAGATGGAAAGAGTATTTTGAACAGCTGATGGAGATAAAAGAAGAAGAAGAAGGAATAGTGGAAACAGAAGAGGACATAATAATAGAAGAAGAGGAAGAAAATAAGGAGCAACCAGTTACAAAAGAGGAAGCTATAAAGAAATTAAAAAATGGCAAAGCACCGGGTCAGGACCAAATTACATCAGAAATGCTAAAGCATATGGGAGAGAGAGCAAAAGAAGAGTTCCGTAACCTGCTAAATGAAATTATGAAGAAAAGGAAATGCCAAAGGACTGGAATATGAGTGTAATTCTACCATTGTACAAGAAAGGTGAGATGAAAGAATGCTCAAACTATAGAGGTATTTCATTGACAAGCACACCTGCGAAAGTATTTACAAGAATACTAGAGAGAAGACTGAGAGAAACGCTAGAACCAACATTAGAAGATCAACAACATGGTTTCAGAAAAGGAAGGAGCACTCAAGACTTAATATTTGTTGTTAGACAATTGGGAGAAAAATTACTAAAAAGAACCAGGAAGTGCATATTTGTTTCATAGACCTGCAATTAGCTTTTGACAGAGTGAGACGAAAAGATATATGGAAAAGTTTAAAAGAGCGAGGGTAAGCAGTGATATGATTGAGGTGCTAAAATGTTATATAGTAACAGTATAAATATAGTTAGGACACACAATGATGAATCAACAGTGTTCGAAACAAAATCGGTCTAAAACAAGGATGTGTTCTCAGCCCCTATTGTTTTCTATACTAGTTGATGATGTGGTAAAATATGTAAACAAAAATGTGTAAAGATGAAAATAGGAAACTGGAAAATGAAACAAGTAACTCTCCAAGAATTACTATTTGCTGATGACATGATACTGTTGGCAGACTCAGAGAAAAACCTACAAAAGAACCTGAACTGTTATCAAGAAGAACTTAAGAAGATAAATATGAAAATAAACATAAACAAAACAAAAACCATGGTAATATCGACACATGAAATAAAACACAGAATAAATCTAGAAGGGGAAGAGCTAGAACAAGTTAGTAGCTACAACTATTTAGGTACAACAATAGAGGACAGAGGTAAAATAGATAAAGAGATAACGGAGAGGTTAGGAAAGGTTGGAAGATCTTATAATATGCTCAAAAACTCATTCTTTGGTAAAAGGGAGATTTCAAAACGAGTAAAAACTGAAATATATAAAAAAGTAATAAGACCGTCATTGATTTATGGCAGCGAATCCTGGACAATATCAAGTAGTAATAGAAGTAGGATTACGGCAATGGAAATGAGATTCCTCAGGAAAATTGAAGGAATTACTAGAATAGACAGAGTCAGAAATGAAAAAAATATTAGAACAAAGGAATATAAAATCAATAGGAACTATTATAGAAGAAAGACAACTGAGATGGTTAGGACACCTGCTCCGAATGGATGAAAACAGAATATCAAGACAAGTCTACGAAGCTAGAACCCAGGGGAAAAACAAAGTAGGAAGACCTAGGATTAGATGGGAAGAACAAGTAAGACAAGCAGCGGTTAAACGAGGAATCCAGTGGTGTGACATTCATGGAATAGCCCAAGACAGGAGGATATGGAAAGATAAAATTCATGAAAATGTAAAATGAAATGTATGTATATATTTACAATCCGACACCTAACGGTACAAGGATTTTAGTTTAAATAATAAATAAATAATAAATAATGTATCAAGCATGAATAAGAGGGCAGTCGTCGTATAATTATTTTATGTTTTCTTGTGTATATTATGCGTTTGATACCACAGAGCTGATCAGGAAATAAAATAAATCTGTATAACGGTTCACGTAAATTTTGTTTGCAAAACATCAACTTTTAGCGCACAAACAAACAACTTTAATACCTTTAACCATTATTTTTACACATGAAAAATTACCCGCCACTAAAATCGACGATTCTGGAAATGCAGAAATTTATTTATAAAAACGAATTCCAAATGCATACTGAAAAATCTACATACACGCTATAATTTAAAATAACCCGAAACTAACCACCGCTAGTATTTAAGCGGTTCGAAATACAGCAACAGTACGCTCTCCACAATGATAGCCAAGGTGATCGCAGTTGTACTTGTTCTCCTGGGTAAGATTCCTTTGTAACACTTGTCGTTTATTATTATAATTGTTATTGTAAAGTTGAAAAAAGTATTTTCCACTTAAATATGACAGCACAAAACAGAAAACATAGGAATAATTTAATTGTAGGTGCCGCACTTGCCGAAGCTGGCCCGCTTATTAGTAATAAGAGAAGGCCTCCTCCTATACCTCCACAATAAAGTTAATTACTGTTGAAATATGCCAAGTAATTCTCTCCGCAGAAAATGTGAACCGAAATGAAACGCTAATTTTTTTATTTTTAGGTACTACATAAAATTTTGAATTGTGTTAGCTTGGCATTTCTGTATGGAATTGACTTTGAATTTGGAATAAATATTAAAAATATATGATATCACATTTTGTTTACATAGCAATGTCATACTTTTATTTAGTATAACTGCTATCAATAAAGTGTAATTGAAATATTTGTTGTTTCTGTGTATAAACATCAAAATTGAGTTTATTCTTACGTGTTCATTGTTGAAATTTGTTTGAAAGAGTATGCGAAATGTGTTCTAAATTTTATTTATAATAAGACATGATCGGGCATTTATAAAATAACTGGCTATACAAGATAAATTTGCATTATAATTGAAACATAAATGTTGATCGCTATTATAAAATTTTATCAAATTAATAAATTTTGTAATTTCTTACTGTTGAATCGTTAGCTTCAAGATTGTTCTCTACAAACAAGCCTATGGAATTGATGGTTTTTTAGTTGGTTGCTCTTGTTTTTATATATTTGTTTTTGCCTGCCCCTCCTATCATTTCATTTCCTACTGGTGAATATGCACTATTAACCACCTATTGGTTTATTGGACTAGGTAAAAAAGTGAATCGGTTTCTAAAGAGAACAGTTGATGGCTTTGTAGCTGGATGCTGTTGTTTTGGTCTATTTGGTGTGTATTGCCTACCGATTCTGTTATCCTGTATCCTACTGATGTACCTGCAGATCTGAGGATGTGACATTTCATAGAGTTTTTGTGTACGTATCTTGTATTTGTCTATATTTCCTATTGTCTCACAATCTCTTCCTACAAAACATATGTGTATCTGAGTCCCCGTACTTCAGAACCACTTTGCATTCCCCGACGCTGAATTGCCATAATTCTATGCGTTATCTAGCAGGATGTACCGGTTAATTTATTTTGTTAATCGTGATAAATAAAATACAGCCTGGGGATCGAGACTAATCAACCCACAAGGATGCAACCTTTTACGAACAATACAAAACAAAAACGTTGGATACATCTCACTTATTGGCCCAGTGATCCGAATAAACTCCCCGATTTACTAGATTACGCAGTCACAAACGGTATAGCACACACCTACACCAAGGCAGAATCAAATTAAGATTTATCTACTGACCATTCTCCAGTCATCGTTACTCTTAACACCACCATAATCGCCAAAGAACCGCCTCCAAGACTCTGCAGTAAATATAGAGACTGGGATCAACTTACAAACTACCTAGATGAAAACCTCCACTTGGCTAGTCGAATTCAGGACAGTCAGGATCTCGATGTCGCTACTCAGTACTTGACCACTATGCTCCAAACAGCTGCCTAGCTAGCTACTCCTGCTGCTAAAACTACCAATCCTGAAGCAAATAATATTCCTCGTCATATCCGACACCTTATAGTTAAAAAACGCAGAGCTCGAAAACAATGGCAGTGAACACGAACCCGACAAGACAGAACCGCCTATAACAGACTTGTCCACCGCTTGCACAACGCCTTACTAGAAGTTCGCAATAACTCATTTAACGATTACCTATCTATCCCCAGACGACCAAACTCTATGGAAGGCAACGAAGAAACTCAAACAACCGATAGTAGCACTACCACCCATCAACCGACAATAGCTGGGCCAGAACTGATAAAGGGAAAGCAGATACATTCGGAGCATATCTAGCCGATGTATTTACGACTCCTCCCCACAAGGGAATCACGACAGCAACGAAATCGACTCCTTCCTAGACGCCCCCTGCCAGTTTCATTTACCCATCGCACCATTCTCTCCAGCTGAAGTCATGAGCTAATACACACCAATAAACGAAAAGCTTCCGGATACGACCTTATAGTAGGAGAACTATTACACCATCTCCCACGCAAGGCAATAGTACTTATCACCACCATCTGTAATAGCATACTACGCTTAACCTACTTTCCGATGCAATGGAAGTTCTAAGCCTGGAAAACCATCTCACCAATCCTCTTCCTATAGACCAATAATTCTCCTTCCTCTCTTATCTCAAGACTATTACTTAAACAAATCAACGATACAGTTGACCTCGACCAGATCATACCTTCCTATCAATTCGGTTTCCGTGAGCACCACTCGACGATACATCAAGGTCAATCGTAACTCAAATAATGGAATGCCTTGAAACAAAAAAAATCTATACAACTGCACTCCTAGACAGGCGTTCGACAAGGTATGGCACCAGGGGCTGTTGTACAAAATTAAACTTTACTTTCCAAGCCAGCTCTATTTGCTATTCAAATCATACCTTACATCAGGAGTCCCACAAGATAGTGTACAGGTGCCACTCCTCTACCTACTTCACACTTCCGACCTGCCAACCACAAACGACACAGTGATTGCCACATTCGCGGACGGCACGGCTATCCTGGCAGCTAGTGAAACACCGCAGGTTGCAACCGATCGCCTTCAGCACCATCTGGATCTACTACAGGTCTGGACCAATCATTGGAGGGTATCAATTAATACTGAAAAATCCGCCCAAATAACTTGTACCACCAGACGAGCAATCTGCCCATAAGCCAGATTCTATGTCACCTCCTTCACCGGAAAACTGAAGTAAAATATTTGGGGCTGCATTTCGACGCAAAACTCACTTGGAGCACCCATTTTAAAGCCAAAAGAAAACAACTCGACTTAAAACTCAAGAAAATGTACTGGTTGCTGGGGCCCCGCTCTCAGCTTTCCCTCACAAACAAACCCCTTCTGTACAAGACCATATTAAAACCCATATGGACCTATGGGGTACAACTTTGGGGCCGAACAAAGGCCTCTCACGCCAAAATATAACAGCGGTTCCAATCTAAAATTCTCCGCCTGATTACTAACGCGCCTTGGTACATTCGGAACGATACCCTCCACACAGATCTGAACATCCCAAGTGTTGTATATGAAATACAGAGACTCGCCAACACCTATCACCACCAGGTCGTTGGGCACAAAAACAACCTAATCGATCAGCTGTCCAACCCACCTCCAATTGTCCGCAGACTCCAGCGAAATTGGCCACAGGACCTCATCCACTAGCTTCCACAACCATAGTATTAATTATTCGGGAGAATAGCACTGGTTATATCCCCTCACATGACATGTAATATTTTACCATTTACTTATTACTCAATTAAAGAGTAGATTCTAAATAAGCATGAAATTAAAAAAAATGTGATAAATATTCTAAGGTCTAAAATTACCTTCTACCCATCTTGTACTATTACATATCTAGCGTTGATACCACACATTACTTGGATAACTACTACAGATGCTATTCCATACACATTAATTATTCTTCAACTTCTAGACCTTTCTTCTCTTTGTCGCATAGTGTCTAGGTATCCGGAGCAGCATACTACCAAGTCGAATAAATTATATTATATAGAACAGCTTTCTCCCAGCTTCTTGGTCTACCGATGCTGAACGTTCAACATTGCAACATTTTCTTGTCTGTTTTTTAAACATCTATAGCAAGATATTTAATTGTATTCTTCAATATTATTTTATCATGTTTAATATCAAAACACATTATCCGTCAGAGCATGATTATGCTACTTTTTTCTGAAGATAGGTTTAATTCTTCTTAAATCCTTATGTCAATGTCATTCGAGTGTGGTACTTGTAAAAGCAATGGGTTTTCTCTATTTTCTAAAGCATATCCCAATATCGTTATACAAGATGTTCTACAATATAGAACCCAATAACGTGTACTAAGAAGTATCGTTTTCGTTGCAACATAAGTAGGCCTGTTAATGCGACGAAACGTATCCTTTAAATGTTAATTGATCCTCTTGTTTGGTCTAATAAACTTATCGATGATGAAACTAAACAAGTTCTTTGTATAACTTCACACTAGCAAAAAGGTTTCGGTTAGAGATTAGACCATCTAGCCTTATGTAGTCATATATATTTTTTTGCTTATTTAGAACTTTACAATCTGTTCTATGAGAACATTTAGTAAATAGGATAATTAGTAGGTACAACATGAGGGGAGAAGTGGTCCAGCGACCACTCTCCGTATATTTATATTTATGTATGACAAAGGTAATATAAGTGATACTCAAGTAATTTAGTTTTGTAGGTCAGTGGGGCGTTTCATCTTCAGTCTTCTAGGTACGGCTAGTTCATTCATTAAGTGGTTAACCTTCTCATTGTGATGCCCTGGGAGATTGCGGAAATAAGTGGTGCTGAATCTTTGGATTTCTTCATCAACTGGAATGGCTAAGTCATCGTGAATGGTTTTAATGCTTATATACCAAGGTGCATTTAGAATCATGCGTAGGATTTTGGACTGCAGTCGTTATATAATTCAGCTACAGCTGAATCCCATATGTCCAGATGGGTTTTATAATACATTTATATAGAAGTATTTTGTTTTCTATTTTCAACTGAGAATTACGACCAAGTAACCAATACATTTGTCGATCTTGTTTATGTGATTTTTTCTGGATATTAAATGTGACCGCCATGTGAGTTCAGGGTCTAGTGTTAGTCCTAGGTATTTGACCTCGTTTTGGACAGGTAGCTGGGTATTGTTAATGGAGACATTTGGACAGTTGATTTGTCTAGTTATGAAATTTATCTGTGTTGACTTAGCGGCATTTACTTCGATACACTAGGAACTGAGCCATTTTTCAAGTCTGTCTAGATGAGTTTGCACACATTCAGCAGCTAGTTGAAGATCATTGTCAACTGACAGGATCGCAGTATCGTCTGCAAAAGTGGCAATGGTTGTGCTATCAGTAGTTGGTATGTCCGCCGTAAATACAAGATGCAACTGTCCTAGGACACTACCCTGTGGTACTCCTGACTCGATTGGGTGGATTGTGGAAACATTATTATTAAATTTAGTTTGGAAAAAGCGATCACTGAGATATGACTTTAGGATGAGATAATAGTAGGTAGGAAAGATTTGTTTTTGCTTAAATAAAAGACCTTTATGCCAAACACGGTGAAAAGCTTGAGCAATATCTAAAAGTGCTGCGACGCAAACCTTTTTTTCTTACAGACTTCTTATGATCTCGTTAACGATTCTGTGACACTGGCGAATTGTGGAGTGTCGTTCTCTGAATCCAAATTGATGTTTAGGTAGTATCTCGTTCAGGTTAATATTAGTCTCCAGTCTCTTTAGTAGTAATCTTTCAAATATTTTAGATAGCAGAGGAAGTACGCTTATAGGACGGTATGAAGAAGTTGAATTAGGTGGTTTACCAGGTTTAGGTACTAATATGATCTAGGCAATTTTCCAAGAAATGGGGAAATAGGTGAGTCTTATCATACTATTTTAAATAGTAGATAATATTATTATTGCCTTTTTCGGTAGTTTCTTAAGAATCTGGCCAGTTATAAGGTCGAATCTAGGAGCTTTGTGTATTTTACAATTGTTAGTTTCATGTTTTATTTCAGATGGTGTCAACGGTTTGATTGGGAGGGTCATTGAACATGGTGCAGCTAAAGAATTATTGATATTCTCAATATTGATGTTAGAGTTAAGTTCTGGAGGACTAAAGTTTGGGCTAAGGGCTCTGCAAAAGCATTTGCTTTCACTTGATCTGTTCTTACCCAGGTTCCATCTTGCTTCCTTAATGGTGGTATGTGATTAGTAGGTCTTTTGAGTTTCTTTGTAGCTTTCCACACTGAGTTATCTTCTCTCGACAGAGATGTAATATACGTTTCAAATGTAGAATTTCTTAAATCTTGTAGTGTAGTTTTAAGTAATCTTGTATACCTGTTATATGTATTTTCATCAACAGGATGCGACTTCTTTGCAATGTGCATCTTGCACGTCTTTTCTGTGCAACATGCTGTCTAATCTCTAGCGGTATGTTAGTAATTCCTTGTTTATTTGTAATTGGTGTTGGTGTACTTATCCAGGCTGCTTCTTGTATTGTAGTAGTAATGTTTTGTACAGCATTATCAATGTCTTTAGGTTCTTTTAGTTTAATGTGCAGGCTTAAATTATCTCCGATGTATTGTTGGAAGCTAATCCAATCAGTTTTTGGAGAGACTAGTTTGGGTGGATTTGATTTTATAATAATGTGGGTACTAAGGGTGAGGAGGAATGGTCCGATTAAAGGTCCCAATTAGGTTCAATATAAAGGTATTTAGTTGCAACGCCGTTGATGACAAAGAAATCTAACAAATCAGGAAGTTTGTTTAGGTCAGTTGGCCAGTAAGTTGGTTGACCAGTTGACAAATGCGAATAATTTTTGTTTGTTATGAGGCGTAGTAGATTTCGGCCTTTAGGCGTAATACATCTGAAACCCCAGTCAGAATGTTTGGCATTCCAATACCCACCAACTATGAAGCGAGGTCCCAAAGTGTTAAACATTGTTTGATACTCGTCGGTATTCTTTGCGTGCCTAGGTGGGCTGTAAATCGCTGCTTTGGTAAAAGATCTCGGTTTAGCATTGGCATGAATTACAGAAGCTTGTATTTTGTTGGTTTGAAATGAAGGAAGTTCATGATGTGCTATTTCAGAGCGTATGAGTATTGCATCCCCTCCATGTGCTGTTCCATCCTGATGAATGGTATTATAAGTCGTATAAGATGATATTTTAAATATTGATCGGTCTGTAAAATGAGTTTCAGATATAAGAATTACATTTCTTTTATTAATTTGTATGAAATAAGTTATTTCTGTTTTGTAATTTGCCAAACAATTGGCATTCCAGAGAGCTATACGTAAAGATTAGATGTCTATTAATGGACTAGTTTATTGATGACAGTTGATAGCATATTTATTATCATGCTGTTTTGGGAGATTAACTGATTGAACATTGCTTTGAATTCGGTGAGGAAATGGTTGAGTTGGCCACTGAAGTCATTATCTTGATTTGCTGTATTTAACCCTCGTGCAGCATCAGCATATGTTCGAAAGTCCGTTCTTGGTTGTTGTTGTATTGACTTGGTTCGGTGTTTGGATATGTGGAATTTGATCACAATTTTGATTATTATTTCCTCTAGATTTGGTTCTTGCATTTTGTAACTGTTGATATATTTCGCAACCTTTATAATTCGAAGGATGATCTTTTCCACAGAGTGCACACTTTGCTAGAGTGCTTTTGGATTTTTGGCACAGTGTAGAGTGTTGGTCACCTTCACGTTTAACACATTTGTATGGTCGTGTGCAGTAAGATTTAGAGTGACCATATAGTTGGCACCTTGTACATTGTATGATATTGTTTTTTTAAGTGACGGTTCAACAGTTATTTGCATATTTCCTGGGAGTTCTAAACTGTAAATATCTTTATTATTTTTTCTAGGTTCTAAATCTACATAAAATGGCATTAGTGGTTGTTTGCTAATTCGATGTCGTATGTTAATAATATTGCGAACTGTGTGATCTTTATCTTCTATATCTTTTTTATATCTTCGATAGGTATTGAGTAGTATAGATTTCTAATTACCACTCTATAGACCCTCTCCTGCTTCATTTGGTATGTGCGGTGTATAATTTTTCCCTCATTAAGGTGTCTGATAAGTTTCCTATAGGTTTCGGACGTATTAGTATTTATTTTTATCATGTCGTTCTTCTTCAGTGCCATAGTAAGCAAATATTATTTTTTAATTTTTACATACAGTACGCAGGCTGGCTGTCTATGTCCAATCATATCTTATTATCAATAAATATTTTGCATGCACTTCCAAACAAATTTGAATTGTGCTTTAAGGATAAGCGCAATTTTGATGTTTATCCAAATAAATAACAGATTTCAGTTTCGTTTTATTGACAGCAGTTATACTGAATACAAATCACGACTATGCTATATAAAACAAATTGTGATATAGTATATTTTTATATTTAATTCAAACTCAAAATTAGCTCAATTTTGATGTTTATACACAAAACAACAAATATTTCAATTACACTTTATTGATAGCAGTTATACTGAAATACAAAGCATGACATTGCTATGTAAAACAAAGTGTGACATCATATATTTTTAATATTCATTTCAAACTCCAAGTCAATTTCATATAGAAACGCCAAGCTAACATCTATAGGAATTCATAGTTTTATGTAGTGCCTAAAAATAAAATATTTAGCGTTACATTTCAGTTCACATATTTTTTTAGGAGAATTACTTGGCATATTTGAATTGAAATTGACTTTATTGCGGAGATGTAGGAGGAAGGTGTCTAATCAACAAGGGGTCAGCTTCGGCAAGTGCGGCACCTAAAATTATGTTTTGTGCTGTCATATTTCAGTAAAAAATGTCAATTCTAACTTTAGAATGACAATTAAAATAATAAATGATAAATATTAGAAAGGAATCTTACCGAAGAGAGCAAGCACAATTGCGATCACCTTGGCTATCATTGTGAGGAGCGTACTGGTGCTGTATTTCGTACAGCTCCTTGCTTAAATACTAGCGGTGATTAGTTTCGAGTTATTTTAAATTAAAGCGCGCATGCAGATTTTTCAGTGTGCACTTAGAATTCGTTTTTATAAATAAATTTCTGCATTTTCATAACCGTTGATTTTGGTGGCGGGTAATTTTTCATGTGTGCGAAGAAAGATGTAAAAATAATTGTTATAGGTATTCATTTTGTTTGTTTGTACGCCAAAAGTTGTTGTTTTGTAAATAATATTTATGTGAAACGTTAAACTGATTTATTTTTATTTTCTGGCCAGCTCTATTGTATAAAATGGATATTATACACAAAAAATGTAAAAGTATTATACCACGCCTGCCCCTCATCCATGTCTAACAATTATTATTATTATTATAATCTGTACCTCTCCTACCGTTATGTGTAGAGAATAAAAGAGACCTTTCTTTTAAAAATTAATCTGAACACCTGATTTACCATAACTTAAAATAATTTCGTCTTTCCGTGCGAAGTCAAAATTATTGGTAATTTTACATTTGCATCAAATCCTGTCGTACTCTGTCCCTATAAGTAAACTCCACTCTATTTGTGATGCCTCTGTCATTTATCACTTCACTAACCCTTCTCTTAAACACTCCACATTTCTCTTCTTTCTAACCCCAATCCTATCAGGGATGTTGAATAACTGAACTCCCATTCACACACTTATTTCCCCACTTTTGCACTGATTCTCCACTATTTTATCATTGTTGTCTATCTAGCCCTGTCTCTTGCTGAAATTTCAGCCTGCTCCCATGAGATTCCTCTAGCCTTAATTATCTTCGCCACCTCTCCATCCCATGTCATCCTTGGTTTGCCGTTCTTTCTCTTTCCAATGGCTTATGCTTCCCATATTTTTCTTACTTGTCTTTCTTATTTCAGTTTTTTTATGTGCCCCAACCACCTCAGCTGTGCCCTCTATATGATCTTCTTAACATTTTCGGTATTCATGTCTAACAAATTAAAACAATTTGTAGTTTATAGGTGGCTCATTAAATGTAACGCTGAAGCGTTTATAATTTTCCTAGTCTTTTTATCAACTGCCCTTTAAGTTTTCTAAAAAAATGTACTATAAAATATGTATTTTATACAAATCTTAGGCTTTGAGTTTTTATCTTGAAAATGATTATAATTAACACACTTGTAATTAGTAAATTCTCCTATTTACGTATATCCACACTCACTGAGTTTGTATGCACATACTTATGTTTCTTAAAGTTACTGATAATACTCTCTGAGATGCCTCCAACCTCGCGTATGATTTAAACCTTTAGTTCCAGAATTATGTTTAGCGTGTAAGCGCATACCTGGGATTTCATAAACCTCTAGAAGAAAAAATCACAGAATGTAAGATTGCATATTGTCGGCCACTTCTGGTTACCGTGCAAGGATATCATTCGTTGCGGAAATTTTTTGTGAAATAAGGCAACCATCTCGCGCGAAATATGATGAAAATAGACATTTTCAATCTTGGTACCTTCAAAGGTAGGCTACAACGATTAGATATCACGTTTTTCATAAAAATATTTGTGTGCTGTTAACCTTTACACAACTCATTCAACAAATTACTTCAGTTTTTCATGATCAGCAGGCTTATGTTGTTGCGTCGGTTGGATTTATCGACATACATATGGTAATCTTCGTGCAAAAGTTGTCGGAATGTCCAACTGTTGCGAACGTCGTTTTCCAGAACTCACAGTGACACTCTCAGCGATTTGTACTCAATTTGACAAGACCGATTCCGCCCAGGAGATTTCATAGTTCCCATTGAACCAGTTTTCTCAAACTACCTTATTAATCTTGGTCTGCATGGCATTTTCGCCGCTTTGGTAAAATGTTTTAACAATAAGAAAACGTTGCTCTGTTGTGATCTAATCCATGGCAAAAGAACCGAAACAAACTGATGTAATAAAACAACAACAAATTAATAGAAGCGATAGTGTATGACAGAAATGATAAGCACAGGACTGCATATTTTAAGACAAAATAATTTTAGAAACACCCTCTACTTTATTGGTTTACAAAAAATTAATAAGTCTTTGTATGATTTGTTATACAATTAGCATTTCAGAGATTAATGAGTAGGGATAAAATAACCATTATTTGACTATTTTCTATATGATAGCTGGGAATATTATTTTGCCTTATTAGTAGGTTAAACGTATTTATAACAAAATTTGTTAACTGATCAGTGAAGTTGTCGACGTATGTTACTTTTTTTTAACCCTTAATAGTCACTGTGGGCCCAGGGTACCCAAGTCCTTTTTTGACCTCGAATAGTGCCCACTAAAATAGAAACAATGGGACTTGTGCCGCGATCTTACAGTAGTTTGGGTCTTAATCTTTAAGTACAGAGGAGTAGAATTAGAATTGGTTCGTTAGTAGGAGAGTGTTCGAAGTGGATGTCTCGAGAGTGTTGGGTCTAGTGGACCCAGTGTGACTTAAGTGTTGGAAAAAAAGTTTCAGAGCCTTGTACGAGAACACTTATAAGAGCGCTACGCGATCGCCACGATTCGGTTTCGGCTTGAGCGGTGACTTGCGACACCGAAGAGCATGAAAGGCTTGAAAAGAAAAAGAGATGCCTGGTATGTTCAGCGAAGGCCGACCGAAAAACGTGGCAGCAGTGCCCAGCTGCAAGCGCCTGATGTGCGATGACCATCGAGCGTATTTATGCACAGAATACGCTGTGGGTTTAGAATAAGCTAATAATTGGTTGCTCAATATGTTCGTAAAAATATATACACCGACTTATCCTAATAAAATAGACATTTCTTGATATGCGTTAGCGTCTCATTTTTTCCTTCAAAATCGCTCCTTCATCCTGCTAAATAAATATACTTTTTGAAACGGCCACAAAAAGCATTGTGTTCCCTTGACAGCATATAGTTTCAAGATTGTAAAACGATTTTTTTTTGTTTTTTAAATTAAATATTATAAAAGTTATTGCAATTTTTGTGAAAAAAGTCATCTTTCGAAAGTTTTATTTTGTACAATTTTTTTGCATTGTTAAAAATTTGTTTTTCATTTGCAACCGACTTTCTTCTATCAAAATAGGTTCAAATTATACCCAGAATTTTTTTAAAATATTTAAAATGCGTTATTCAATTATTTGTAACAATTTAAAGACGTCTGGGTCCAATGGACCCAGTCTGACTATTACGTAATTCTGGGAAAGTGTGACTACCAAGGGTTAAACGTGTGTTGGAATAGTTGGTTGAACAGGTGGTGTATACAGGGTTTGCCATCTAACGTTTTTTTTGAACTAGCGGTTATTCGGTGAATAGCACCACTTAGCTCATGACATTTTTGACAGAAAATTAGTTTTATCCTTCCGCTGAACGAAAATGGTTGTGTATATGCTTGAAGAACGCTGGGAAATATTGGGACATTACTTTGAAAATCATGGTAATGTTGCAGAATGTGTGCGAAAATTACGTACGGAAATGGGAAGAAAAGAGGCACCGTCAGCTCCGTATGAGCTTTATCTTGTGAGAGAAACTGGCATGCTGATTGACACACCAACGCGTGAAAAACCAAAAACAGTGCGTACACCCGAGAATATCGCTGCTGTTGCCGAGAGTGAGCGTGAATCGCCAGGAACATCAGTTCACCGTCGTTCTCAACAATTGGACATTTCAGAGACATCATTGAGACGAATTTTGCGTAAAGACCTTGATATGACGCCGTATAGTCCAATTGGTTCAGCAATTGAAGCCCACTGACCATCCAATGCGTTTTCGCTTCGCTTCATGGGCTTGGGATCGACTTGAGGAAAATGCCGATTTTGGGCGAAAAATCATCTTTTCAAATGAAGCTCATTTCCATCTCGGCGGGTATGTCAGCAAGTAAAATTGTCGTATTTGGGGCACAGAAAACCCGCACGCAATCGAAAAAAAGCCGATGCACCTACAACGAGTCACAGTTTGGTGCGGATTTTGGTCCAGAGGCATCATTGGGCCATTTTTCTTCAAAAATGAGCAAGGAGCGGCTGTTACAGTCAATGGTGAGCGTTATCGGGCCATGTTGAACGAATTTTTGTTCACGGAAATTGAAGAGGAAGATATTGGCGGCATTTGGTTTCAACAGAACGGCGCTCCGTGCCACACAGCCAACGTTTCAATCGTTCTTTTGCGCACTGTCTTCGAAAATCACATTATCAGTCGAAATTCTGATGTCGTTTGGCCGCCTCGGAGCTGCGATTTGACACCGTTGGACTATTATTTGTGGGGAGCCGTCAATGATAAGTGTTACGTCGACAAACCAGAGACAATTGAGGCTTTGAAGGACAACATTCGTGCAGCCATAGCTAAAATAGAGCTACATAAAATCGAAAATGTACTCAAAAATTGGACCGATCGTATAGGCTACTGCATGGCTAGCCAAGGCAGCCATATGAATGAAGTTATATTCCATTATTAACCGGAAGGATTGTACTTTCAAATAAAAAAAAATTGGAAAAAAATTCAGTAGTGAGTTTGTGCATGTAAAACCTAACAATTCAAATCCTTAATGAGTTACCAAGAAAAGCCCTAATACTTTTTGTTACAATCATACTAAATTTAACATACTTTACTATTAATTGGATATTCGAAAAAATGGTAATGATCAATAAACCTGAAGAATCTCACGAAATTCGAATGTACATATCCATTTATTGTTTTTCTGGCGAAGATATAAAAGAACCTGCGGCTCAAAATACTAGAAACTAAAATTAATCTTCATGAAATTTTACCTGTACATGCCACAATCTATCAATGTTACAAAATAGTCAATGGCATTATAAAAAGCTTAGAAGCCTTTAGGCAAAACAGTGTGATTGCCACTTGTAAAAGAATAGGCGACCATAGTTACAATCTTATTAAAAAAAAAACTTCCAAAGGCATGGAAAAAACTCAAAGCTTAACATTTATAAAATAAATAAAATATTATAGTACATTCTTTTAGCAAGCTTAAAATACAGTTCAAATAAGGTTAGCCCAATTATAAACATATCAGATTTAACAATAAACTATTTCACAATCCAATTATAAACTACAATATTGTTTTAATGTATTAGACATGAATAAGAGGGTAGTTTTACATTTTGACAACAAAGAGCTGGCCAGGAAATAAAAAAATTTAACAATTCACATAAATATTATTTACAAAACAACAACTTTTGGCGTACAAACAAACAAAATTAATACCTATAACAATTATTTTTACATCTTTCTTCGCACACATGAAAAATTACCCGCCACCAAAATCAACGGTTATGAGAATGCAGAAATTTATTTATAAAAACGAATTCTAAATGCACATTGAAAAATCTACATGCGCGCTTTAATTTAAAATAACTCGAAACTAATCACCGCTAGTATTTAAGCAAGGAGCTGTACGAAATACAGCACCAGTACGCTCATCACAATGATAGCTAAGGTGATCGCAATTGTACTTGCTCTCTTCGGTAAGATTCCTTTCTAATATTTATTGTTTATTATTTTAATTGATGTTGTGAAGTTAGAATTGAATTTTTACTGAAATATGACAGCACAAAACATAAAACTTGGGAATAATTTTAGGTGCCGCACTTGCCGAAGCTGACCCCTTGTTGATTAGACACCTTCCTCCTACATCTCCGCAATAAAGTCAATTTCAATTCAAATATGCCAAGTAATTCTCCTCAAAAAATATGTGAACTGAAATGTAACGCTAAATGTTTTATTTTTAGGCACTACATAAAATTATGAATTCCTATAGGTGTTAGCTTGGTATTTCTATATGGAATTCACTTGGGGTTTGAAATGAATATTAAAAATTTATGATATTACACTTTGTTTTACATAGCAATGTCATGCTTTGTATTCAGTATAACTGCTATCAATAAAGTGTAATTGAAATATTTGTTGTTTCTGTGTACAAACATCAAAATTGAGCTAATTCGAACCAACTGTTAATTTTTTTTATTCAGTTGCATATATACAATCCATTCTTATAATTGAGTATTAAGTAAATTTCATAACTGTATATACAAGGGTAAGGTGAAAAGTCCTGGGCCTGACAATGAAAGGCTGCGACTTTCAGTTAAAAAATGATTTTATTTTTCTACATAATCTCCCTTGACTTCAACACACTTGATCCAGCGCCTCTCCAACATCAGTATTCCTTCTCAGAAGTGAGAATCTGGAAGATTGTGAAAATATTCATCAACTTCTTTATTGGATGCGAAGCGCTTCCCAGAAACAAATTTTTTTAAGTTTGGGAACATATGGAAGTTTGAGGGTGCCAAATCAGGAGAATAGGGGGGATGGCCGAGCAAATCATACCCCAAATCCCGCAGTTTTCCCATCGCCAACGCAAGTGCGTTGTCTTGGTGAAAGATGATTTTTTTCTTCTTGAAGGCAGGCCTCTTCTCGCGAATTTGGGCATCCAGCTGGTCAAGAAGGGTGGAGTAATATTCGCCTGCAATTGTTCTGCCTTTTGCAAGATAATCAATTAACAGGATCCCTTTCGCATCCCAAAACACGCTGGCCACCTTTCCGGCAGATGTGATCGACTTCGCTTTCTTTGGCGCTGAACCACCGGCTTCCACCCACTGCTTGGACTGCTGTTTCGTTTCTGGCGTGTAGTGGTGGACCCATGTCTTATCCATGGTGACAAATCGCCGCACAAAATCGGTCGGATCCCTGTTGAATCGGCACAAAAATTGCTGCGAAAATCGTTTGCGCATTTGCTTTTGATCGGCGTTCATCAAATGCGGTACCCATCTTGCGCAGAGCTTTCGCATCCTAATTCTTTGTGCAAGATGTTTCGCACCATTTCTTCCGATATCCACACAGCCTCAGCTATCTCACTCACCTTCACTTCCAGCACGATTTCATGCACTTTTTCGATGGTTTCCGGAGTGGTTGCGATTTTTGGCCGTCCTTCACGTGGGTCATCTTCGAGGGATGTGCGACCACGTTTAAATTCAGTGGCCACTTATTAACAGCTGACATGGAAGGAGCAGAGTCCCCGTAAACTTTTGTAAACTTCGGATGAATTTTCTTAGGGGTTAATCCATCCAAAACGAAGAATTTTATAACGATATTCAAGTTTATCCATTTTAACAAAAAACATGCAACATGTCTACTGAAAAAATTCGTGTAAACAAACTACTTAATCGAACAAGTTGAAACTAGTCATACGAACTAATGACACACGCACCCAAGCAGGAAACATAATTGTTTGCCGATTGCAGCACTATCTCTGTGCCAGGCCGAGAATTTTTCACCTTACCCTCGTACATGACATGAGGGGATCTAGCCATCGCCATTCTCCCGGATGATACATAAATCAGTTTTGTTTGTGTTTGTAAAACAAGGTCCTGTAGTCAGTTCCGCTTAAGTCTTCTTGTGACAAGTGGTTGGTTTAAGAGTTGCTTTACAATATCATTTTCGTGTTCTACTAACTTGGTATGCTCTTCCCAGTCTCTGAATTTCTTTTGCTACGTATGAAATTTTTATCTCGGTATGGAGAGTATCATTACTGACCTACCACGGCGCGTCCGCCAGCATACACATCGTTTATTTGTAAATGTTATTTGTGTGGATTTTTCATCGTTGACCGTCATTCGGTGGTGTTTCGTTGACTGCCAAAATGGCCGTATCCTCTGAAAAGGTAGCTATTACAGTAGTTTCTATAATTGGTGAATCCGAGGTGTATATCAGGTAAAGCAGTAGTTCCGATACACTGCCTTGCGGTACTTCGGACCTGATTTGGTAGTAGTCTGATATTTCATTTCTTATCCGGACTTAGCAGAATCTTTCGTCGAGGTACAATTTAGCACTAGATAGAGCTGGCTTGGAAAGTGTTTTTTGATTTTATATAACAGGCCTTTATGCCAAACTTTGTGAAAGGCTTGTTTTACGTCTCAAGGCTCTCCAATATTTGGGTGAGAATCCGGTGGCATTGGTGTGTTGTCGAGTGTAATTCTCAGAATCCGAACCGGTACCATGGGATAATATGGTCTAGGACTAACATATCTTTAATTTTTTTCAGTAAGAGTCTTTCAAATACCTTTGACATTAGGGGTAAGGAGCTTATCAGACTATAGGAAGAGAGTTGGTCGGATGGCTTTCCTGGTTTGGCAATCATTATGATCAGTGCACTGTATCGGGAAATATGTCAGTCTTAAAATGCTATTGTATATAGTGGTAAGAAGTACTAGCGCCTTTCTTGGAATATTTTCTAAAGTCTTTCCAACTATAAGATCATAGCCAGGGAATTTTCGGATATTTGTGTAATTGATTTGCTGTCGGGCTTTAGCTGGTGAGAATAGTATGATTGGTAGGTGCAGCTGGCATGGGGAGTCCAGAAAGTATTTAATTTCATGGTCTTCATAATTTCCTTGGGGAAGTGGAGTCGTGAAAACCTTAGCAAGGTGGTCGGAGAAAGTGTCTGCTTTGTTTTTGTCTGTTCTAATCCAGCTGTTGTCAGTATTTCTAATTGGTGGGATTGCTACTACTGGTCTTTTGAATTTTTTTGTTGCTTTCCATGTGCTATGGTCATCAGAAAAGAGTTTTGAAATATATTCTTTGAAGTATTTGTTACGTGCTGATGGTGAGTAAATCTGATATAAGAGATTTTGTCTTGTGTGCTTTTGTTCTCTGCCACTTTTTTCTAGCTTTCCGTTTCTCGATGATAAGATCTCGCATATGTCGGGAAATGTTGGCTTTTCAGACGAGTTATTTGAAGGTATTAGAGTGGCTGTTTACCCAGCATCTTGTATCCTGGTAGTTAGATGTTGAGTTGCTTCATCCAGGCCTCGAGGTTCTTTGATTCTAATAGTAAGGCTAATATTTTTTTTACGGATAGTTTCGGGAATTGTCCCAATCCTTGTTTTTATTACATAGTCTTATAGGGTTTTCTTTTGTGATTATTGTTGTGCTGATATGTAGATGGTTGGATTCTACTTTGTATATGTGATTGCAAAATCAATTAAGTCTCGTGTTTCCTTAAGTCACTAGATCAATGGGTAGGTTCATCAGTTGATAGGTAGTTTTGATTATTACTTTGGATTGCCATAAACAGGTTGCGTCATTTTGGACTAATTAGCATTGAACCCCAGGCTGTAAGCTTTGCGTTCCAGTCTTCTCCTGTTATGAATTTATTTCCTAGGGACCGTAAGTTTTATTGGTACTCTTCTGTTGATATGGCATTCCTGGGCGGGTTATACACTGCCGCAATTGTTAGCAGATAGGGAAGAGCTTGTATTGTATGCTTGCACTTTGGATTTTCTCAGTTTGATAGGATTCTAATTCATGGTGAGTGATACATTTCTTAACAATTACCATTGAGCCGGCATGGCTGCCTGATTCGGGTGGTTGGCGAAGTATATATTATATCGTGGTATTTTTCTTGCTGTTATGTGCCTGGCATGAGTTTCTGATATTAATAAAATGTCAATCTGCTGTAGTTGTAAGGAGATTATTATTTCTGGAATGTGGTTTAAATGCCATCGGCGTTCCATAGTGCTATGCGTAGTGAGTTTGAAATTTTTTAAACTATTTTATTTATTACGGCAGAGAGCATGTTTAGTATCATGTTATTTTGACTGATTAATTACGAGAATGTAGTTTTGAACTCTGGTAGGAAATTTGAAAGCATCTCGTTTATATTAATCTGTTGTTCTTGTACTGGTAGGTGGTTGTTTCTTCTTGCGTATACTTATAAGTAATTTCTTGGATTTTGTGGCGGGACTTGTGTTTTGTTGTTAGCACTATTGTTTGGATTTCTGAGGGGACAGGGGTGCTTGTGGTAAGTGAGTTCTATTTGGTATTCCTCTGAATAATGCGTTTCTAGCTCTCAGTATGCCTTGGTAAACTGTGCAGCCCTTGTAGTTAGACGGGTGGCTTTCTACACATAGGGCGCATTTGGCAGGTGAATTTGGTGTTTTCTTACATGTGGAAGTGTCATGTCCTCCACCGCATTTTACACATGAGTAAAGCTTGTTGCAGTATGTTTTAGTGTAGCCATAGTTCTAGCATCTGGTGCATGCTTTATCAATTTTAAAAAGAAACTCACGGAGAAAAGTGAGGATATTGGCAATAATAAAACGTCATAATGGGATCGAGCTATAACAAATTTATTACTTTTAATTGTAGATCTCTATTAAGATCTATGGAATGTATTAGATCATTGTGTAAGACAGCAGACATAGTGGCACTACAGGAGTTGTGCTTGTTACCGCATGATATTCCTCTCCTGGGAACCGTGGACATCGACTTCGACTATACCGGCAAATCAGCTGTTGATACATCGGCAGGTGTATTGCGTGGGCGTCCGTATGGAGGTGTGGCTATTCTGTGGCGGAAAACATCTTTGACTCGTAACGACAGTGCAGTGCTCTAGTGATCGCATTATTGTCATTAAAGTTACTATGGCTCAGTGTTCTTTTCTTGTGGTTTCGGTTTACATGCCTACGGATGAACCAATGCACCTAGTTGAATTTACACATTGTTTGGCTGAGTTAAATGCCATTATTGACAGTTGTAATGTTGATTATGTTTACTTACTCGGTGATTTCAATGCTCATCCGGGTAGGCGGTTTGGTAATGAACTGCGGATTTTGTACACTCCAGGATTGGTGTTGTGCTGACATTGAACCTACTTGGTTTGTCTTCGGGTTCATACACTTATGTGAGTGATAGTCATGGAACCAATAGTTGGCTTGATCATTGTTTAGTAACTCAAGGCACTAAACGTACAATTGTTAATATGTCAATTAATTATAATGTGTTTTGGTCTGATCATTTTCCGTTGGAATTACAGTGTGACCTAAATATAATAAGACCTAAAATTGTGCCGTCTGTTAACTGTGATGAGAATGACATTAATTTAATTATGTGGGGTGAAAGAGATGCATCTCAAATAGCGCTGTACACAGAATATTGTAATGAAAAATTAAAATATATTGACTTCCTGAGGTTTGTAAAATTGTGCTGAGGTTTTGTGCAATAATCCTAGTCATAATAAGATTCTCTTGGATATGTATAATAAAATTGTTAACATTCTTACTGAGGCTTCTATTTATAGTGCTAAAGCAAAATTTTCTATCAATAAAAAGAAATACATATGTGGCTGGAATAAATATGTTAAGGTTGCACATAGTGAAGCTCGTTTTGGTTTAAGTACTGGGTTTTGTATAATAAACCTCGAGCTGGATATGTATATGACAAAATGTGTGAATCGAAAAGAATTTTAAAACTAAACTTAAATGGTGTCAAACCAATGAAAAGCAGATTAAAATGGACATTTTGGCTATGCATCATTCAAACAAAGATTTCTCAAATTTTTGAAACAAACTAGAAGGCTAAACCCTAAACCTAGTATTCCTGCAAATGTGGATGGGTTAAGTGACCCTGCGCTCATAGCCGAAATGTTCAGAAATAGTTTTAAGGTACAGCCACCATTGGGTGTAACAGATAGTACAAATACTTGCTTCTCTGACATACACTATACTAGTGGAAAACCAGCTGTGGTTACAGCAAAGGATATAAGATTTGTGTTGAGTAAAATGACTAGGGGGAAGTCTCCTGGTCATGATCACTTAAGCATAGAACATCTGCAACATGCTGGCGTACACCTACCACGAGTTCTAGCCTTGTTCTTTTCCCTTTGCTTAAATCACGGCTACCTACCTGATAGTATGTTAAAAACATTAGTTGTTCCTATAGTAAAAATAAGACTGGTGATGTTAGTGACAAATCCAATTACCGACCAATATCATTGGCAACCATAGTGGCTAAGGTGCTGGACAGACTACTGGACCTGCAGCTTAGCTCTCATGTTAAACTTCATGATGCACAGTTTGGTTTCAGGCCGGGTCTGTCTACTGAAGCCGCTGTCTTGTGTCTTAAGCAGTCTGTCCAGTATACACAGCTAGAAATACACCTGTTTATGCTGTATTTCTAGACCTGTCCAAAGCCTTTGATTTGGTTCAATATAATATTCTTTGGAAAAACTTTATGAGGACACAAACATGCCACATGAGTTTATACATTTATTACAATACTGGTATGCTCATCAGAAAAATTATGTGAAATGGTCTGGAGGTGTTTCATGCTCTTACAGCTTAGAATGCGGAGAGGCAGGGGAATTACCTCGCCTACCCTTTTAATATATATGTTAATAGGTTGATTGATGAGCTCAGTAGCGCTGGAGTTGGTTGTTCTGTTAACGGTACCTTTGTCAACAACATCAGTTACGCAGACGATATGGTGCTGCTGTGCCCATCAATAAGTGCTCTTGTTAAACTTCTGGGCATCTGTGAGCGATTGCTGTGACTCATGGTCTTAGGTATAACGCAACTAAAAGTGTACTTCTTGTGTTCAAGGCTGGGAGTAAGTCTTACAAAGTACCTCCAATAACGCTCAATGGGATCCTGTTAGCACAGGTTACCAGCTTTAAGTACCTGGGGCATTGGGTCACGGAATTGCTGAAGGATGACATGGACATGGAACGGGAGCGCAGGGCCCTGTGCATTCGGCTAATATGCTTTCACGCAGGTTCGCACGTTGTTCTAAACAAGTTAAAATCACGCTTTTCAAAGCATACTGTCACTCCTTGTACACGTGCAGCCTGTGGATGAATTATACTCAGGAGCATATAGGACCCTGCGCACCCAATATAATAATGCCTTCAGGGCGCTGTTAGTTGCGGCGGCACTGTAGTGCCTCAGGGATGTTTGCCACAGCTGGGGTTGATAGCTTTTCAGCCATCATTAGAACCCGAATTGCATCCCTGCTACAGCGGGTCCGTGGCAGTTCCAACAGCCTCCTGAAGACTGTGGCCAACAGACTTGATGTGGACAGTGGTATTATGCAGCACTGGACACACGTCCATTTAACCAAGGATACCGCAATTACATATAATCGATATGTGTAGTGGCGGTGTCCTGCTTATGGACTTCTTTAGATCTTTTATTTTTGTTTACTAACATAGTTTTTAAGATTATTGTTACTAATACTATGAATTCCGGTTCGAAATAAACAAATTTTATTTTATTTTATTTTATTTTATTTTATTTATTTTTATTGTGAAATTTTTTCTGGGAGGTTTAATCTGGACAATCGTGTTGCTTATATGTTTTGTGTTGAACATTTTCTTATTGGTTTCACTTGGTTCAAGGACAACCATAAAGAGAGAGAGTGGTTGTTTGGTTACTCTATGCCGTACGTTTATTATGTTGCGTACTACGTGACCTTATTCGGCTATTTCTTTTTTGATTAAGTCCGTTGGAAATGAAAAATGTAGATTTAGAATGAATATTTTATATTCTCTCTCTTCCTTGAGCTGATAAGTGTGGTGAATTTAAGTGTTTTCTTAGTTTTCTGTATGAGCCCGATGTTAGGGGGTAGATTTTGATTGTATCACTTTGTTGCTGTTGTAGTGTATTGTTCTTTCCAAGTACTGTAGTAATGTTTTCGACCATTTTATCGTAATTAGTTACTCCGTGGAGTTTTTGATTGTTGACCGCCACGGGTTTGATTAATAGTATCACTATCCTCTCTTACTCATGATAGAGTTTTATATTTGTTGGGAGTATTTATTTGGTTATGAATTTATGATTCGATACTACATTGAGGTGTATTTCTTTTCCTTTTTTTGGCTGTTTGCCAATTGTGTTTCATACATGTTAGCATCTTGCCCATTGTCATTAGCAGTATCTCTAATTGTTTGTTGACTTATCAAGTGTTTAAAATTTAACTTTTACTTTTAGACCGGGCTTGAACTAGGAGCTGCTATCAGCGGCCGCGGCCGCGGCCGCACTGTGCGTTCGATCTTTTGAAAACAAAACTTGTAAATTACTTACAGTTTTTGATTTATATATGAAATGAAACTCTTGTATCTTGTTTTGTTTGCACAATACTTGCACTTATTTAAACAGTAGTTTAATTGCGTTTAATTTAACTTTTACTAGCATTGTGATTCAACATGCGTTGGCACAGGTAAGGGCAGGGCCGTAATGTTCAAATTTGTTTGAAAGTGTATTCGAAATGTGCTCTAATTTTTTTTTTATAATAAAACATGGTTAGACATATAAAGCCTACGTGCTACATATATAAAGTAACTGGCTATACAAGATAAATTTGCATCATAATTAAAACATGAATGTTGATCGCTATTGTAAAGTTTTGTCAAATAATAAATTTTGTAATTTCTTCGTTAGTTTCAACATTGTTATCTACAAACAAGCCTATACTTATTTATTTGTTGAGCGTTCTCCCTGCTCCTTCTGCCATTTTATTTCCTACTGGTGTACCTCCGTTATTTAGCCACACATTGGTTTATTAGCAAATATGAATCGATTTCTAAAGGGAACAGCTCATTGCATTAAAAGAATGACAATGACCAGTGTCAGGAAGAAAATAAAACATGATTTGAACACAAATTATAACATTTCCTTTTTAAACGGAGTACGAAATGACGCAATGTTACAAAAACAGGATTCTTTAAAAATAAATGAAAACGATTTGTTTCCTAAACTATAGATGTATGATATACTGTCAGATATATAGATATAACAGTAGAAAGTAGGACAATAGAAAGAATAAACATAATTCATGGTAAAAACACGAATAATCAGTTTTTATTTGCTCTTGAATTATGAATTAACCAACAATTACAAAAAAGTAGAAATAACAGATATAATCTACGCAACTATAGAGAATGCCAGTGCACAAGATAAAAAACAGCAGAATAACAATCGACATGTAGTTATTATAGTTGATTAGAACACCCTCATTAAAAACCCATAGATCAAGAACAGAGAACAATCAAAGTCCCTGGATTAGAAGAAGTTTTATAGCTACACATTATCTTTTTACTCATATTGAAAGTCTGTGTTATATTGTCTCTGATCTTGAGTACTTTTATTGTTATAATTTTTATATTTTGTTATACTTAATTTCTGAGGTTTCAATATAATTTTGTCTATTGCTTTTTGTATTTAAATTATCAGCCATCGATTTGTTTTGAAGGTATCAACCATTCTCTCGCGGTTATCCAACATTATTTGTATAACTGCTACAGATGCTATTCTATACAAAATAATTATTCTTCTACTTATATTCTTTTATAAATTTTATAAATAAATTATATCATAAAAACAGCTTCTTGGTCTACCGATGCTAAGTGTTAAACATTGTAGCAATTTTTCCATTTTTTCCAACATCTGTGTAGCAATATCTATATCAAGATATTTAATTGTATCCTTCAGTCTTTGTTTAAATTAACATAAAACTATGTTTCCCGAGGATGATGCGTTGTTTTTTTGAAGATAGATTTTGTGTTCACATTCATTTTAATGGACAGTGTGATGTGTTTATTTTAAGCATATTCTAAACTACCTTGATCAAGATGTTGCACAATGGACAGTGGGTCTTAGAGCACGTAATGTTCAACATAAGTAGCCCTTTAAGTGAAATGTATCTTTAAAATTGATTAATACTTTCGTTTGGTCTAACAAACCTATGGATGATGAAACTAAGCAAGTCCTTATAACTTGAACTACAAAACGTTATTAGAGATTAACATCCAGCTTACGTAGTCTATATATTTGTAAGTCATTTTATTAAAACATTTAATTTAAGTTTTGTATCGCTATTGTGAATGTTTTACATTTGCAGACGCAAATTAACATTTTAAGATAACAATCGTTTATAACGTTGGAGAATGTAACGGAAAGGTAAATATAAACTTTAAACTTATAAAAAATTAGTCTTCTTTATAAATGACAATACTGAAACTAATGATTCAACTGTAAGATAGTTAAATATTTATTAATTAACATTCATATTTCAATTATGATGCGAATTTATCTTGGATACCCATAAACAACAAATATAAAGCGCATTACACATAGCAATAAAAGCGATTTTAATGTGTATCGTCATAAACAACAAAGATTTTGATTTCATTTTATTAATAGCAGTTATACTGAATACAAACCACGACTTTGCTATATAAAATAAAGTGTTATATCGTATATTTTTAATATTTAATTCAAACCCAAGCTACATCCAATAAAGAAATGCCAAGACAACATCAATATATTTATTTTATTTATAAGTGGTTTATTAAATGGAACGTTAAGGCTTTCATAACATTTCTAACCTTTTTAACTGTATTTTAATTTGGGTAAAAATAGCCTTTATTTATTTTATACAAATCTTAGGCTTTGGGTTTTCGTTTCCTTCTATATCTTTTCAATGACTTGGGTATTGTAGCGCCCTATTCTTTTAAACAACTTTACTCAAGACTGCCCTGCTCAACGGTTTGTACGCTTCTTATTATCTGATTGATTATCTTGTGGCATTGCTATATGGTGTCATAAGATGGCAAAATTTCATGAAAATTTATTTCTGTGTCTGGTCTCCCGAGAAGTAATTACTCAAATATTTTTAATAGCAAGGGCAATACACAAACAGGTAGATACCATTTTTCTACGATTGAAAAATTTATTAGAGAATTTTTAATTGTGTCCATAATATTATTTAAATTAGGGACAATAAAAATTTTCAGCTGGGATATTTTTTCTTGTTTTAATGTGGTCCAGTTATTATTATCCATTTTGAGTTTATGGTGTGGGGGTTTTTCAAATTTCTCAGTGGTTCTCAGTCACTCTTGAATAGACTAATTATATATGTCTTAAATTTGGAGTTTGTTTAATATGTTTTTTTTTATATATTGAGTGAGTCTGTCGTAGACATTTCTATCAGCTGAGTTCCCAGTTCTATCCCACGTACGTCTTGCTCGTCTTTTTTCGGCTGTTAATTCATAAATATTAAGAGGTATGTTTAGTGTTAGATATACTTGCAGAAGAGATCGTTGTGCCTTTGTATACTTCTTGTGCTATGGTAGAATTTGACGGCATTCTTTATTTGTTTGCTTAGTTTAAATTTTTTTCCTAAGTAACGTTAAAATCTCAACCAGTTAGTTATGGGAAAAGTAGGTGTATAAATATTATATGATTAACTGCTCGTTTTTCTATTGATAATTCTAAATGGTAGTTATTTATAACAGCTTAAAGTTGTTGCCTTCATTTAGGATTTATGCATGTTAAATTCCCTAGATAAGAATCGGTTTCCTATTGAACCAAATAAGTGCACACAACTTATTTTTAAGGACTATACATTGCAGTTACTATGATGGACCTTCATTTAGCATAAATGTAAGCGGTTGGCATTTGGAATTTATTTTTTAGAGTGGGTATAATTTGTGCTGCAATTATAAATTAGGAATTGTGCCATCTAAACAAGTAGTGCTGTACATTACATACAAAAGTATTTCTGTTCTTGTACCGTCAGTAAAGTGTGTTTAATGAAGGATATGAAATTTGAAAATTCAATAAATCAGTCGATTTATCATGAACATAATGAGTCAAATTCCCATTTATGTAAGAGGATATCGGGAATATGTCTAAGCGCACTGAATCTACATACATTTATGTGTTAATCAAAGTTAGTGATAATTCTCTCGCAGGTGCTTCCAATCACACGTTGATTTCCACCTTTAGTTCCACAAATGTGTGTGGCGTGTTAGCGTATATTTGTGATTTCACAAATCCCCAGAAGAAAGAATCACAACGTGTAAAATGGCATTTTTGTCGGCCTTTTCTGGTCACCGTGCAAACAAATCACTCCTTACGGAAGTTTTTCGTGGAATAAGGCAATCATCTCGCGCGACACATGTCAGGTCGCTTCCTTCTGTTGGAATTATATATCGTCAATTTCCATATTTTTAAAGTTAGGCTACAACCGATTGAATATCATGTTTTTTATCAAAATTTTTGTCCGCTGTCAACTTCAGCAAACTGTCTACCTTTTTCGTGATCAGCAGGCTTATTCTTTTGCATCGCTTGCATTTTATAGACGTGCATGTGACAATCTTTATGCAAAATTCAATATAACGAAGTTGTTGGAATGTCCAACTGCTGCAAACGTCAGCGAATCGGTTTTCCAGAACTCACACTGATACTGTCAGCGATTTGTGCTTTGGTCGACAAGACCAGGAATTTTCACAGGCCCCCATTAAACCAGTCATCTCAAACTTTATTATTGAACTTCGAACTGTAGATACATTTCTCCCGAAAATATCACAAAGTTTCAGACTATCTGCATGCGCTTTCACCGTTTGGTAAAATGTTTTAACAATAAGAACACGTTGCTTCGGTGTACGAGTTGCGTTCAAGCTCTAAGGTCTCCATTTTTTTTTTTGAAAAAGTACTTGCTGACATTTATCACAACGTCGTCACCATGACTTCATGGCTGCTGAGAACACTTCTTTATGAGACTGTTTTGCCCACTAGAAAAGAAGGACTGGCCTTTTGTCTCGAGATAAAAATGACATCTAAGTCTCATTCATTATCATAACATTAATGGCGGCATTACGTATCAACATGTTGTGAGACATTGCCTTGATCAAAATTCGTGAGACCCACCGTTTTAAGTACACGAAACAAAATTCATTGCAATGCTGGTAATTTGGTGCTGCCACTTATATTACAAGTTACACTCCACGTATACTCAGTGCTGAGAATAATATTTATATTGAACCTAAACGCACCTCGTAGTTCTCTTTGGAGGGTAGACAGATTGAGAGATCGAGTAAAGAACTAAAATTCTTAAAATGGCGTCAAAGTGAATGCCCCCCCCCTCGGATATCTATGGTAGCGCCTCTATCTTAGACGTTCTTTGCAATCGACAACACACAACATTATTTTTTCATCGAGATACCGAGGTACATCCAGAAAATACAAGAAAAAGTAAATGTATTTATATAAAATTAAAGTTAATACTATTGAGAATCATAATATTCAATGTAGCCCACATCAACAGCCACGACCTCCTTGGGATGGGACCTAATTTACTTCAGATCAACACAACCCCCTCTTTGTCCATGCCTCCATGATGGAGGCTCTTAAGCTGTCCTTAGTAATAGGATGCTTTTCATTGGCCTTCGTCCTGATCACGTCGTACATGTAGTAGTCAAGAAGACTGCAGTCGGGTGTGCAGCTGGGTCCCAAGTTGGGAAACCAGTGGTAATACAAATAATTGTATAGCCATGTCTGAGTCTTCCCTGCTGTTGGAACCCAGCGGCCACCTCCTCTATCTAGGACTTCAACATATTTATATAGCTGTTGGCGGTTACATTCAGGATTTCCTCAAAGAGTGGGGCGCCATGATATTTCCTTCGCTGCTTACAAGCCCCAGTACCAACGTAGAGGTATTTGTATGTATAACAGCATGTTGGTAGATACAACGCTCATATTAGCTATTTACTTTAGGAAGCTAGTCGTGTTGATGTTGTTTAGCAGTACTGCTTTAAGTTTCCCTTCATTTCGTTTTCTCCAGAACGAAAGATTTAAGTGCAGGTTCTGGTGCACTGCTAGACTAACAATCAACTTTGCCACACCAATTTTCTTGCCTGGTCAGTCATACTCCGACCAGAATCCTTCAGTTCGCGAAGAAATTCATCTCTGTATTGCCCTGTCAACAGTTACCTTTTTCTGGAGGTCAGATTTCTTGTGCTTCTGGGATACATCGTGAAGTCTTTTTTGTACCAAAAGCACACAGTAAATTTCGTTGGAGATTTTTTGGCGTGAAAGGACTCGAATATAGCAGCTATGGGGTCAGATTCTCGGCTCATTTTATCGACAGTTCGCAATGTACACTCGCGAAATAAAGACGTCGGCGAGCGGTCTGCGAGATTACAAGTGAAATCCTATGCTATCACAACCATCACTGTTCCCGCCTATTATCCATTCCCCAAACATGCACCAGCAAACCCAATACACAAATCAACTGCCTCCTTATTCAGCATTATTTTCCTCACAATACCACCAATTTCCCCAGATGCTACAGATACAACTTTCTACATTTCAATTGAGTACAAAATCTTCATCTTAACTAATACAAAATAACAACACCTTAAATGAGTATTATAAAGATGATGAAGAAGAAATGGAAACTAATGCTACTAATGGTTGGAAAATGGTCACTAGGCGAAAACGATTAAACAAGTTAAATACACAAACGGTCAGTGGAAAAGAAACACTAATTTATGCAAATAGATACGCAACCCTAAGCCCAGAGAATGAAACAAGCGATAACAATAATAAACAACGACAACAAACAACTATACCCCCGACCATTTTCGTTCACGGTGTTCTAGACTTCAACAAAGTGACAAAAAATTTACTTTCAGTTGCTGATATATATAAGAATAAATATATAGAATTAATGCGGGTGTCCCTCAAGGTAGTGTGGTTGGGCCTCTATTGTATCTGTTATATACAAATGACCTTTCTATCACAGAGCAAACAAGTACAGGGACGTTTGCTGATGACACAGCAATCCTGTCGTGCAATGAAGACCCGAACACAGCAACCGAACTACTCCAAGAACATTTAAACCAGCTCGAAAAGTGGCTAAACAAGTGGAAAGTAAGGGTAAACGGGGATAAATCGGTCCAAGTCACGTTTACAACGAAACACTCGGCGTGTCCGCAAGTCTACCTAAACAATACACCGATCCCTCAGGCAGACGAAGTCAGATATCTAGGTCTGCATCTCGATAAACGCTTGACGTGGAGATCTCATATAAGAAAAAAACGGAAAGAAATGGATCTACGTCTAAAAAAATTGTATTGGCTCCTTGGGAGAAACTCAGCACTTGCCATAGATAACAAACTGTTAATCTACAAAAGCATAATTCGTCCCATCTGGATCTACGGCTGTGAATTATGGGGATGCGCCAGCAAATCAACAATAAAAATAATACAACGCTTCCAGTCCAAGATCCTGAGAATGATATCCAATGCTTCCTGGTTTGTGTCAAATGCAACTACCCACAACGATTTTAACATCCCATTAGCAGTCGATTTTATAACAACAAAAGCTGAAAAACATCATTCCACTGTTGAAAATCACCCGAATATAACAGTCAACGTGCTAGTCCAGGAACCCGAAACCAGAAGATTAAGGAAAAAGTGGCCAATAGACTTAGTGAACTAAAGTAAGAGATTCACCAGTGGCTGCTTTGTCCTCATGACTTTTATTAAACATTTAATAACATAAAATTAGCTCACAGAATTACTGTGTTTATTCTGCTTGCTAATAAAATGAGTTTGTAACAAAAAAATTTGTTTGTCGACAATTGCAGGCTTTTGACATACAAAGCTAACTTGTGTTGTTAGCCAATAGGGGTTACGCGTGTGCATAAGACGACCTTTTAGCTTTCCCGCAATACAAAAAAATTTCGGATGTATAACTCTGTGTTAATATAACATAACTTTCCTTTGGAAAAGTTAATCTTTTAGCGCTTATTGTAGAAGCTTTTCATTTGTCTCTCATATATTAAAAGAGCGGTAAAATTAGCTGTCACTTATCCTCAAACAACTGTAGTAGAAGGTTTATATCCAGTTAGAAAACCGTTATTAATACGTTACTTTTCTAGGTTTTCATATGACTATTGTGTTGAGCTAACCAACGTAGGCGTTCAGCTTTCAGTTCGAACTCCGTACGGAGCTTTCACTGCAGCACAAGTGGACTGACTAGTAATGAATTCAACCGGGAGGAGAGCTTCTCGGGAGAATAAAAACGGCGGGCCCGGCACGTCACATCTAGCCTTTCATAAATGTAAATTTTACGACGAGACGATAAATTGAGGAGGCTGGTCAAAAAGCGACTTTAAAGTTAACCTGTTCCGCCGCACGACCGCTTAACGATATCGATTCGGGGGCTGGTTCACACAATGAATATTCATACGGCGAAACCGCGCGTATATTGATTTCTGGCGCCGCTGCGTTCCGGAAATGATTATTTAAAAACTTTCCACTATCATCCCGAGCCGCGCCGGAGCGACAACTGAAATATGTGGAATTAAATCGGCTGGAAGTACGGCCACAAATTCCCTTTGCTTTTTTACCTCTTTGTCGCCGCTCGTCTTGCAGAAACGCGTCCTGCGGCGCGATTTATTGTCTCTTATGTCTCTTTTTTCAATTGTTTCATTCACAGATGCAAAAAGGAGTAACTGGAGGCACTTTGTCTCCCCACAAGCAGCTTAATTCTCAGTTAACTTCGGAGCTCAGCTGAACGTTCGGGGCTGATGTGCCGTCGTCCCGCGCGACTTCCGGGAAAATCTGGCCTCAACGTGGCGTGTAATAAGCCAGAATGTTTTTATTTTGGCTTGCCTCGCCACTGTTTGCAGCTCATTGTAACAAAAGGAACTGCTGTTTTTCTAGAATAATGTGCTGACGGTGCAACCCTAATTCCTAAGTACAAAACCACCACATCAAAGAGAGAAAACATCAATAAGAATGTCGAGTAAACTTATTCTGAAGGAAAAAATATAAAATTTTCCAATTTGTTCTATAATTTAGCCTTAACTAAATTTTAATATAGTGTAATCTAAATTAGTTCAGTCATTTAATAGACAAGTAATATAACTGTTGAGCCTTGGTGGCTTAGTGGTTAGGTCGCTAGGCTACGAAACCAACAGTTTATGGTTCGAATCCCGCTCTCGCCAATTCGATCACTGGCATTTTTACGGCCCAGCTCGACTCAGGCTGCAATAAATGAGTACCTGGAGGTCAAACTCTGGGGTAATAATAGCTGGTCGGTACGTAGCGCTAGCCACGTTACTACCCTTGTGTACCATAGGCTCTAGATTGTAACAGATCTATCCTGTTACGACCCCAAAGGGCCTTCAAGGCCTGTTACGGGGAACTATTATTAATATAACTGTTGAGAGAATCACCATCATGCCCGTCATGAATTAGGTTGTGGGCCTGTTCCTATTTCCTTCCATCTCTTTTTTGGCCTTTCCACATCTATTTTTCCTCTAACGCTTATTTTGAAATGCATTCCTTATTTATTGATTCACAATGATTTGTCTATTTCTCCATGTATTCTATGACTTAATCTGTTGGGAAATATATGTTTACGTCTTTTCTGATTTGCTCGTTTTGAATTTTGCCCTTTATATTTTATTTCTTCTGTTTGAATTTCCATTTTCTTTCTTTTCTGTTATAATCCAAGCTTCCTTGCTATATATTATCTCAAGAGCATGCAAAGTTTTGTATAATTTGTGTTTTTGCTCTCACTGTATATTTTATTAATTTTTGTTTTCCTGTAAAAATAGAAATCATAATATAAATTATTTATTTGAAGTAAAATTAGAGCACAAGATTTCTTTAATTAGAAAAATTGTCCCTTCAAGACGCCTTTCCTCTTTTTCTTCTTTATTCTTTTGAATTGTGCGCAAACTATTAATTTATATAATTTAATTACGTGTTCTGCCCTGAGACTATTGAACCATAGAATGCAAAAGCATTATAAAGACAATAACAAAAAATCTACATATTTAGTAAGAATGTTATAAGAAACAATGAATGTAGCATTAGGTCTTTTTAAAGAAAACTTGTCCCAACGTCGTTTTCACAGATTTAAACATTCTGCTAAGTTCTATTTTGGTATCTTAGATAACTTTAGACCTGGTGAGCCAGAAAACTTCCACTGAGACGCACTGAGCTTTGTTTTCGGTTCGTAGACGCAGACCTACGTTTTATCTTCGGGTGTAATATTTTTGACTAAATTTGACGATTGGAAGCAGCCTGAAGTAAGATATCAGCAAAAGCAGCACGATGTTTCTTCTGCTCTTGTAACAGAAGCCGCAGGCGAATTTTTCTATAAACGGTTTTAAGCTCTTTCTTTGAAACTTCACACACTTCAATTTTTGTTTTTTTAGTTGTCGGACTGTCAGACACCAATCTTTTTGATTGAAGTCTGTACACGTTTTGCTCATTGTTTGTCTTCCAAAACGTATATCACCTTCAACAAGTTTACGGCCATTTCTAAAACATTAATAATGTTTGCGCATTAATGTTTTAGCTCCCCTCAAAATTGAATGCAGGTTCGCTGCTCCAATCGCTCAGTCATTGTAAATATGGGGGTAGCGCATTACATGTGCTCACCCATCGACGTCTAACTTTCAACTGACCTGAATGGTGAAGTCGTCCTTATCCACGCATGCGTATTACAGGCCACACTCACTGCTGTCACATTGCGGCCACATCAAATTTTTCCGTTATAAAGGCTTTTCTAATAAGAACGATATGATTTTGAAATAAAATGTCAGTCTTGCTTAAAAAGTTGCCACTAGTTGTCATTTGTGTGTAGTACTCTGACGACAATCATGGCTAAATACAAGAACATCTGGTTACGCTCCAAAATTTTTGTGAAAGTTGTCGTTCTTCTGTGAACACTTAACGTGCTCTTCCCGAAACCTATGGCCCACATAATTGCCTTTCTGTGCTTCCTATTCGTTAAATCGTTGAAAAATTTAAACGGGGTTTTACTCTTTACGATGAAAAAATACCAACAAGATGCCGAAACGCAAGAAATGTGGAGAACATTGCTGCTGTAAGAGATAGCGTTGCATAGATTCCAAACTTATAGATTTCTTGTCGTGCTCAAGAATTAGGGCTTAGAAGAACAACAACCAGGCGTATCTTGCAAAAAGATTTGGGTTTACTCCCGTATAAAAATCTTTTGACCCAAGAACTTGAAACGGATCATAATTTTGGACAAAGATTATTTTCTTAGATGAAGCTCATTACTGGTTAACTGGATATGTTGTTTTTGGTGTGAAAACACTAGAGATTCACGAAAAGCCTTTGCATCTGCAAAATATCACTATATGGTGTGGTCTTGTTGCGTGGTGGCATCATGGAACTATTCTTTTGCCAAAACAAGGTAGAAGATGCAGTTACAGTAACGGATGAGCAGTACCGATTGATGTTAACAAATTTTTGTGGCTAAATTTAGATGAATATCACATAGCTAATGCTACTATAGACGTATTGCAAGAAAAGTTTGCCGAAAAGATAATTTCAAGAAATACTTGAACTCCAAGAAGGTGTCATTTAACTACTTTAGACTAAGTTTTGTGAGGTTATTTAAGATCTAGAGTCTATGCAAATAAACCACGAACCCTTGATGCATTAAAGTTTGAGTATCTAACGCTGCATTCGTGACATTAGACCCACAGTCATTGAAAATTGGGTTAATCGAATTTGCTCGTGTGCAAGAAGTCGAGATGGACACATAATATGCTAAAGGACTCAACTCGATATTGTTTGTAAGCAGATAAAATTTCATTTTGTTTTTTGTAGAAAATTTGTCTGCACGTGACTATCGTAAAGCATTTTTAGTACGAGATTTCCGAGATTCTTGATTATTTTCCCTAATGAAATAGAAGCGTTTTAGTTATTGCTTTTTTGGTTTGCTACTTAACATAAGCTTTTTTAAATTATTTCATCACACAATAGTTAAAAGACAATATTTTTATATTTCCTAAACTGAATCAATTTTTTCTAGTAATAAGTTTTAACCAATGGATGAATCTCGAGAAAATAGTGAGCAGCTTTTTACTTTTACCATGTTGTTTTTAGCCTGCAATGCTCATTTAGGAAAATATGTATGGAATTTGAGATATTTAGTACAATGGGCAGGAAAATTGTTCAAAAAGCTTTTTTAATGAGTTAAATATCACGAATGCAGAGTTTCGGTGGTTATGTTTCTAGTTGCAATGTTGGGCTGCAATCGTTTGCTTATACACATTTCTTAATAAAATTGCAAAGGCCTATAATAACTGTTATTTTTATTACTGCTTTATGAAATGCTTCGGAAACTTCTTTATTGCTGAACGCGATTTATCTTTTGTTAAGTTAGAGTTATTTCTGTTAAGTTTTCTCATGTCCAACTGATTAATCGGTAAATTTTCAACGACCATTTTTCATTCCTAGCTTTGAAAAAGTACCCCAGGATCTGCTTGAAGTTCTACTTAGGAAGTTGTAATTAAAGTGTGTAAGAAACCTTTCGAATATTTTACAATGATAGTCGGAATGCCAAGAATTTCAAAACTCTAACTCGCATTTAGAAATTTGAAAGCAATTAAAGCATTGTTTCAAGATTCTTGTTAGGATTCTCCTGCAAAAGGTGAAGTTCAAACTCTTGCAACTAAAAAACTTTAAGCTGTAGTAGGTGTGATTTACACTCTTAGCTTTCTAGTAGCCAATACTGATAAAATAATTAAGTACACTCTTATAGAAATTTTAAAAATGTTTAAACAACAAAATAAAGTTTAGATTTCTAAAATTTAAGTAAAAGTGCTGTCATCGAAGAGAATACTTCTCAGAAGCTGACATAAACTTCGTTTTAAAAAAGCTCACAAACAACTAATATCTGACGTCTTATTGAAGGATTGCTAGGGGTTCAATCTGTAATCAAGAGTTCAGTTACAAACGAATTATGAACAAATTATTTTGTAGGAAATTTTTTTTAGTATTAATCATTTTAAGATATTAACTTTCGACTTCTTTAACTTACTTTCTTTTTTTATATGTTTTGTTTATCATCAAGATTTATATGATGGATATTATTCCCGTGGTTAAAAACTTTAGTTGTAATTATTTTTGAGTGGTCTCGGCCAGGATAAATAATAAAAGGGGTTCATCGTGTGGTTGGTTCTCGGGTTATAAGGCCGTGGTTGGAGTTCAGAAACTCTCGACGTTTCGTCCACAACTGCGGCGGACATCTTTAAAAAAAATCTTCTAAAAATTAAGTGACTGTCCCGTGCGTTTTCGCTTTTATATACGTGCGAGTATGGTAGGAATGGCGTTGGGGGGGGCGTGGTTGACGTCACCGATATGGTAGATAACGCGATCGGACTAGCTGCTGACGTCAATCGGGACGTTACAGGTAACATTTTAGCATTTTCTGACATCACTCGCTCTTTCTCAGTATCGCGGTCTGTTTTTTTTAACCCTTGAGAGCAATAAACCAAGACTTAGATAAATTAAATCCGTCGTTCCTGTTAAAATTATTTTTGTATTCATAAATCTCCGCCTCCTCTCTGTATAATCTCGGGTAGTAATTCCTACAGTTGGATAAAATTTGTGTTTGCCCGAATTCTATCTTGTGGTTAGAATTTTTCAAAGCATGTTCAGCAACTGCTAATTTATCGGGTTGATTAAGGCATAGATGACGTTTACGTTCCTTTACCCTACTAATCGTTTGGTTCGTAGTCCCAATATAGATTTGCTCACGAGCAAGATATGCAGTATACCCCTGGTGTGTCCTGTGGGTTTCTTATATCTTTGGCTGGGCTAAGTAAACCCCGTATCTTGGTAGCAGTAGTATGGCTGATTTCCACCTTGTGTTTATTGAGAATTTTTAACCCTGTTGATGGGACGCGGTGGCTCAGATGGTTCAACCGGTTGGCTCTGTCCTCTAGCCGACGAGCACGAGTTCGAGTCTCGCCCAGCCTATGGGTGTGTGTGAATGTCCTAGAATAAGTGCATGTTAGTGGGCACAATAAGCCCTTGAGGCCGCAGTGCCTGTAAGTGCGCCAAAAAAAACCCTGTTGATGTAAGGTAAAAAAGCTTTGCCTATCGTAGCCGATTTTGGTTGTGTTTTTCGTGCGTATTTATATTACAATACAAATTACCTGTAACGTCCTGATTGACATCAGAGCTAGTCCGATCACGTCATCTACCATCCTGGTGACGTCAACAACGCCCCCCCAACACCATCCCTACCATACTGCCACGAGTATAAAAGCGAAAACGCACGGGACAGTCATTTAATTGTTAGAAGATTTTCTTTTGTAGATGTCCGTCGCAGTTGTGGACGAAACGTCAAGAGATTCTGAAATCCGACCACGACCTTATAACCCGAGAACCAAACACACGATGCATCATAACACCAGACGTGAAAGCATTCACATTTAATCAACATAGAAGATTAACAAACCACGAGATTAGGCAAATACCAAAACGTGAGTATATAGACATAGTAATTACAGGAGAAAATAAGATGATGCCGCCACATAGCTAGGATGAGTGAAGGATCATCGGTTAAGGAGATAACAAAATGTGGACGTAGGTAATTAAATTTATTACAAGCATAGGAATTACAAGATAAAAAAGAAAATGAATGGCAAAAAAGCGTGGAGAAGGATAGAAGCAATACCAAAACTATAAAGTGGAATGGAGTGACATACCAGTAACACTTACACATTCTATATAATCCATAGGTAGTTTTAACTACGACAAGAATTTGCAGCTTTGGAAAACAAAAAGGAATAAGGGATAATACGGCAGTGGTTAACACGTAGAAGCTTGTAGGTTCTATTCGGTCAGAGATTCATTGAAATCGAGTTGATAAACTCATCAGAGAAAATTTTCAGATAACACAAACACAGCTCTCAGGTAAGTATGGCATATTACGAGAGCGTGTACAGGCCATGATTGCAGAACTGCGGTACAGAAAACTGTGTGCGCGGTGGGTGCCTCGAATGTTCACTCCTGGCATGAAACAGAGGAGATTGGACATCTGTCAACAATTTCTTTTGCGTTTTGAGCATAAGGGTGATGGGATCCTTAACAACAATGTGACTGGGTTCATCATTTTGACCCCGAAAACAAGAGAACATCAATGGAGTTCAACCACAAAGGATCATTGACGCCAAAAAAGTTCAAGATTATGCCATCAGCAGGCAAAGTTATGCTTACGGTGTTCTAAGATGTTCAAGGTGTGGTACATTTGGAATTCATGCCTAAAGGCACTACCATAAACTCTGCAAGGTACTGCGAGACTCTCAGAAAACTGAAGAATTTGTCCACACGTTTAGCACAACAATGCCAGGCCACACATAAGTGCTGCGACATCTGCAACAATCTGGCGCCAGATAATCCCTCCATATAATCCCGACTTGGCCTCATCCGATTTTCATCTGTTTATAAAACTTACAGAATACCTTCGAGGAGTTCACTTTGATAGTGATGAAGTGATGCAAGTAGAGGTGAGGTTGTGGCTCTGTCAACAAAGTCAAACATTCTACAGTGACTGTATTAACAAACTGGTCTCTCGTTTTGAGAAATGGGTGCGTCGTCAGGGTGAGTATGTTGATAAATAAATATGTAGAGATGAAGAATAAAAATGTATAATGTTAATAAACATATTTTTATTTAAAAATCTTTAAGAGTTTTTACATAAAAAATTCGGAGGCATTACTTTTCAGCGCGCCCTCGTGCAGTCAGCTGAAGAAGTCTTTACAAATTCGATATACATCGACAGTCTATAAATGTCATCTTGATAACTTCGTCCATGGTATTAAGATTGTATGCCGCTTCTTAAAGATTCTGATTTTGTGGTGTGATTCTTTGTGAAATCTGCACTGATACCTTACTTATGTCGCACCACGACATACATCCTCAGTATTATACCAAAATTTATATCTGGATTTAGGCCACTTTTGCTATTTTTTCTAAGACGAACGCGTTGAGTTTCTTTGCAATGTTCTGCTAACTGTAATTATGTTCTTTCATGAATATGAATAGAATAACCATCAAGAACATGCGTTGTATAATACTGCAATTGTAACAAATAACCAAAAAACTCTGCTGTGAGGAGTAAATTAGAGTAAATTATTAGTATCTGATTCCCCTCCGGCGCCGCAGAGAACGGCGGGAGCCCCGATTTCCGCGATTTTTGCGAGTTAATTAGATCACGTTTTTACGCACTCGCTCCTCGGGAGAAGCGGCAGCGCCGCGCGCGCAGATCAAAAGATACGAATGACGGGGCTCCGGAATCCTTGACTGGAGACAGGTCTGCCATGAAAGAGGACGGCGGAAGAATAAGGAGAAGCGACCGTGAAACGGAGCCCTGCTAAAAGCTATCCAAACTAAGCACATTTACGTTATTCAACGAGGGAGCTCTTGGGACCGTTGAATGATACTTTTTATATTTCATATATTTTCCCTTTAAAATTTTTATTTGCGTACATTTTCCTTGTGTGGAAGTAATTACTGGGAGCGCAACCGGCGCGCCTCCGCAAGAGACGGGATGTAAAGCAATTCTTGCTCTTTCGGATGAGACCTTTCGCCAGAAACGGTTTGCACTTAATTCGCTTTTTGTTCTTTGAATTGTCGGCGCTCGCTCGCTTTTATGACTTCCTCGGCGCCTCCTGCGCCGAAATTAAGCAAACGGGCTCATCGGACGTCCAAATTTGAGGGACAGTTGCTCAACTCTGGCTGCACTTTCAATTACGTATTTTAATAAATTAATTTCTCTTTAATAGCACGCCTTGAAAAATGTTCCGCATTATTTTATATTTGTAGTACTAACTATAAATCATTTGTTTTCACTGATAATTTTGTTTGGAAAGTAATAGGAATATTCTTATAATTTTTATAATTTGTGTAGGCGTTTAAAATAATCAATAAAGATTTATTTCTAAAATGGTTAAGAAATTAAAATTCCCAACGGATCTCACAACCCTACAAACTATGTATAGGGAAAGGGAGAGGGGGCAATATGGTATATAATAATCTCCAACTTTATAGTACATTTTTAACAGTTTTTGTGTCAGAAGAACCTAGACTTGCAAATTAGAAATCCTATCCAAATACACCACACCAAACAAATCGATACAGCAATTCTAACTTTCACAGACGCTGTAAAAGACTCTGTGAAAAATGCAACTAAAGCTAAGTAAAGAAGAAAAATTAATAACCCAAATATTCCACCAAGCTACATACCAGATTTAATTAAATAAATGAGTCAAGCACGTAGACAAACTAAACAAACTAAGGCACCAAACTGAACTGGGCAAATTTAGAATATCCATTTACGAAAAAAAAATGTTGAACAAATAGAACCAAATACCATAACGCTGTGGCGAATCACCAAGAACATTACCAGATTACAAGAAGTAATACCAACAATTAAAACCACTACTGCTACGTACACATCTGAAGAAGACAAATGTAACTTGTTCGTCTAAACCATACGTACGTCTACTATTTATCATGAAAATGGACCTCATACGACCCGAACAATCTCATACGACTTTGACAAACCCGCTTCACCATCTGTAATGAAAGATTATATACGCTTGTCTCTTAAAAAACCACCAGGACACAATCTAATACCCAACGTGATTCTGAAAAACCTAATTAAGAAAGCAATAGTCTACTTTGTCACAATTTCAACTCCTGCTTGAGAATGGGTTATTTCCCTACAATCTGAAAGGATAAACACATTCTTATGTTCCATAAACCTGAGAAAAATAAATCTAATTGTGACTCTTACTTCCCTATAAACTTTCTGCCCACCATATCCAAACTATTAGAACGAATTATTCTCAGCGTATGAATGAAGTACTGGATGAACATCAGGATAATCTCGGCTATACAGTTTGGATTCCGACAAGAAAATTCGGCAGTTCAACAATTCCTCGGGTTATGGAAATCGTAGAATATGGCTTTGAAAGCAAAAATATACTGTTGCCGCCTTCTTAGACATCATCAAGGCATTAGATATGGCTGAAGGGTTTAAAACATAAATTACTTTACTTACCCATCTCAAAATATTTAACAGTTATTGCATTTTCCTTTTTAGAAAACAGTTTATTTGTGTTAAGAATAAACAACGCGATATCAACTACCAAACACATTAACGCAGTAGTTCCGCAAGGTAGCGTTTTTGGACCTACACTCTTCAATATATACATGCACGATATTCCCAAACTAGAGATACCGCTATTTTTACCCAAAATGAAAACCTTCACGCAGCTATTGAAAGTCTGCAAATTACAGTTAACATTTGAGGGTTATTTTCTTTCCCAAGGTCCGATTGGTCGCTAAATGAAAATCACAGTTAGAATCAAGAACATTTTATATGGAACAATGTGATACAACATTAAGCTACTTTTCGACGTAATCGCCATTCCGATTCATGCATTTGTCGTAGCGTGGTACCAATTTTCCAATACCTTCATCATAGAAAGCAGCCGCCTGTGTTTTCAGCCAATTCTGTACGCTGGTCTACAGCTCGTTGCCTATGCGAAAGTTTGTCCTCCTAGCCAGCGTTTCATGTGGGCAAAAAGATGAAAATCTGAGCGAGGCAAGTCAGGACTGTGATCAAAGACTTCCCATCCAAAACGCTGCAGGAGGATCGTTGTTGCAACTGCAGTGTACGGCCGAGCATTGTCATGAAGAAGGGCAATGCTTGCCGACAAGATTCCTCTTCTACTGTTCTGAATTGCCCTTCGAAGACGTTGAAGAGTCTTGCTGTACGAAGCTGCAGTGATGGTTGTGCCACGTGGCATGAATTCCACCAATAAAACACCTTTATGGTCCCAAAATACTATAGCCATACACTTTTGGTTGAGAATGTGCGCTTGAACTTCACTGGTTTATGAGTCGTAAGTGGGGGAGTGTGAATGCATCCACTGTTTGGATTACTCTTTCGTTTCTTCAGTTTTGTCATCCTGTGACAATTTTGTCCAAAAACTCATCTCCGTCGTAATGGTAGCGCTGGAGGAAGGTTAATGCGGCGCCCATTCGCTGAGTTGTGTGATGGTCAGACAGCATCTTGGGAACCCATCTCGCGCAGAGTTTGCGGTACTCGAGTCTTTCACTCACAATGGTATAGAGAGCTGACCGTGAAATTTCCGGAAACAAATCGCTCAACCCAGAAATTGTGAACCGACGATTTCCGCGCGCTGAACAAGATCATCGGTTGATACTGGCTTCCTTCCCTAGCCGCCTGCATCATAAACATCTGTGCGTCCAGCATCAAAGTTCCTGCACCATTTTCGTACTTTACTGTCACTCACAAACGTTTCTCCGCACACTTTACTCATTCGTTTATGAATTTCAGCTGCATTGCTTCCTTCAGCATGCAGAAATCGAATGACTGAACGCAATTCACATTTGGCGGGAGACTCTATTTTTCAAAGCATGTTTATGTGCTCCCTACGTACTCAGAAATGACAACCGCGAATCGACGCGTTCCCCGGGCCAACTACAGACACAGCACAAGACGTCTACGCACAGACCTAGCGGATTTTCCCCGAAACTTTCCTTTAGTGACTAATCGGACCTTGAAAAAAATGGCCCTCGTATTTAATAAATGTCTTAACAAATGGTTCATCGCTCTCAACTCAACTAGCATCATAAGACTACAGGATAAACTGATTATCTGGACTCCTAAAACCGAAGCTGTGAAATACCTAGATTTTATTTAGACACCAGACTAACTTGGTGTTATTACTTAACCAAGGATGTAATCGACTAAGGTTACTATAACCACTAATTAACAGAAATATCACATTGAGAAATAAATGTACCTTTCTATTACACAAATCGCTTCTTCGACTAGTTGTAACGTATGCTTGCCAAATGTAGAATACGGCATCCAAAACTAACTACAAAAAGCTACAGATATTTCAAGATAAGATCCTACGCATCTCGACAAATGCTCAATGGTATATACGTACCCAAAAAATACCCCACGAATTGGTAATTTGCAGAATTAAAGAATTTGTCTGCATAACAACATAAATAAATTTTACACAAATAATAATAGTATTATGAAACAACTACACACCAGTCTCAAGAGAAGATTACCCCAAGATATACCAAGTTCCGAAGACGACGGCGGTACTAACAGTGGGTGAACAGTGATTAATTTTAGACTCGTAGTCTTACATGACTTTCTACTTACCTTTTAAAATATACTCTGAAAACCATATAAAACATGTGTTAAGTGTGAGTTGCTTACCGGAATAAAAAAAGGACTTTTAAAGTTCCTAATGTATTTAATATAATGAAAATTTAACACAAAGCTGATGATTTTATCATGAGTGTAGTCTAAAAATAATAAAGACAAGAGAACAGCGAAAGCTTCTTGAAAACGCAATTTTAAAGATCCTTTTGGTCTTAACTAAAAGAATTATTGTGGATTAACTCTATTTGTGGCAGTTCATTGGTTACCCATTGCGCGCCTCCCAGATGATGGATAGGAAAATTCCTCATAGATATGGCAGGTAGCGAAGCAATAGGAAACCCGGTGTAGACCAATACTAGGTGGCGTTGAGAGCAGCGATGTCAATATTATATTAATATGGAAGAGATGGGCTTTGGTATAGCTTAATCATAAGTAGCCAGAACCAAACATTGGCTATAGAGTTAACCGATGAAGAAGTAATTATAAAACCGCCACCTAAAATGTACAAAACTTGTATAAAATAGGAAGGTTCAGACATATACTGTTAAGGATTTAATATTAAAAAGAGGTCAAACAGTAGAAACTTCAAATTGAATGGTTAAACTACCTACTTTTCTAAAACTCAAGATCAAACCCATGGAGACAAAGTCGCTATAATTATTAAAGGAAACATGGGTAGGGACATAAAAAAGACTGCCTTTATATCAGATGGTGAAAGATTAATATAGTTGGCTACACAACCAGTAGCCCTAAATATTATGCACTTTTGTTTATGATTAATCACTGTTTTTGTTATAGTATAATGTAGTTAGGTATGCGCTGGAGCGTATATAAATTCATTCCAATAAAACCAAATACTAACATTTATAGAAACAAAAATTAAAAAAAAGGTTTCTGAAGAATTCAACAGGAATCTACACAGAATATACAAGGTCTGTATTTTAAGTAATGAGAATACATCCACAAAACAAAATTCATTACAGATATCATTACAAAACTTTAGTAGCCTTCAAAGTATGCTCCTTGAGCGTCAACACACTTCTGCAGACTGAGTTTTCCACGATTCGTACGCTCCCCGAAAGTCAGCAACTGAAACATCCTTCAGAGCACGCATGCAAGCCGCTTTGACAGCATCCAAGGTTCCGTGGTGGTGTCCTTTGAGAGTTTTCTTCAATGCGTTCCAAAAGATTTTTCCAAACGGCCTCTCGGTTTATATTTGTTCGTTCGTCAAAACTGTCGGGACGAGCTTGGCGCAAATCTCCCTCATCCCAATATCCTCGACGATGATTTTGCGAACAACCATTTTATCGATTCTTAGCTTATCCGGGATAAAACGATTACTTAAACGCCGGTCCGACTTTAGCAAATCTCGCACACGTTGTTCGTTGCCTCCAGTTCTTGAGGTTGACTGGCGACCTGTGCGGATTCGGTCGGAGGAAGCTCTCGATATGTAGAGTAGGTGCAATTGCCGCGGACCAAACGAGGAGTAACGTCTGACCTATAGTAGGCGGTTACAAAACAGCGTCTCGTCTCAAGGAGCGGCTGAACATAATCCTGGCAGAAGGTATAAAATGCATACACCAAGATGCCTGGCCAGCAAGGTGTATTAGGCTAGATTCCTCCAACATATGACAATAAGACGTAGAAGACAGGCCCTCAGTCCCCAGCCGTCTCCAAACTCCTGCCCAAGGCAACGGCAGAGCAGGGAGGAGATAGAGTGGTAAGAATCCCTGGGTTCGGATAGGCTGCCACAAGACGAAAAAGAAAAAGCCTTGTGTAATGCACATATAATACAAGATCACTATTAGGAGAAGTTAGACTAACAGAGTTAGAAGAACAGTTAAAAGAAATAAAATGGGACATAATTGGAATAAGTGAAATAAGAAGGAAAGGAGAACAATGTTTGAAACTTAAATCGGTACACATACTATTCTATAAAGGACACGAAACATAAGTCAAGGAGGCGTAGGGTTCCTTATAAACAAGAAAATAATAGGAATAGTAACACATTTTAAGGCGATTAGTCCTCGAATAATATACATAATACTAAAGATATCAGAGAAGTGCAACTTCAAAATAATACAAGTGTACGCACACTAGCGACCATGAGGACGAAGAGTAGAACACTTTATGAAGGAAATAAATACCTGTATTGCTGAAAACCATACAAAACACTTACTAATAATAGGGATTTCAACAGAGTTAGGACCAAAACAAGAAGGAGAAGAATATATAGGAGACTACGGGATAGGAGTACGAAATGAAAGGGGGGATATGTTAATAAACTATATGGGACAACAGCAAATTTATGCAATGAATACCTTCTTTAAGAAGAAATTACAAAATAAATGGACGTGGATTAGTCCGGATGGACAAACCAAGAACGAAATAGATTTCATCTTATCCTCATACAAAAACATAGTGCAAGACGTATCGGTAGTGAAAAAAATAAATACCGGAAGTGATCATAGGTTAATAAGAAGTAAGATTGTTATCAATAACAAAAACGATAGATATAAAGCTATACAGAAATCTAAAAACTGGACAGGGGGAAAACATATAGTAGCAAACAAGGAAATATACGAAAACAGATTAAACAAAAAATTAAAAGAAGTAAATATAGTAGCGGAAGACAACTTAGAAGAAAGAAATAAGAAAATAACAACGGCACTTAAAGAAGCCTCGTCTAGAATAAAAACATCAAAACCAAGAGACAGCAAAATAAGCGATAATACAAAGAAGCTAGTGGAAGAAAGAAGGAAATTGGCAATCAACCGGGAAGAAAATATAGAGCCTCTAAAAGAAATAAGCAAAGAAATAAGAAAGAGATGAAAAAGATTTAAAAGCATGGCATGAACTAAAAATTGAAGAAGCACTGATTAATGGTGGAAAAACAAAACAATGGCAGAAAGAAAGAAGACTGGGGGATACAATCATGACATCGCTAAGAGACGCAAATGGAGCCTTAATTATAGACCAAAATAAAATAACGCAAAAAACGGAACAGTTCTACAAATGTTTATATAGCACAAAAACTGATACAAATATAAAAGATATAGAAAGGAAAATACTAAATTCAGAAGACATTCCTGATATTGAAATATACGAAATAGAAAAAGCTTTAAGACAGACAAAAAGAAATAAGGCACCAGGCGAAGATGAGATACTCCCAGAAATGCTAAAAGAAGGGGGACAGCCGATATTACAAGAACTAAAAGTACTATTAAACCAATGCCTGCAAGAAGGGAAAATACCTAAAGAATGGGATAACGCAGTTGTAATATTACTATTCAAAAAAGGCGACAAACATAGATTGGAAAATTATAGACCAATCCGTCTATTACCACAAATGTATAAATTGCTGACAAAGATCATTACGAATAGACTGGTTAACAAATTAGACAACTACCAACCACCAGAACAAGCAGGATTTCGTAGCGGCTATAGTACCCAAGACCATCTACAAGTTATGCAAAATTTAATAGAAAAATCAAAAGAATATAATTTACCATTATGTCTTACCTTCATAGATTTTGAAAAGGCATTCGATTCGGTTGAACACTGGGCCATAATACAATCTCTACAGAACGGCCGCGTAGATTACAGATACACGGAATTAATAACATATATATATACAAACGCTACCTGTACAATCAAATTGCAAAGTACTACCAATCCGATAAATGTAGAACGAGGAGTAAGACCGGGAGACACTATCTTTCTAAAATTATTTACCCTATGTTTAGAAGATGTGTTTAAAAAATGCGCTTGGGAAAATAAAGGAATAAGAGTAGATGGGAAAAGATTGAACCATCTACGATTTGCTGATGACGTCGTGCTCATATCGGACAATGTAGAAGAATTAGAAGAATGATAACAGACCTAAACGAAAAGGCCAAAGATATAGGATTAAAAATGAACATGGGTCGCATTCGGTAGATGGAAAGAAATATTTAAAAGTAACATAGACCAAACACTAAAGACTAAGTTATACAACCAGAATATACTCCCTGTTTTAACCTACGCAGCAGAGACATGGACGTTAACGACAAAAAATATGCAAAAACTGAGGGCAGCGCAGAGAGGAATGGAGCGGGCAATGCTGGGAATCAGTCTAAGAGATAGGATGACAAATATATGGATTCGAAATAAAACAAAAGTAAAAGATGTAATAGAACATATATTTAAAGGGAAATGGCAGTGGGCCGGACATATTGCCATACTAGAAGATAAAAGATGGACGAAGAGCATGCTGCAATGGAGACCAAGAATAGGCAAAAGGCATAGAGGCAGGCTCCCCCTCAGGTGGACTGACGACACCAAAAGAGTAGCAGATTACAATTGGATGCAGAAGGCGAAAAACAGGGACCAATGGTCCAACAAAGGACTGAATTGGGCAGATGATGATGATGAAGAGAGAAAACTTTTATAAGCAGAACTAGATGATCTTTAAATTAATCGATTTAATGGAATAACAAAAAAAAGACGAAAGTAAACAATTAGATCTTCATAGTGCTATTAGTAATAAAATTAAGGATGGAAAGGAAGCACATGTTGAAGAATTATGTCCTGAAAGAACCTGTCAACCAAAGATGAGCTTACTGAAGGAATTAAATAGAAAGTTATTTACTAATATGGAATAATGCTGTCGAAAATGGAAACATTAGATTTCAACACCTTCCAATGCAAATGGACAAAGAATGTTCTTTAGATTGTGAGTCAAATAGTCTAAAACATTTTGAAATTAGAGGTTTAGGAAGCTATAAGATAAGTCAAAACTGAAAAGGATAAACCAAATCCTAGATGAATTGCTCGAACTCTTACATGAAAAAAAAACATAAACTTGTTAATATCATTCTTCAATAAAATATATCAGTGTGGTAAAATTCGAAAGGAATGGTTATACCAGATTGAAGAGAAAATTCTATCTCACTGCGATAGCTCCTGCGGATGCTGTCCGAGCTTTTTGTGGACAAGATCAAGCTGCTGAAGAAGCTCCACACTTCCGATCGACTTCAAGCTCTTCAGCCAAGTCTGGAGTGTTCAAAGACAGTCCGGCATCCAAAGCAGCTTGCAAATCTCCGTCATCCAGAACCGAGATTGCCAGAGTCAAACTCTTTGTGTCATCTTTCCACTGTTCTGTAACTCTTATCACAGACTTCAGCATCACACATCTCTTTTCAGCCTTGCTCGATGAAAATTGTCGCTTCCGGCAATAACGTATCAGAATTTGAAATTCAGCTTTGTCCCTCTAGGATTAAAGAATAAACTAAAATATTATAAACCCAAATTAAGAAGAAAAATATCTTATTATATTAATTATTTTTCTATATCTTTAAGATTTTCAGTAGGTACCCAATTTAACCTTCTTTGTTTGGTGTCTTTTTTCATTGCATTACTGTCTTTGCACCTAACTTCTCTGTTGCACTCGTCACACTTTTTCTTATTACCGTCCATTTCTCTGTTCCATTCTTTTTTTCCTTATCTTCTACTTTATTTAAGTAGTTTCCTCAGCTACTTTTACTTTTAATTCTCCCATGTTTTATCTTTTGTAATTTTCTTCTTATTTCTTTACTAGACCATTTTTAGTTTTGCACTCTGGCCGCTAAGCACTGGCCAGAGTATGCGTTGGCATATTTGAAAGAACTTACATGTATTTCTTTGCTATTTTCGTTTTAGTTTTTTTTTAAATTAAATAATATGCAGATTTACAATCTACTCATAGTCAGTATTGAGTATTAGGTAAATGTTCTGTTGGGTGATGTCATGAGGGAAGCTGCAGCCATCGCTAGGCTCCCTGGGCTGCGTTAGTGCAGGTTAGGAAGCAGTTGTAGATCAAGTGGCCAGTGGCACTTGAGACGTCTCGTGACGGGTGGTTGAGTGAAAAGCTGGTCAACAAGGTTGTTGCTGTGTCCTGTGAGGCGATTGGTGTATGCAGTTGACAGTCTTTTGATTTCGCTGGCTATATACGGGATGTTCAAGTCGTTATGAAGGGTTTAGTTTGTGATATACCAAGGAGCATTGGCTATCATGCGGATGGATGGTCTTTGACTGGAATATCTGTAGAATCTTTGTGTGTGACGCCTTGGCACATCCTCATAGTTGGATCCCATAGATCAATATAGGCTTCAGTATAGTTTTGTAGATTAGAAGTTTGTTAGATAAAGAGAGCTGTGATCGGGTACTAAGTAGCCACATCATTTGCTAAAGTTTTAAGTTTAGTTGCTTTCTCTTGGCTTTTATGTGGGTGCTCCATGTGAGTTTTTGATCTACATCCATCCCCAGGTATTTTATTTCTGTTTCTGAAATTGGGATAAGGACGTTGTTGATTTTGACTTGTGGGCATGCGATACGTCGAGTGGTGAATGTTACATGCGCGGATTTATCGGTGTTAACTGTAATTTTCCATTTAGAAGATCAGTTCTGTAAAGAGTCCAGGTGGGTCTGTAGGTATTCTGCTGCTATTTCAGGTGATATGTTGATTGATAGGAGGGCTGTATCGTCAGAGAACGTGGTTATCACTGTATTTGGTGTAATTGGAAAATCTAAGGTAAATATTAGGTATAACAGTGGTCCCAAGACACTGCCTTGTGGTATCCCAGAATCTATGTGGTGATAGGAGGATGTTGTGGTGCTACTTTTTACTTGGTAAATTCGATCTGCTAGGTATGATATAAGCAGTAGGTACACCTGACTTGGAAAATATAGTTTAATCTTATAGAGGAGTCCTTTATGCCAAACTCGGTCGAATGCTTTTTTTATGTCCAGAAATGCTGTTGTGCATATAGTTCTTGTTTCTAGACTTTCCAGTATGTGATTAATGATTCTATGGGTTTGATGGGCAGTTGAGTGGGATTCTCTAAATCCGAATTGGCATTCTGGTATAAGTTGGTCGAGATCTACAATGTCTTTGATTCGTTCGAAGACTTTGGATAGGAGGGGTAGAAGGCTTATTGGTCTGTAGGATTGTGGTTCCGTAAGTGGTTTACCAGGCTTAGCAATTACTATTATTTGGGCATATTTTCATGTAGTATATATGTAGTATATTGTTATAAATTGTAGTGAGTAGTCATATGACTCTTCTAGGAAGATTTTTAAGAACTTCGCCTACTATAAGATCATATCCAGGAGCTTTTCTTGAATTTGTTAGTTTAAGTTATTGTGGAACATCCGCCGGTGAAAAAGATTTGAGTGGTAATGATAACTGGCACGGGGCGTCAAGAAAGGGGTCAATTTCATTATCACCTGGATTGTCTTGTCGCTGTGGTGTCTGAAAAACGGTGCCGAGGTATTCAGCGAATACGTTTGCTTTGTCTTTGTCAGATCTAGCCCAAGTACCATCTTGCTCTCTTATGGGGGTATTGCTACAATCGGTCGTTTAAACTTTTTGATTGATTTCTATATGGAATTGTTATTAGGTGTTAGTTTTGTGATGTATTATCTGCTATCGCTTTGTGGAGTTGGTAGGTGAGTCTGTTATAGAAAGTTCTATCCTGTCTGTCTTTTGTTCTCATTCATTTCTTCCTTGCCTTTCGTTTCTAGGCGATGAGGTCTTGGATATAAAAAGGGATGTTGTTTATTTCATTTCGGGAGGAGGCTAGATTGGGTGTAGCTTGCCAGGCAGCGTCTTGTTACACTACAGTTAGGTGTTGGACTACCGCATCAAGTTCTTGTTCAGTTTATATACCGATGTCAGGTTAAAGTTCTTGGTCGATGTAACTTTGAAAGAAAGTCCAATCTCTATGTTTGGTGCAAAGCTTTGGTAGAGGTTCTTTTCTGATAATCGTGGAACTTAGAGTAACAATGACAGGGGTCTGGTCAGAGGATAGATCGTAACTGGATTCTGTTTTAGTGTAAGTACTTGCTATGCCGTTAACAACTGCATGATCAAGAAGGTCTGGAAGTTTGTGTGGGTCGCTAGGCCAATACGTTTGCTCTCCTGTTGTTAGGCATAGTTATGCTGTTGTATTACTTTAAGTAAGTTATTCTACCTCCTTTTAATGGCCTGGCTTTCTGATTCCAGAATGATTTTCTTTGCCGTCTTCACTGTATAGTTCTTTTAACATAACGTTCCTGCAATATTGCTTTATTTCAGTAACATATTGCTTATTTTTCTTTCATGTATAAATATATATATATATAAAGAAAATTTTTATTGTTTTAAAAGTCTAGTCAACTTTTCGACATTCTCTACTGATCTTGTTTCTCGGTTTTTAATTTATTTGCAAGTTTTTATATTTTCTCTTTTTTTAAGCATGCGGATAACATTTTTTGTGATATACGCTTTCTGTTTTTATCTTTAGTATTTGAGGACTATGAATTGGCTTATAAAGTTCTTAATTTGGTCTTATATGCTATATATTACGCTTTAGACAAAATTGTTCCAGTTCTTCATCAATAATGGCGTTTTCTCTTTCTTTTGATATATTTGATTACGTTCTTTATTTCTTTATACATTGTTTAACTTTGTCATTATTATCATAGCCTATAAGTAGCATATATGCTTGCTTTATATTACGTCTTTTGATTTGCCAGCTATTAAGGATGTAACTTTTTACTTTTTATCTTATTTTTTGTTCATAATAACGCTTACACCGGTGCCAATTTATAGCATCAGTGTTTATTATTCTACATTTTTCACCCACATGCTGCATGCTCTTATATTCCATTAAATTGGGGTACACTTTTACCTTAAAATTTTTTAACTACTAAGACATCATAACAGTAATGTTGATAATCTTGGGAGATCCAGCTATATAGCAGTAATTTTTCATTGCTTTCTGCAAAATGATCAGCTTTAGTTTTTGATTCATATATATCTAAAGACATTTCCTTGTGTTTGTAATGGTCACACTATTATTATGCAGTCGTTGGTAAAAGTTGGTTGCATCTGGATGGAAGAGCCTTACCCGTACTTTTACACCCCCAAGGTGCTTACTTTGAAGAAATACATTTTATCATATTTAGTAACATATAGAAGACAACAGTAGTGACTCAGTGTTAAAGTTGTAACCTCCGTAATGTGTGAATTGGCAACCCTGCTGTACGTGCTTATCTATATTCTACAGATCATGAACCTCTAACTAAATTCATTTAAACAAATCACATATGTAATTACAACACAATCATTTATGACACTAAAAGGTACTGACTTAATAATAATAATAATGATATTGAGCTGTACATTTCCGAGGAAATTTAAGCTGTTCTTGCGAACTCTTGAATCTTTTTGTTGTGGGAGATTAATCCACAATGTCTTTTACTTTCTCTTTATAGGCCTGGGTGTGTTTTCGCTTTTAATAAAATATTCCTCCATTCTTTCTTGTTTTGCAATACTTTTTTCCAGTTCAAAATTTTAATTTTTCTGATGTCTGCTTCTAATTGTTCCTTACATCTTAATTTGGGTCTTCCTTTAGGTTGTGTGTGTAGTGGTGTCTATTCCGTGAATATGCTCTGTGGAGATGTTTCTTCTTGTCTGCATAAGTGTCTATACCATCTGATTATTTTTGCTTTGTGTATTCTTACGATGTTTTCGCAGTTCAATATTTGATCTATCTCATGATTCATTAGTAGTTTTATTTTATCTTCCCGTTCCTTCTTTGGTCCCATTATTGTTCTAATGATCTTCCTTTCAAAAATTTTTAATTGTTCCTCTGCTTTCTTTGTTAAACTTGCCGTTTCTGCTGCATACATTACAACAGGTCGTATGTATATATATATACATCGTCTTGTATACTTGTATTCACGTCCTTCTGCTTAGCCTCTTATTTCTCAGTAATTTTTTATTTGCATATAGTGCTGGATTCTATGTTTTGTGTTCAATCTTTCGTTTCTTCTATGTATCAGGAACCCGAGATATTTATATGTTTCTACCTCTTCGAACTTGTACTTATCAATTTTTATTTCTCTCAATGTTTTTTGTTTCCTGTTGCAGTATATGTATTTTGTTTTATTTTCCTTGATTTTAAGGCCTTTTTTATTTTTTTTTTCTATTGTACTAAATGCCCTATCTAGTTCGTCTCTTCTTCTTGATATTATTGCGGCGTCGTCTGCGGAGGCTAATATTTGCACTGATTTGTTATTGATTGTGACATTTTGCTTTGTTTTTTTGATAATGCCATCTAGAGTTATGATAAAGAGCAGCGCCGATAAAGCGTCGCCCTGTCTCACGCCTCCATTTATTTCAAATTCCTCTGTCGATCCTTGACTGAGTATGGCCGAAGCCCGTGGTTCCTTCGTTGTCATCTTAATTAGGTTTGTAAGTTTTTGCGGTGTTTGTGTTGTCTTTAATTCTTCTATGATTTTCTTTCTTATTAGACTATCAAAGGCTTGTTTGTAGTCGAGAAAGAGGATATGTAGATCTATGTCATATTCGTAGCTTTCCTCAGTGGAGAGGCAGGCGTGTAAATAGCCGCTCTCGTGGATGCGGTGTGGGATACGATACCGATGCGGCTCGTAAGGACCAAAAAATGGAGAGGCAGGCGTGTAAATAGCCGCCTCGTGGTGCGGTGTGGAAACGTAGTACGGCCCGTAGTGGAAGGTCAGCCGATAAGGCCAAATCGTCCCTTAAACGGCCGTCGCGTTAGCGGATGGGGCCGGCTACCGATATCAACCAATGAATTGCCAAATCACTCACCTGAATCGGCTTCGGCTTCGGCTTCGTCGGCGATTCCAAGGTGGCCACCTCTGCGTTGCGGATCTGGTATCTGCGGGATGTTGAGACACGACTAAATTGGCCGAGCTGCGATGCGTGAATATTTGCGGGGATGCGAAATGCGAATTTACGCGGACTGAGACACGACCGTAGTGGCCGCGCTGCGGGGCATGAATGCTTGCGGGGCAAAAGCCCATGCCGTTTGTGTGCGACGGCAAAACGTAGCTGATATCAAAGGCTCGCATGCCGCCGCGATATAAAGCGGTTCAAGGGCGAAAAGGCCTCCACACCACTCAGTGATTTGTCTAATTGTATGTACGACGTCTGTTGTTGATTTATTATTTCTGTATCCTAGCTGGTAATCTCCTAAAAATGTTTCTGCATGTTTTGCAAGTCTACTTTTTATTATCATCGTTACTCTATTTTGTACGTAATGTTTAATAAGGTGATGGCTCTGTAATTTACACATTTGGATCTGTCTCCTTTTTTTGGTGTAGGTTTTATTAGTCCGATTATCCATTCGTCCGGCATTTCTTCTTTTGTCCAAATATTTGTTATTAATTCATGAATTCTTTACTGCAGTTCATCCCCTCATTGTTTTATCATTTCGGCACATATGTTGTAACTTCCCGTGGCTTTTCTATTTTTCATCTTTGTTATATCTTCTTGTATTTCCTCTATATCTGGTGCACTTTCTAAGTTTCCTAGTTGCTCTTTCAATTTCTTTTCTCCTTCTTCTATTGGGTGATTTTCTTCTTTATGTACATTGCTAAAGTAATTCTTCCATTCCTTTTCCTCGATTTTATCTAGTGTTCGGTTGTTTTTCTTGTTTCGTTTTTTAATGTATTGATACAATGTCGTTAAGTTATTTTTTCCATTCTGCTTTTCTGTTTCCTCCAGTATTTTATATATTCATATTTTTTTCTTCTGTAGGCACATTTTCTTTGCTTCTTCCCTTTTGCTCTGATAGTTTATTTTATCTTGCTCTTCTTTTGTGTCCAGCCATTTCTTCCTGGCCTTATTTTTTTCTTTTATACAATTTTTGCATTCGGTATCAAACCCGTAGTTTTTCATTATTTTTTCACTGTGTCCAATTGTGTTATCTGCCGCTTCTGCTATTGTGCTCTTGATTTGATTCCAGTCTTATTCGATATTTTTGTCTTCCTTCTGTTTTTTAATTTCTTCTGAATTTCCTTTTTATATTTTTGTGATATTGTTTCTTCTTTTAGTTTTTCTATATTCCATTTTTCTTCGATTCTTTCCTCTCTTGGAGTTTTCTTATTTTTACCTCGGTTATCACTAAGAAATGGTCTGAGTCTATATTAGATCATTTGAAAGTTCTTACGTCGTTGACAGATTTAGAGTGGTTTGTTTTCACTAAAACGTGGTCAATTTGATTACTATCAATTCCTTTTGGGTGGATCCATGTAATTTTATGTATAAATTTAGTGCTCATTATTTGCATTTCGTTTGCGACTGTTAGGTTACATAGCATTTGTCCGTTGTTGTTTTTTTCCCCATGTGCTGTTAGTTTCCATGCTGTCTGCGCATTGAAATCGCCTATTAACATTACAACATCGTGTTTGTATACTTCTCAGATAGTTTCTTCCAGTTTGCGATAAAACGTGTCTTTCTCATTTTCTTCTGCTGTTTCAGTTGGTGCATAAACGTTAATGATTGACAGGTTGCATCGTTTGCTTCTTATTCGAATATTTTTTCGATTGGGTTTTGGGTGTGAAGGTTGACGCATGTGGTTAAAATCTCCAAGCTACAGAGGAGTAATACAGCAGTGTAATCAAAATCTGAAAACTGAAAAGAACGCAGAACTGAAGCTGAAAAGCGGTGGAATTACTGTAAATGTGGGTTAAACGTAAATATCAAAGAAAGATAAGAACTTAAGTACAATCCAGTAAAGGTACCGTACTTAGAACTTAACAGCAACATCTGTGTTCTGGTAGACGAGCGAAGCCAGCACCAGTCTAAGTAGGAGGTGAACAAGAAACTGGATGGGTGACGCCAAGCTTGTGGACAGAAACATAGAGGGCGAAAAGCATAACAATCCCAATAGCTCGGAAATTTAGCAAATAACAAAGCGTAAAGGGCAAAGAAACAGAGAAGCGATTTCAAAAGGTAAACAAAGAGGCAAGTGAGTGTTAAAATATAAATAGAAGGGAATAGAAAAAAAATGGAGGAATTCATAGCAGAAATAAAACAAAAAGTAAATAGCACGGATGACAGAGGAGAGAGAATTGAGCGAAAACTGGATAGTATGAATGCAGAAATTAAAGAATTGAAAAAAGGAAATGAAAGAATTAAGCAAGAAAACAAGAATATCAAGAACGAAATGGTGAATTTGATAGAAATAATGGAAGCACTTGAAAGGGACAGTAGGGAGAAGAATCTGATGATACACGGGATAGAAGAAGATGAGACCGAAGACACGAAAGCAGTAGAAAATAAGATGCAAACAATATTCGAAAAACTAGAAGTACGCACAAAAGTAGCGGACACAGTAGAAGAAATTAAAAGGAAAGGCGAAAGGAAAGAACAAAGGGAAAAATGTTAAAGATAACGCAAACAGCTAGAGTAGAGCCAAAAAACTAGAAAATAATAAAAGTAAGAAAGAAGAAGAAAATACGATGACAGCAATGACTAAGGACATGAGAATAAAAAGAAGCAAAAGAAAGACGTATCGTATTAATGAACAAAAAAGAATAAGATGCAAAAATCAACGAATAAGAATAGGATCATGGTATGGGAGAACTTTATTACAACCAGGCAAATTGAAAGAAGCAGCAACGGAATTAAGAAAATATAAAGTAGAAATAGCAGGACTACAGGAAATAAGATGGGGAGAAATAGGAAAAATCGACAAAGGAGAATATGCAACTGGTATGCAAATGAAGACAAACAAGGATATGGAGGAACCGCGTTCATAGTAAGAGGCAAAATGAAAAACAAGTAATGCTATTTAAAGGTATTGAGTTGACTAATAGTTAATAAAAAAATATTTTTTTAAATTTTAATTATAATTCTTTGAATTACATGATTCCACACTTTCTGGACAGACCACATAAACGGTGGATTGTGTTATTCTGTTACATAAGAATTTTTGATCTTTAACAGCACTTTTGGGAGAGACATTTTGGACAGTTTTAGTATACCTATATTTAATGCTAAAGTACTCCCCAGGTACATTTTCTTTTTTGTTTCTCTTAAGTATCAGAAAAGCTTTAACATGCAATATTACTTTTTACTTACAATCTTGGATAAAAAATGAAATAGTTTAGAACTCGGGATATATGGAAAAGCCTTCGCCTTTGCATAAAATTACTATTATGACTTTTAGGTTTAATATTTTTTACAATGTAAGCTGCATTTTCCTTGAAATGGTACCACACGTAATTGGGTTAATTTTGTTTTCTGAGCAAATTTATATTACAGATACCATACATTTAATGCTAATTTTTTCTGTCGCTAAAACCAACGGGTTCCGACAGCAAACAGCCACCTTTAAAATGATTTCGCTGACCTGCGTCAAATCGCCGCCGCTCTATTTGCACACGCGGATTCGTCCGGTCCTCGCCTCCCTTAATGACAGCCGAAACATTTCGGCGGCTCGACGCCGTCAAAAATCGATTCTTTTTAGACGGGAGCGGCGCGCTCCCGCTAGCAGCCGCTGCTGATGGCGCGCAGTCCGTCTAATGACAAAGCAAACAGAGGATTAGTTCTCGCAATGCACACAGGAGAGCTCGGCAAACATATCACTCCGATCTGTTTAGTCTTCCATTACTATTAATTAATCAGGCTACATTTAAGACCAGCCCCTCAAAATCTGCCGCCGTGATTCGATTTGACGCGCTCCCCAGATAACGCAGCGCAAATATTTGCCCGGAGCGTTGCCGAAGATCAAATCAAACAACAGCAAATCCGGGCTTCCTTTTGTTCTATTTCTGGGTTTTGTGCGCGCCTGGCTGTGTATCGCCGCGTTTTTAAACAACTTGCCGGACAATGATGACAAGTTGAAACAACAGCTCTCGCACACGAGGAGGATATTAAAATATATGATAAAACATAAAATGACAAATACGACATTTTATGAATTGCACTATATTAACGCCTTAGTTTAAAACTTTGCAGAATTGTTGACTCTTCAAGAATAAAGCAATAGAGAGTTGGTGAAAGTTTAGAATTTAGATTTATACACAATCCTCCAGTTTTTTCTTCAAAAAGGGGCTCTACTTATGACTCAATTTCATATTTATTTAAAGTCACAATCACATTTTTTTTGTGTTTATTTAGCGGTCCGTAAAATTTTGATAGCCAAAATATCTAATATTTAAATTGACTTTCAACTTCACAGCACATCATAATCGTGGTAGAGGTCAATAAAAGAGTTTACATCATTTCTCAGATTTTGAAAGATCAAATTTTAAACCAAGGATTTTACTAACTATTCTTTTCTTTAATTTTCTTTGTCTCACAGTAAACAGAAATGGCTACACTCTCTGGAATCCCTGGAGCTTTGAACCAGCTGCTGGAGATTATCCAGGATTTCCAGTATCTTCCGGAGGCCTCATCTTGATCGCCAACGTCATTGATAGTTGCAAACATTCCGATTGAAAAGATAAAGATTGTGAATATCTTCAACGCCGGTGGCCCAGCGGAACTTGCAAGACTGCTCAAGGGCAAGACACTTTCCTACACCTACCTACAAGCATCTAAAGATTATGCAAAAAAAATTGAGAATGGAGGTTCTAACTTCGACAAGTTCAAGTTGATTTAAAATCATGTTCAGGAAACGTTCCACGAGACTCGAGACTGCCAGAAGAAGGTTGTCCTGTCTAATTTTTGGCATGGGCCATGACAAGGACTCGAGAGCTGAGAATGATGGACTTTAAGGCTTTCGATCGATGGTTGACAAGTGTCAAAAGTGATCTGCGGATCAGCTTCCGACGGATACTGAAGTGGTTGAGTTCCAAAAATTTCCAAACCTTCAACGATGAATTTGTGATCCAAGTGATCTAAAGAGTTTGAAATCTCGATCACATTGGATTCAACTACGCTGGAAGCACCAACAGGAGTTTGAAAACAAGAGGAGCGAAGACAACAGTAGCCACAGTGGAGTCAGTGATTAAGACAACTCATAGTTACAGCATGCAACGAGCCATTGCTGCAGACGGAACAGTCGTTTGTCTTAAAAAATCTGTTGGCCAATTCGGACTTCTTGTCGTATTCGAAGTCGCTGATCTCCTATACTCTTTCAGCGATGTATTGATCAGTTGCTCCACTTTAGGAAAGTTTGGAACAGAACATCACGAGATATATCCAGAGAAGTTGATGGCTATTGTGCCCGCTAACGAACCAGTTCTACTCCTCGTGGGTCAATGGACAGGACAAGCTGGAGAAGCAGCCAGGGCTGGCTTTTTAAATTTGATCGTTAAGCTCATTCCCGCTAGAAGATCGAATTGCCTTCAGCCACAGGATATTTTTGTCTTAGAGCAGCTGAAGTACTTTTACAGGAGAGCAATGAGCCATCAGGGGGTTTTCTTCTTGGAAATGAACATCACCTCAAGAACATTAACTGTTGTACTTTAGGCTCACATCGAGGATCAAGTCAGATGTTCAATCTTTCGAGACATGATCAGGCATGCCTGGAAGAAACATAGATAAGATCAACACTTCTTCCAGGGTGTAAAAAACGTCTGCTTCAAGCTGTTGAGATCGAGTGACCTGTGCTCCCATTCCACTACTAAAATCTAATGTCCGCCAGTCTTCATTGTGAGGGCAAGTTATGCTTTGGCCACTTTTTCAATCAGCACTGCCATGTCATTTTTTGTCAAAAAATTTTATCTAATTGTTGTCGCCAAGAAATAATATATATGAAAATAAGAAGTATAAGAATATTAAAGAAATACATGATTTATATCAACCAGATATATGATAAAAACTTTATTACTTTAAAAAAACACGTCTCGTTATTCCAGAGTCATCCTGTTTTAATAAGTTCATTCACTCTAGCAGCAGTTTGGTTAGACGGTATCAAAAGGAAACAAAAAAATATTTTTCGATAATTTTCAGTATTGACAATCTATTCGAGATGGTGAACATTTTGATATATAGGACGACCATGTAGTCTCCCAAAAAATTTTGGGTGCCGACTTTGGGGCCCCCTCGTTATTTCAGGAACCGAATCGTTGCGGAGCAAATCCATTGGGGCTTATAATACAATAGGTTTACGTAGTTCGACAAGCTATTGCAAACCCCGAAGTTTTCGGTTCCATATCTTGCCGAATCCTCGTAAGTGCTTATTAGATTCATTACCACCACCCCTAAATTAGGCGCAAAAAAGATGGCTGTGGTCAATTAATGAGTTGCCAAAATAAAACATCATACCTTATCACAAAATTTTAAAGACAAAGCCAAGAGCAAGCAATCAGAAACCGAAAAGTCACCGCAATCAAAATTAAAATATTACCACTCGATCTACAAAATTTAATAAGTTACACAGCTCAGTGGTAGACATCAAGACTTGAGAGCCGTTTGGCCTGTCTTTGGTAGCACTACTTATTGTAGTTCTGTCATTTTCTGTACAACATTTTTTTAGTATCTTCGTCTCTTGTGCTAGTATTTTTAAGTTCCTTACTGAATAGTTGAATCATTCTTCTCAATCTATCAATGGCTGCCTATAAATAGTTTTCATTTTTTGAATAAAAGCCTCGCAGTCGCATAAGATGTGGATGGTTGTTTCTGCAGCTTAGGTTTCCATTGCACAGTTTTATTTTGTTAGTGTTCTCTAAAAAAACAATGCCCTGTGAGCAGACCCGTACTATTTTGTAACTGATTTCTATTTTTCAGTTCTTTTAGGGGATGGTTCTTGGAGAGGCAGGCGTGTAAATAGCCGTGCCCTCGTGGTGCGGTGTGGGGAACTAAGTACGGCCCGTTTTGAAAAGTAAAACGCTGAAGCCCAAATTGTCCCTTGAACGGCCGGCGCAAAAGCGGATGGGGGCGGCTACCGATATCAACCGATGAGTAATTGCCAAATCGCTCACCTGTAATCGGCTTCGGCTTCGGCGGCGTTGGTTTCACGGTGGCCCCTTTTGCGATGTCTTCGTGCCTGGAACACAGCACTGGCCGGGATGCGATGCGAAAGTCTTGCGGGTTGGTAAAAAACGACCGAATTGGGCGTTGCGGATCAAATATTTTGCGGGTTGGTTAAACGGCACTGGGCGTTGCGGTTCGAGTATATTTGCGGGTGGTTAAATGGGCACGACCGAATGGCCGCGTTGCGGTCGAATATTCCCGGGCTTCGCGCCTGGCTTAGCGGTAGATCATTTGCGGGAAATCTTAATTCGACACACTTTTCTCAAAAGGTGCCGCCGACGGCGTATGCAGACTTGCCGGCTGAGCAAAGCCCATATGCCGTTTTTGTGGATAGCAAAACGTGGCGGCAGATATCAAAAGCCACCAGCGCCGCCCCAAACACAGGCGATTCAAGAGCGAAAAGGCTGCCACACCAGTTCTTTTTGAAGGCTTTTCCATAACTTCTGGCTGCAGTTTTTATGCTGTTTTTTAACCTATTGTCTTACCTGGTTTTAAACTGCGTCTTTAGATACTCCCAGAACCGGTTTGGATTTTATATATAGAGTTGATGATGCTTTTTGTGCTAGCTCGGCAGCTTGCTTGTTGCTTGCAATTCTATAGTGCTCTGGTACCCACAATAAAGTTAACTTATTGTGGTTTGCCAAAGCGCCGAGTTCTTCGCTGCATTCTCATACAAGCCCGGATGTTACTTTTAGGTTCTTTAACGCTTTTCCTTGAAGCTCCATCTATTTTGATAAGCCCTTAAATTCTTTTGCTTGACGCACTGCAGTACAGCAAATATCTTTGCTTAAAAACGGATTTATATCTTCCTAGTGAAAAGCTTATCTGCAAATTTTTTTATTCACAGTATATAACAGTTCTAGACTATCTTTTGTCAGTCCGTATGCTAGATTATTTTTTCGGGTTTATTCATGCTGCTTATTTCGTTTGTACGTTCGTTTCGATCCATAATATTAATCTCAAAATTTGTGTTGAGTGCAAATTTTGGTAACATATGGCCTGTTTTAATACCCAGTATGCTTTCACTCATATGCACAATTTCAGATGGGTTGCTTTCCAATGATTTCTAATTTTATTTTTCGTGTTAGTTGTACGGCCCCCGTTATTCTCAGGCAGTATTTGTGTCTTAGTACGGTTGCAATAATTCTTTGTTTACCATACTAAATCTGCCTACGTTATCATGAGTTTAGCCACCGTAGTGTAAATCCAATACTTCACTTTCAGTTTTAGATCCCATATTTTTCCGTAAACTTATCTAGCTCACGCTAGTGTCGCCTCGGTCTCTACGTTTTGAATATATTGGTTCTTGTTGGGGAAGAAAATTGCACAACAATGTGTAATTTAAATTCAAATGGGGTAAACCTAAACCAAGAGGACAAGACTTTATTAGTAGTTATATAAAGTTATATAAAGTTATATATAAAAATATACCTTTATAGTTAATTAAATAGAAGATAAAAAGCTTTATAAATCCAATTCAGATAAGATAAAAAAACACTTTGGGTATGCGAAATAAAACCATTCCATAATGATAAACCAAAACGATCGTTTAAACCATTATTACAGTAAAAAAGATAACAAATATACCCCAATGTGTTCTGAGGGCACAGAAACTGCTAAATGTTTACTCAGGAATATAAAAAATACGTAGGGAACCACTACCAAACTGAATGTAATAAATAAATATCTGGAAAGGAGATTAAGTAGCAAGTTATCAAAAATGGAACTACTATAAGGAAGTTCACACACCAACAAAATAGACTCATACAATTCATATATCAGTAAAAGAAAAACATTTTTCAACCGAGTTAAAATTTTTTTTAGCACCATCCCTAACCCTGTAAGAAACAAATTAATCAATACGATATGTCCTACCGAATAGCATTATTAAATTTTACAGTGCTCTACCTACATGACATAAAAAAATCAGTAAACATTGTTACACTCCTTAATCCTTAACTGAAACCGAAATGGAATCTTCAAGCAATATTCGATGCTTATAACTTTCTCTCAGGATTAGTGGTAATCTACTATCTACAATTTTCAATTAAGTACAAACTCGAATACAATCTAATTCCCAATTTTTCTGACTTTATAATATGGGCTAGAATAAAATCCTTAGTGCAAACAAAAAGCTAAATGAAAACGAACCTAGAGCTTTGGTAGATAGATAATCTAAACAGCAACCTGACAACATGAGTTTGCAGAGCGATTGATATAATGAATACACATATTGCATTTAAAAACCGACAACCATTCAAATATATTAGACATTGCGTGACTGAGACTGAGAAGAATATCCCAAAGTCTTTAATCTAACAAATTATTCTGCTTTACAACTGTGCCTAGACTTATACAGTTGCCAAAATAAGGAAAAAAATTAAGGATTTACTCTGAACTAAGAAATATTCATTCTTCATCGAAGGTAATGATTCAGCGCATCAAAGAAAACCCAGAATCAAGCACAAGCGAATTATCAGGCGCGTTCGGTTTGTTATACTAAACAATTTTGTCCTTGGGTTAACCCATACTAAAAGCTTGATCGAGTTCAGAGGCGAGTCCGATAAGAAATGCATATTTCTGAGCAATTCAGGTACAAGTAGTTAATGGCTCCACTTAAGTGAGAGGAAATTCCCATCGTTCAAAAGGCTATTTTGATGAGTAGGTGATGTTCTGTGTACGGTCTAACTGGTACCGTCACGGAATTTAACAATTGAATAAACGTTGCTTAAAAGTTGTTGAAGTAAGTAAATTGTATTTTGATGAACAAATATAACTTAAATGCCAAAATATTCATTAAAGAATGCTTTATACAGTAGTATCAAGATCATATTACATTGTCAGTTGGAAGATGACTCGGACTTTTGTTACAACCTAATATAGCAACAAATTTCAGAAAGTAATTTTTGTTAGGAAGAACAAAAAAGCGTAGTTTACAATACTGCCCTTTACAATATTAATTTTTTGTAAGTTGTGGTCTGCTAATAAGTTTTTCATTTCCTTATCTACCCATCTGTGAATATATGCTATCAAAAGGATCTGTTGTTTATATTATGAAAAAGCACAGATGACTTGCGTATGAGAAAACTAACTGAAATGGTTGAGAGGCCGCGCGAATTTACCAGAAGATTTACCCTCACAAATAGCAATCGAATCACAAAACCTTTGTAGCGGTTTATTGTTATTGGAACGGGGTAAACACGACGGAGGGTGTCACGATTGTATAGCGAAATTGAAAGAACATGTCCTACAAGACATTAAGTATAACCCTGGAAAAGCGTGGTGTATGCCAAGAGGCTATGTTGACTATCTTTTATGAGAACCGACATTATTACTATCACGTATGTAAAAAGATTATAAGACTTGAATTTTTTTCCAAGGGAAATGCCTCAGCGCTGGTCTTTGCAAGGCTTGCCGATAAAGCAACCTTTAGTAGGGTTGGCATTATTAACCTCACAACAGTCACTTGTAAACTGGGTATAGTTGGAATTGTTGTAGTTCATCATCAGCAATGGTCTACCATCACTATTTGAGCTGGTAAACACAGGTATTTGTGACTATCTAGTTGGACTGCAATAACCTTATGAACTTATTGCTTGGAGATATGCCACTGACTAATGTGTGCTGAAACTTTAGCTCACTTAACTTAGTAGTTCAATAACAGTTCCTCTGACAATTTTATCAGATAAACTGGACTCCTGGACTTGAACTCTTACTTGAAAAACGTTATGTACGTTGAGCCAGTTTTTGATGTGCAAACAACTAAACACTTTGACGTATCCTAAAAATCGTTATAAAGTAAGTGACACAGTAGCATACAATGTAATGACCTAAGACTCTTTAACATTTATTTTTTTATCTTCTATATAAAGCAATCTTCTTTGAATTTAATCTGCGTTAACATTTTACTCTACAAAGAGACCCAAGTTTACAAAGTAGACGAGAAGTAGAGAAAATCTGACCAGGAGCAGGTAACTGTTGACAAGGAAATTTACAGAAAGCGATCTGATTACAAAAACAGTGATAAATTTGTCTGACTTGGCAGAATAAATTGGCATAGTGAGATCAATGGTCAGTCTATCAGGACCCGCACAATAATAAGGATTTTTCTGATTCTTTCTAGATGAAAATAACTTCATCTAAGAATAAGAAGGTAAATAGCTAAGACTGTTGGATCTGTCAAGAAGCCTCTAAAGTGTTTACTGTCTGTGATGGTGCTGGAGTTTGTGAGCAGCAAAGGGGATATCATAGCACCTCACTTTTTTTAGGTAGACCTGAAGGCCACTGCGGACAGCTATATCAACGTGTTGGAAACAGTTGTCAAGCTTTGCATAGGGTAGGTAACCGCTAGGCGGGAATATGTGTTTCAGAAAAACCTTGATTCAGCTCACAAGGCACGAATAATTCAGACATGGCCATCCTCCAGCTCCTTTTGCAATCCCCTCGACTGCCATATGTGGAGCGTAATCGAAGTGAAAGACAATGAGAGATATCAAAACACCAAGGGTAGCTTAAGAGTTTCTATCATGCAGAAAAGGAGGAAGTTGTGTTGGCCTGTAGCAGGTTTTGGTCCTGGGTTGATGAGGGTTGCAGTGAAGAAATATAATTCACAGTACTATTTACATTAATTGTATTGTTTTTACGTAAATACATTTAATGTTTTTGTATTTTTATTGTTTATTTATTTTCTGGATTTACTACGACGACCCTGTATATTAAAGTTGAGCCGAATCATCTTGTACGCCACATTTTTGTCCGTCATTTATTTACATATCAAAGTGGCGTGTTTCAGTTGTAAATTGTGTGATAACTGCACCTTGATTAAAAATATTTAAACATATTCTCCGTGGTGCAGGCAAACCAGATAGCACAAGAGTCGCCCGAATTATTGTCATCAAATCCGCATTACCGCCAGCATTCAAAAGCAAATAGTGCGGTCGCGTTTCACGTGGCGGCGGCGAATTTATGGGTATAATTGGGGCGACGTCACGCGGCGGGTGCTCGCGCCAAAGTTGTCAACGGATGCCCCCAGCAAATTTCAACCCCTGCAAATAATACGCAGGTAGGCTAACCGCAATACTGCGGCCGTATTAAATATGTAAACCGACAATTAGATTGGAAATGATGTGCTCGGCGGCTGTTCTTGGTGTAGCTGCAGGCGCAATCCAATATGCTCGCAGATTTACAGCGACAATTTGTGTGCTTCTGATATAATATTTAGTTTTCGTTCTATTGCCATGTTTGTATTTTACGTTGTTAACTGGGGCGTTTAAAAATGAGTGGAACTACAATTTTTTTTCTTTACAAAACGAATAGAGATTTTGTTAGAGATATTCCTCTCCAATGTCTGTGTACTTTACCATCGCCCAGGCATTTCCCATAAAGTTGCTGAAAAGCATTTTTAAATATTTGTAGATAGCCGACTGAAGCTTGTCGTTGAGGAGAACTTCTTACCACGCATATTTCATTCGGGAAAAGATTCTCAAATATGGGGACCAAGACAATATGGTGTATCTAAAAGCCTACAGACTGCCAGCGGTAGATATAAACTCGCATATTGTCATGTTGTCAATTATCAACTGTTTTGGAATAAACCATCGTGAGCATGGCCTCTTTGGACGACGGCTTTCTATGCGCTGCCGCTCCAGTTTTACTACAGCAACTATTTATATACCTCTACACGCTTTAGTTCTATAGTGACTACATCTTTTTCATTTTAAATCTTTGTGAATAACGGTACGCACAGTCCCCCGCTGCACCGAATGTGATATGGCGCTTTGATATTATAAAGTCGGATACACTTGTATTTACCTGATACGCGTTGTTTTTATTTGTCTCTTTGAATTCTGGCATAGTTATGCGATTCGGTGCTGTGTTTCTAGACATCTTGTATGTATACCCGCAACAACCACTCCCTTACTCCAAAAATTCCACTCTATCGCTTGTCCACTCCTGAGTCTCGTGGAGTGCGGATGTTAATCGAGTGCTCGTGTTAACGAAAGTGCGATAACGCGGCTGCGACCGTGGCCGTCTTATCTCGTAGAAAAGTCGGCGTTTGATTTTCACGGAATATAGTCAAACTCAACTCCGTCTGTGAACTGTGAACGTGATAAGTCCAAGGCCTCAAGGCCAGATTAGTGCCGGCTGTTTAACTATAAACATTTTAAAGAATTTGTTATTTTAACTAAGTTTAAAACAACTCCAAAAATTGTTACAATGCAAAATAATTCAGAAGCACAAGTAAAGGCAAACAGTTTCACATTCCAAAATGTGCCAAACTTTCCTGTACCCTATAATATGCTGTTAAATAGTCTCAATACTCCGACATTCACACAACCGCTACCTCAAATGCAGTGGTTTACTCAATCGCAACCTCATATGGCACCCCAATCATCATCAAATGTACAATGGCAACAACCGCAACAAACATTATTCCAGTATCCCCAAGACTATCAACAATTGATTCCATTTACCAACACAAGACCTAATGAATATTCTTCAACAATGGACTGGACTAGATGCAAATAAATGCAAGAAAGGGTTACCACAATCCCTATTTCTCCTGCCTACGATCAAGAAACTGCATCTATTGCTAGTGAGGAATCAGTAACTTTAATTAAACCAAATAACTTTCAGGAACTTAAAACGCGGAAAAATAAAAGAAAACGAACTGATACCTCTGCTACACAAACCAACACTCCTAAAAACTCGCATGCTGTTCCTCTAAGCAACAGATTTCAACTTCTCACAAATTCGGGTGATCCAACAGCAGCAACATCGTCTCAAAATAAATCACTCGAAGAAAAGTTAGGTGCACAGGCCTCCACCTATATTTATCCATTACGTGGCACTCCATTGTTAAACATCCTTAATTCTCACTTGAGTAAAGATGATTATCAATATCAGGCTATGCCAGGAGGCACCATAAAACTCCTACTTAAACAGTCAAAAAATACAAGTTAACAAAAAAGATACTAAACGATCATAAAGTTATCCGGCACACCTTTATATTGCCTGAAGACAGGCCATTTAGAATTGTAATGAGAAACCTACGTCATACCACCGACAAAGATGAATTAGTAAAAGCACTAGCGACTTATGGGCATCAAGTGAAAGACGTCATCCTTGTTAAACATCGCACCAAAAGGACTCCGCAAAATTTATTCTTTATTGACCTAAAACAGCAAGAAAACAATAAGGAAGTATATAAAATTGAAACCCTTCTAAATGCTATCGTAAAAGTTGAGCCCCCTCACCAAAGGAGAGAAATAGTCCAATGCAAAAGATGTCAGTGCTATGGACACACGCAGAACTACTGTATTCGATCGTATCGCTGTGTAAAATGCGCGTAGAGTCATGATTATAGAACATGTCCTTTAGCAAAGCTAAATGTGTACTATGCTTAGGAGAACACCATGCAAATTATAGAGCATGTACGGTACATAAGCAAATTAAAAATAGAAGAAAGGCGAATAAAGGACAACAGCCAGCATTAAATGTAGTCATCGATCCTACTCCTAATACCAATCAAGAAGTCAGACTACGTATAACACGCCAGCAAAATTCTCTCACATATGCTAATGTATTACAATCGAATCAACAAGAAGCTCCAAACAGTATACTCTCATATATGCAACAAACAATAGACTCCCAGCAAACCATGATTAACACACTTATGGACGAGATTCGTGATCTTAAAGATCTAGTAAAGCATCTAGTAAACGTTAATCAAAAATAATGGCTCAACTACTTACAATAGCCCATTGGAACTCAAACGGGTTGGTTAACCACCGTCATGAAGTAGAAGCATTTGTACAAAATAACAACATAGATATCTTATTAATCTCTGAAACCCATTTTATCGAAGAATCCTACTTCAAACTCCATGGATATGATATCTATAGCACCAACTACCTGAACGGCGCAGCTAGAGGAGGCTCAGCAGTTATAATAAAGCATCATATCAGGCATTATGAAATCCAAAAATACTGCTCAGAATACATTCAGGCAACAAGCATAGTTGTAGAGGACTGGGCTGGTCCTGTAACAATCTCTGAAGCATATTGTTCTTCCGGACATCGTCCCAACCTAAAAAGCCTGGACGAATACTTCAAGTGACTTGGTAACAGATTCCTATCTGGAGGCGACTTCAACGCTAAACACCCTCACTAGGGTTCGCGTATATCCACTCCAAGAGGTCGTATACTATTGTCTATCATGCAAAAATATCATCTAATCATTTATCTACCTATCAACCTACATATTGGCCAACGGATACAAACTAAATCCCGAACCTGCTCGATTTCTTTGTGATTAAAAATATACCACTTGGCTACTTAAAAATCGCTTCGAGTTTGGACTTATCTTCGGACCACAGCCCGATAATAGCAACTATGAGCACTTCATTTAAAGAAATAACTAAACCACCGACCCTGACCAACCGCAAAACGAATTGGGATTACTTCAAAGAAATATTAGAAGAACAGTTAGATACTAACATTCCATTAAAAACACTATGTGAGATTGAAAACGCAGTGGAAAAATTAACCCAATCAATACAAATGGCCGCTACTAGAGCTACACCACAAAAATCAGAAACAACAAAGCAATCTAACTATTCAGTAGAGATTAAGCAAAAAATTGCTGAAAAGCGACGTCTCCGAAGAATTTGGCAGATTAGTAGATCACCTGATGATAAGCGCAGGCTCAACATGGCTACTCGGGAGTTAAAAGAAATGATCAAAGAATCGAAAAACCAATATATTGACGAATAAATTAATGGACTGTCTGCTACAGAAAATGCGGACTATTCGCTCTGGAAGGCCACCTGCCGTCTCAACAGGCCTAAACAACACGTACCTCCAATTCGAAATAAAGATGGATCATGGGCCCGAACCGATATGAGCAATGCTGAAGCATTTGGAACTCATCTACAGGATGTATTTCAGCCACTAGCATCTGAAGACGAAGACAGCGATATAGAAAATTACCTATCTGCCCCTTTCCAGCTGCCACCTCCAATTAAACTTTTCTCTCTCGTAGAAGTTGAAACAAAGATTCCAAAAATAAACTGTAAAAAATTGCCAGGCTACGATCTAATCACTGGGCGTGTACTGAAGCAACTCCCTGCTAAAGCACTCAGGTTAATAACGATAATCTTTAATAGCATTCTACGGACAGGAATTTTTCCAGTTCAGTGGAAAGTTCCCAGGTGATACTTATCCTAAAGCCCGGCAAACCTACAAACGACCCAACTTCCTATAGACCAATAAGTTCGCTACCACTGCTCTCTAAGCTCTTCAAACGACTATTACTCAAAAGACTTTCTCCAATCATTGAAGATGAAAAACTCATACCTTATCACCAATTCGGCTTTGGAGTGCACATTCTACAATTGAGCAAATACATAGAATAGTAGACAATATAATTACTGCCTTTGAAGATAAGAAGTACTGCTCCGCAGTCTTTCTCGACGTTAGCCAGGCCTTTGATAAGGTGTGGCATAGGGATCTATTATTCAAACTAAAACGAGCTATCCCACACCTTATTACAGCATCCTTAAATCTTATTAAAAAAAATCATTTCAAGTGAAGTTTGGAGAAGTGGTTTCGGAAATATTCACTATTAAATCCGGAATACCCCAGGGAAGCGTCCTGGGACCAGTTCTATACATTTTGTACACAGCGGACTTGCCCACTAGCTCCAACGCAACTATTGCAACTTATGCCGATGGTACGGCAATTCTCGTTTCCCATCACGATCCCTATACTTCCGCCCGAACTCTACAACAGAACTTAAATAACATTGTTTTAACTTTTAGATTTTTCACCTTCTAGTACTTTACTTAGTCTGTTCTTGTCGGACCGTTTCACTTCAACTGCTTATATTGAACAGATTGTCTTAAATGTTATATGTTTTAATTGAAATGTAGGATTTCTTTAGATTTGGTTCTATAATTGTGTGTAACCTATCACTTCACACTCTTTTCTACAACGGTCGTAAGTGTACTCCCTCGGTGATCTGGTATTTTGCTTGTGGCCCAGAAAGGGAGGAACTGGCAATTCCACAAATATTTAATGCAGTATTAGTATTAATTTTAAAATTAATATTACAGTACTTTCCTACACAGTGCAAATTTCAATAAATAATTTTAATACAAAGGAGTCACCCCATGGAGGCCGATAACATACCTACCAAAATTATCCAAACTTTTAGAAAACCTGTATTAAAGACAGTAATGTTAATAATTGTAAGAACATAAATTAATCCCAAGAATGATTTGAGTGTATATACTCCTCATTAAATCAAATTCAGAGTGGTAGACGTGACCTAAAGGTAAGTCAGGTTTTTGAACGAATTTGGCGTCCTGATATATGATTCAGGGGTTCAGAATGGGGTAGTGAAGCGCAATACATGGCATCAGATCCAGATTATGCCACATAGCCTCTCCTATTCAATTCCTACTCTCACCTTCACGCGGTGAACCCTGTCAACCTGAGCAACCCTACTGGAGATCTGGTATCCAACCCGGGTGGAAGGTAGGGTCAGGGTCGAACGAGAGAAGGAGAAATGGTCCTCCGAAAGGGGGGTTGGGCAGGGGTTAACTACCCCTGGGGAGAAATTCCTTCCCGGAAAAAAGCCCTAGTTAAAAACACTCAACATGAGCCTCAGACTGGACGGACTAATGGCAAACGACAAAAGCGACGAAAAAAGGACATTCTGCTAGGAACATAGAACGTACTAAGTCTATACAGGCCAGGAGCGCTACAACAACTGGCAAAGGAAATAACTAAATACAAACTAGACATCGCGGCAGTTCAAGAAACAAGATGGCCCAATACTGGAGATATTCTACAGGGGAAATACACGCTACTGTACAGCGGAAAAGAAGATGGACGCCATGAAAGCGGAACAGGCTTTGTGATTAGTAATAAAATCAAACAGCAACTTCATCAATTTAAGGCAATATTACACAGATTATGTGCAATTAGAGTTAAAGAGAAACTGTATGATAATAAACTATAATAAACGCATACAGAAGCGGCAGAAGAAGAAAAACAGGAATTCTACGAAGCCCTGGAAGAAAGCATCGATAGCACCACAAAGAGAGACATCCTCATAGTACTGGGCGACTTCAATGCACAAATAGGAAGAGAAGAAACATATAAACCAACAATTGGGAACCATAGCCTACACCGAGAAAGTAACGATAATGGATTAAAACTGATTGAACTAGCGGCAAGCAGGGGTTTAATAATAAGCAGTACCACCTTCCCGCATAAGACTGTACATAAGGGAACCTGGAAATCAAACGATGAAGTAACGGTGAACCAAATCGATCACGTACTAATCAACCTTACAAACCGCACTAATATAATAGACGGGAGAACAATGAGAGGCGCCGATTGTGACAGCGACCATTTCCTAGTACAAGCAAGATTACGACAAAAGATATCAAATATCAAACGTCAAAACACAACCATCAAAACAAAGAGATACAATTTAGATAGGCTGAGGGACCCAGAAACCGAAGAAAGATACCAAAGAACACTAACGGGGAGAATAGAAGAAGAACTGGCAAGCGAAACGGAAACAGAAGAAGAAAACAGCGACAAACAATGGGATGTTATAAAGGAAGCGATTAACAAAACGGCTGAAGAAATCGTGGGTACAAAACAATTACAAACACACGAATGGTTTGACGATGAGTGCAGACAAGCTATAGAAGATAGTGAGAAAGCGCGCATGCGAATGCTTCAACAAAATACAACACAAACTTCTAAGAAACCAGGAAACTAGCCAGAACAATCCTAAGAAGGAAAAAGGGAGAACTAATAAACCTAAAACTATCGCAAATAGAGGAAATAAGGAAAGCACACTAAGAAATAAGGTACTTTATAAGAGGTTTCCAACCCGGTACAAACATGTGTAAAAATAAGGAAGGAACTATAATGATTAACAAGGATGATATTGCCGAAGATTGAGGGAATACTTCGCTAATTTACTGAACACCGAAAATGAAGAAGAAGAAGAAAATGAACAAGAAAGCGAAAACATAGAGGTAAATAGAGACAAAAATGAAGAAATACAATAGCCGGAACCCACATACGACGAAATCAGGAACACTATCCTAATATAATATAATATAATATAATATAATATAACTATATAAAATGAAGATGCATAAAGCACCAGGGAAGACAACATACCAACAGAACTACTGAAATCCGGACGTCAGGAGTTATGGAGAAAGATATATGAGCTAATCCGAATAATATGGAAGAACGAGAAGATGCCAGATGCATGAAATATAGGAATCATATGTCCCATACATAAGAAAGGGGACAAGACTGTATGCTCCAACTACAGAGGAATCTGCCTCCTCAACACAACATACAAAATCCTGTAACACATACTACTGGGTAGACTGAAGCTACATGTGGAGAGCAAACTGGGAAATTATCAAGCCGGCTTCAGAAAGGCGAAATCAACAACAGACCAAATCTTCATACTGAGACAAATAATGGAAAAAGCAAGAGAGTTCGGAATCGACATACATAGCATCTTTGTAGATTAAAAACAAGCGTATGACAGGGTGAGACACAGAGCAGTAAAACAAGCCCTAGAGACCTTTGGCATACCACAGAAACTAAAAAGACTAATAATAATGACTATTAAGGATGCACAATATAAGATAAAGGTAGGAGGACAGAAAACACAGGCCATCAGTAGCAATGTCGGATTGAGACAAGGAGACGCACTGTCCCCCATAATATTTAACATGGTGCTAGATATCGCCGTACAAAAAACCCCTACATAGAATGATCATCTATTTAGGAATCAGAATCAGATATTGGCCTATGCTGATGATATAGCCATAATCAGCACTAACGAAAGGGACGTAACCCAAACGTATAGAACTCTAAAAGACAACTCGGAAGAGATTGGACTCACAATAAATACAGAAAAAACAAAGTACTTACGAATATCAAGACAAATTGAACAGCCAGAACAAGTAACTACAACTACAGGAATAGACAGTCACTAAATTTAAATACCTGGGTACAGTGATCAATGAAACAAATGATATAACTGACGAGATAAAAACCCGAATCTTGACAACTAACAGGGCCTATTTCGCAATGAATGATATTTTCAAGACAAAATTAATATCCAAGAAAACAAAAGTACGACTATGCAAGGCAATAATAAGACCAATACTAATATATGGATGCGAGTCGTGGACGTTAGTTAAAAAAGAGGAGCAGCGGTTAAGGATATTCGAGAGGAAAATACTGAGAAGAATTTTTGGACCAGTTAATGAAGGGGGAGAATGGCGGTGACGACCCAATGAAGAAATTAGGATCCTATATAACGAACCCGACATAGTTAATGTCATTAAACGTATGCGAATACAATGGATAGGGCATGTGGCGCAAATGACACCCAACACCCCAATACAGAGGATATTTAATAGCACGCCAACAACAACATGACCCAAAGGAAGGCCGCGCAGTAGGTGGATTGACAATGTGTTTCAAGATCTCCAAAAGCTCAATGTAAATAACTGGAGAAAAATTGCCAAAAATAGAACAGACATTCGCACGTAAGTGAGAACAGGTCAAAAATGGAGACATCTAATCCAGTTATGGGACTCATCAAATATTCAGAGCTGATCCGTCATACGACCAGAATATATTAATTGCTGCATTCACAGATAATGCTGACCTACTAACTTCGCACAAATCCAATACAAGATACGAAAAAATTACGAATATCGACAAGAAATCCACGGAAATAATATTTACTAGAGAAAAACACTGCTCCCTCAGATTACTTTGTATGGAGTACAAATTCCAATGTACAAGAAGCTATATGTCTTGGTATGAATTTGGATAGGAAACCAACCTGGCAAATATACAAAGTAAAAAAGATATACAAGCTCTTCGGTAGAAAATCTAAACTTTTAGCTTTATAACAAAGTACTGGTGTATAAAGTAGTGTTAATTCCTGTATGGACTTATTAAATTCAAATCTGGCGTTACGAACATATTTAATATTGAAATTATACAAAAGTTTCAAAATAAGACTCTTATAGGTCTATCAAGTGCGGAATGGTACCTGAAGGTCCAGTGTAGGGTCAAACACAAAATCAAAAAATGTGAAACTGAATATGTGAACTTTAGAGTCGACCTAGATTTTCTAGAAGATGGGAATGCCACTCGACGATTAAGTAGAAAATTTATATCTTGATTGGTAAGTATAAGGGATAGTCTCTTGACGACATCCTCCTCTCATGTTATAGTATTACATACTATCACATTTGCTTGTTAATCGTAAAATTGTTGTAAATGGAAAAATTCCATATCAATCTTATTATTTCACTTTCTGTTTACTTTCAACTTTTAATACAAAGCCATTTCATTAAGAGCCATTTACATGGTTACATCAGCCCTCATTCCAGTTTATTGCCGTTTTGTTTCATTTCAATCCGGAAGGAGGTTTTCAGTACATTTAGTTCTTTGTTCAGTCCGAGTTGCGCTTTCAAACCGTACTTAAAGCCTTTCACTACACTGGTCATAAATGAAGACTGTCTCATAACAATAGCCTTAGCTTTGACGCCGAGGAAAAAGTGGAAGAGAAGAAGCTAGTGGAGTAAAGCTTGATACCTTAAAAGAAATGTATTGTTGCACGTAAATTTAAGGAAGGATTAGTTGAACTATTTGAACTTTCAAATATTGATACTTGTTCTAGTCGGCTGTTAATTTCCGACGAATAAGAGGAGATCCTAATATCATAGAGTTTGTTTGTATAACTCTCCAGTTCCTGCTCCACTTTTTTCACTTTAACATTTTTAAACTTTTTGTTAATTTTGGACATCACCATCGCCTTTTGGCTTTCTGGTCGTATACCTGGCATCTCTTCAACAGGAGAGTGCAGGCAATCTCCCTAATGTTTGCATAGTGTGGTTCCTTTTGTTCCTCAAACACGGAGAAAGTTAGAAACTTCAATAAACTCTGCAACAAAATCTTGGACGTAGCGACAGTTGTACATTGAGCCAAACTCTGAAGAGAACTGACGTGAGAAAACAGACTGAGACACAACGCGTTTGCCCATCCAAAGAGGCTACCGTCCCCGATCCAATTCTCCTTTCAGTTATTAGTTTTTACATATTGAAAAAAGACTGACAATTTTACTAAAACTACAACTGAACTAAGAACCGATATGACCATGTAAAAGGCTGTTTAAAGTATTCTGTCCCTCTATTTGTTTATAATTGTGTTTTCGTTTCTTTAAAAATACGTTTTTCTCCCCCTTCAATTTTTTTTTCGTTTATTTCTCTTGTTTAAGTATTTTTTCTATTTTTATTTCTCTAGCTCGACTTTTTTTTAGTTTTCTACTTTATTAAACTGTTAGCTTTTTACTATTTATTGTGTTTTATGGAATAATTGTTTACTGACTGAAAATTTGTTGTGTGTTATTAATAGTGTTAATTTTATATCGTTTTTTTTATATTATTTTTAACTATTTCTCCATGTTTATACTCTATTGCCACTTTTCCATTTTGAACAATATGATGTTATCTTTTTTTGTTGGTATAATTTGTTGGTTTCTTAATCTTCGTTTTTAACAAGTCGTGGCTGCTAAGTATCTCTAATTTCTCGTCCATTATATATTTCTATATATTCCAATATTTAAAGAATATGTCATTAATTATTAAAATGTTTAGTATGCAGTAATCTAGCATATGTTTTTTCATTATTACTAGTGTATCTTTTATTTTTACGATTATTTTTATAGTTGCCCAATTTTCATTCCAGTCGTTAACTTCTTCTTCTTCTTCAGTCTTCTTCTTCAGTCTTCTGCCATCCACTCCTGAATGTAGGCCTCACCCATTTCTCTCCATCTGTGTCGGTCACTGGTTTGTTTTGTCCAGTTCCTACCAGCTATCCTCCGAATGTCATCCACCCATCGTTTCTGAGGTCGACCTTTTTTTCGCTTAGTTTCACGGGGGCGCCATAATAGTGATTTCGTTGTCCATCTCTCATCCACCTGTCTCGCGATATGTCCGGCCCATCTCCATTTGAGGCTTGCTATGCGTTCTATGACGTCAGTTATTTTGGTTCTTCGTCGGATTTCTTCATTTCGGATTTTATCTCTTAAGATATCGCATAGCACGCTCCATAGCTCTCTGCAGCACTCAATCTATTTGCATTCCGTTTTGTAGCCATCGTTTCCATACCGTATGTAGTCACTGGTAGGATACAAGTATCGTGAACTTTACGTTTGAGGTTGATCGGTACATCTGGATTCCTTAGGATATATGACAATTTGCCAAAGGCGGCCCATGTCAGAGATATTCGTCTTGTAATTTCAGTACCTTGGTTTTCTTTTCCTAATTTGATGATGTGTCCTAAGTATATATATTCTGTCACGTTCTCCAGCGTTTGGCCGTCTACTGTAATTTGCATATTGTATTGGCTCATGATTTTAGTCTTAGCAGGATTTATCTTAAGGCCTGACTTTTCTGCTGCTTGTTTGAGTTCTTGCATCATGGCTTTTAGTTCCTCTGGGTCTTCAGACATAATCACCACATCATCAGCAAAGCGTAGGGGACTGAGGAAGCAACCGTCAATGTTAAACCCTTCTCTTGCCATTGAAGTTTCTTAAAAGCATCTTCTAAAACTAGCGTGAAAAGTTTTGGGGAGATAACATCCCCCTGTCGTACACCTCTCCTGATGTTTATTTTGTCCGTTTTAAGGTCTTGATTTATTTTCACGTGCATTGTTGCCTTTTCGTAGATGTCTTTTATTATAGTAGTATATCTACTGTCGATTCTTGCGTTATTCATTGATTCTAATATATGAGCCGTACTTATAGAATCAAATGTCTTGTAGAAATCTATGAAGGCTAGATGTATGGGCACATTATACTCGGTCGTCTTCTCTATGATAGTGCGTAGAGTCTGTAGATGGTCAATAGTGCTATATCCTTTGCGGAAGCCCGCCTGCTCCACTGGTTGGTAGTAATCGAATTTGTTTGTTAGGCTGTTGGTAATAATTCTCGTCAACAGTTTATATAGTTGTGATAGTAAACTGATAGGGCGGTAGTTCTGTATGTTAGTAATCGCACCTTTTTTGAACAGGAGTATTGTTTCTGCATTGTGCCATCTGTTAGGTATTCTTCCTTCTCGTAGGCACTTGTTTAGTAAAATATGTATTGCACGTTCGAGATTTGTTCCTCCAAGTTTTATCATCTCTGTTGTTACGCGATCTTCTCCGGGGCATCTATTGTTTTTCATTTGTTTCAGAGCTAGTCTAATTTCATCAATGGATATCTCTAGAATATCTTCAGAGCCTGCATTGAGTATATTTCTTTGTGTTTGTGATTCCCTATGCGGTGTGTGTGCTGCATATAATTCGGTATAGAAGTGTTCAATTGCTCTGATGATGTCTTCCGGTTTTGTCACTTCTATTCCCTCTTTGTTCTTTATTTTTGTCATCTTCTGGCGTCCGTTGGATATTTTTGATCTTAGTATTCTCATGTTGGCGTTGTCTTCAATAGTTAACTATTATTCTTTATACATGTATTTTGTCGAATTCTATTTTCAAGAGTTACTGATGGGTTTTTTATTTTTATTTGTTTCTGTTATTGAATATCTACTCTTTTGAGTTATTCACTTAATTCATATTATTTTTCTTTCCAACACCCCAAGTTTCTGTTTCGCCTATTTGTCTTACCTCTTTGAGTTTTCTTCTTCGTCGTTACCATATGCAATATTTACACTTTTACCCCTCCTTCCTTCTTTAATGTATTTGCTCTTATTGTTTGTTTTAATTGTTTTAGTTGCATTTATAAAAATTCCATCGGTTGGTTTTTTTTTCATTTCTGATCCTGCTCGTTTTTAAATTTTGACGCATCTTTCATTGCTAAGTTTAAAGATTCTTTAATTTTTACTTTCACTTCTAACTTTTTTCATATAAAATGTTCTCATTGTACTGATTTTATTTGCTTCCAATTTAATTTTAAAATGTGTCATTTTTAATATTGAATTCAATTTATTTTCGTTGTGATTTTCCTTTATCTTTTTGGTTCGTAAAGAATTTTTTGTTGTTTATATATAGGCATTTGTTGGTGGTTGCTAACATAAGTATTATTTTCTATATGTAGTAGGATATGTGTATGATGTTGCCTATTTTATTTCTCGAAGAACACTTTACAAATCGACTATTTGGAGGCCATGATTGTATAGTTTAATATAATAGCCTTAATATTCAATATAACTTGTTTATGACTTGATAACTACTCTAATAAGGCTCCAAAGTTGATACTAATTTCACTTGGGGGTACCCTAAAAAGATTATTGTGCCCCACTCTATGAATTATGTATGTAAACAAAGTAATAGTAACGTTGTCGGAAGGAGATCGTGCGTTGGTTAATGCTTCTACCATATGCTATTGAATAACATTTTAAGAGAACATTTTCTTCTTCTTCTTGTAGTGCCTCTCCTATCGGACGTTGGCGGTCAATAGCGCTATTTGTACTTTTGCTGCGGCTTGAGACAGGGAAGCACATTTTCTCCACACCAGTCTTAAATTCTTCACCCATAAAGTCCTTTTTTACACTTCTCTTGCCTTTTATTTTTTATTGTATAATTACTTGCAAAATTTCGTATCGTTCATGACGCATAAAGTGTCTGAAGTGTCCTAATTTCTTTCTTTTGATGGTAAGTTCTATTTCTATATTCTTGTGTAATCTTTGCAAGACTTCTCCATTTTACACTCTGTCTGTCTATGATATTTCGAAGGCATCTAGTTTTTATTTGTTAATTGTCCAGCACTCTGCACTACACAAGAGGATAGAAAATATATAGCATCGTACTAGTCGAAGTATTAAATCTAGGCATAGAGTTTTGTTGCATAAAACTTTATTTATTTTTATAAAATATTTAATCGATCACGTATTTTGTAATAACTTCGTTATTTATTGTTATGCGAGGATTATTCACGAGTTGTTTTGTGATAACCATAGTTTTGGTTTTCTTGATGTTTATAGTCAAGCCAAACTCTTCAATTTTTTGAACAACTAAATTTAGTAGTTCCTGCATTCTTCTTTCTTCTGTTAGTAGTAATGTGTCTTCCGCGAATTGTAAGTTAGTTCTTCTTCTGATCACTTTTTGGGTGCCTTGACATAGGCTTGTTTATTTGTCCCTAACATAGTTGTTATTATAATTTGCAATGTACTTTTCCCCCACAGTCTCTTTATTATTTTCCTGAAGCCTCGTTATATAAAGTAGTTTACTTTCACGTATCATTAGTAAATATACTGATACATTTTTGTTACTATATATTCTGTTTTCTTTATTTTTATATTGTCTCTTTATGGATGTGCTCTATCATTCGTCTGTATTTTCTGATATCTGTACACTCTTGACAGATTTCTGTGGGATGTACGTTGTATTACGAATTTTTGCTATACCGCGCTAAATATTTATCTATATATTAATTTATAAATATTTTTTAGGACGTTTCGAGATCTTTATTAGGCTTTAATAAATTAGTTGTTATTTCGATCTTCGCACACACAATATATTTTTTTGTGTGGAACCACGCTAGTATTAAGGCCCATTTATAGAGTTATATGATGCGTTTACCCTTAAAATGTTTTTCATAATTTAGCTGCAGAACTATCTATTTCCCTTTTTATCTCAAAATCAATTTAATGCATATTTTCTTAAAGTATTGATCAGTATTAGATTTTAGTATCTTATTTGGTGATTTTAATTTTTTTATTAATTTTTAAATTTGTTGTTTTATTACTTTAGTAATTTGCTATGGAAATCTTGACACATGTTTTAATCAAAGCTTTGGTATATTGTTAGTTTTTTTTCAGCAGTCTTGTACCTTCTTGCCTATTAATTGTGCGATATTATTAATATTTTGAGCAAGTCTTCTTATAGCTTTGGGTTTCTTCACCCCTTCATACTGCACTGCTTTCTGTGAGTCTGTTAGCAAATTAATCCTAACTTTGGCTTAATTATTGGGTTTAATAATGGTTCTAGTTTGTTTCTTTTCTTTAGATGAGATCTTACACTCATTTAAATGAAAGATTTATATCCTTTTTATCTTTTTTCTGTTTATTCGTGCGCAATTTTCCTTCCCTTTCCTTTCTATTTTTAGAAGGGCTTTTGAGATGAGCTTTTGCTTGAATTTTCTAATCTTTTGAAATTAATTCTTTCTTCTTCTAGTGTATGATAGTATACACATACACATAATCGTCGAGTTGGACTTCCGCATGACCTCTTGATAGGCTTTCAGAAACACGCGAGTCAAACTTAAATTAGGTTAAAACTAGAATTTCAACAAAATTTCTTTGACCACTTTTTTTTAATTTTTACCTTTAAATTGTATTAAACGGTTATACAATAGCAGTTATTATATTACTAACACAATGGACTAGCCTATCATATAGTTTCGGCATTATTTATTTATCATGAATATTTTATTAGGCGCAGGAGTTATCAGAAATTAGTTTCAGAACTTTTGGATTAAATAAAATTAAAATTTGATAATTTTTTATGCAACTGCCAAGTTTGGCTACGTAATGCAAGTTTATGGGTATAATATCTGGTCGTGATTAAACCAATTCTTCGAGGCAGTCGCCGCTCCAAAGTTCGCGCTGCTGCCGGCCCATTCTCACCGCCCCAAAACTGGCAAGAACTCCTGTTTGCCGACTTAATTATTTAGACAGCAAAATATACTACAGTATTTAACAAGGACTGGCGAACTTATTTGCAGCGCTTTATTAGCCAATTCAAAATTAATAAAGCTCAAAACCCCCATTAGCTTGTTACCGCCATCAGGAACTTCCAGATGCAAACTTCGCCGGCTTATTCTTGGCGCAACTTGAGCGAAGTCAGCCACACACGCTCCGCAGATTTGTTATGCCAGACTAACCTTAATTTCAGCAAGGCAGAAAGTTGCGCACTTTTGGTGCTCGTTTAGGGCCGGAATGAAAATTTAACCGCCCGCAAAAACAGGACGCTACCTTCAAAAAGTGCCGCGAATGTCCTCTCTGAAAATCAGGGAACATTATGCCTTGGGACACATATCTGTGTCTGTATGTTTGTATGTTTGAGTACATATTTTATGTATGTGTGTACTAAAAGCAAATATATAATTTATTTATTTTTGCTCTTCTTAATAGTTCTTGCATTGTTTTACGCATTATATATATATATATATATATATATATATATATATATATATATATATATATATATACATGATGTTCGCGCCAATCTCCTAATTATATTTATTTTTGAAATTTTAAATTAAGGCCGGCTACAATTTGATTACCTCTCATATATGTGAAATTTGTTTTATCGGCCCAATTGACTGCAAACACGCGTGGCGATTAAGGCCGCGAGCCGCGCTCGTGCAATTGGCTTTTAGAATTGGCACGTTGATTTCGTTTAGTTCGCGCGACATTAAGCCTTTGCTTTATTCATTTTAAACTGGCCATTTCAATTATGTTAAGGTTATCGCGAGGGTTGCTCAACAAATTTCGGAAAGCGTGACCACTCCAACAGCTCCTGCCCTACCAAAAACCGAGTCACTGAAACTTAACGCGATAAATCTTCCTAGTTTTGATGGTACACCCCAAAATTGGCCAGTTTTTAGCGAGTTATTCACCACTTTGGTCCGCGACAATCGAAATTTATTTTAGAGAAGGTGACACGTGATATGTTTGCTCTTTATAAGAGATTTAAATTGCATATTAATGTAATAACTGATAACGTAAGAAGAAGGTAACAATGACATCAAGAAACTCTTTCATGATTCTAAGATACCAAAGTACGAATTAGGTGAGATATATAGCCAGTTGTAACTAAAGGAGAAGTACATAGAGCAATATCTAGAATGAGAAATAACAAAACGTGGGGCCCCGATAAAATATCAATAGAGATTTTGAAGCTGTTTCTAATTGCAACTGTAGCAAAACTTATTCAGTTATAGAATAAAGTGTACAAATTGCAAGAAATACCTTCCAAGATAAAAACATTTACTACCTAATAAAAAAACACCAATAAAATAAATGTGAAGATTTTCGGACGCTTAGTTGAAGGAGTCACACCCTTAGAGTGTTTTAAAAATAATCCACGAAGGCATATAAAAATAAAAATGTAAATCCACGGTTTTGCTTTAGGGAAAGCCTAGGAACGCACATAAATAGACATGTTCCATATATTTTTAAAAAGTTCTTAACAAAGTAAAATATACGAAACTAATTGACATTCTAAGAACGGGAATTGACGAGGACAACAGGAGAATAATAGCAAACTTATATTGGTATCAAACAGAGACAATAATCTAACAGATGAGGTAAACATTATTACTCAAAAATCAGCAAGACGTAACTATAAATAAAATAAGGAGAAACAACATACACTATGCTGACCGTTATAGTATCAGGCACATCAAAGGGCTTACTACTGTTAATTGGCAGATGGATTAGAGTTAAACATCAGCAAAACAAAATTTATGGTAATCAGCAAGACAAACAACATAGCGCCTAACCTATCTATAGATGGATAGTCTATAAAACAAATAAAACATGTTACATAAAAGATTGAATTACTTCAAAGAAATCCAGCAACTACTAGAGAAAGCTGAAGTTGTTTTTTTGAGAATGAGAAAGGTAATCAACAGTATAGTGCTATTTAATCTTATTCTATGTTTGAAGATCAAGCATTGAGAAAAGACACTTGCAAAGCCTTTGAAATGTAGATATTTTCAAAAATACTCAGGATAAAATAACAGATCACATAACGAACGAAATGGTCTTCCAACTATGAAGGAAGTATTAAACACCGTAAAAATTATAAAACTTATTTATTTGGGCCGTGTCATAAGAAATAATAAATACTACATCCTTCAGCTGGTTTTACAAGCAAAGATTGAAGGAAAAAGACAAACGTAAATAGAAAACGTATACCACAGTTCAAACATCTAACAAAATAGCCATAGCGATGATAATAGCCTCCACTTCATAAGCGGTTACGGCACCAAGAAGAAGAAGAAGAAGAAGGGTAAAAATAATTATGGTGCACCTATATTTTACATATATTTGACATCTGAGGATTGCACATATGGATAGAGGGGTACTGGATATAATTCAGATAAAACACAAACTTCAAAGTTAATATTAAGGATTAAAAGTGGTGTACAAACAAAATAACTAACAAGAACAGACCCAGAAAAGTTATCTGGAATACAGATGGGTGGAAAGAAGATCAGATATATACTATAAAAAGTAAAACTTACAGTTAAGGTTTTCACTAGAAACATATACATTCGCTCTTTAAGCGAAGATATTTGCTATATTGCAGTGCGTCAGGCAAAATGATTTAAGAGCCTGGTAAAATAGGCAAATTAATACAGGGTTGTATCCAGAAGTAGTACGACTGTTATTGCGCGCGCGCGGAGCGATGCAGGGGGGTCTGTAAGGCCGGATGTTATGAAGGGGAGTCTTGGGAACAGGTTTCGACCTGCGGCAGTCGCCTGCGTGCGTGAGTTGAGTGTGAACCACTGTTTCAGTGACCTCCTGTTGTGACGCCTCTTCGTCAGTTGCGATGGAGCTAAAGGAGCAGCGGTACGCCATCAAGTTTTGCTACAAACTTGGTAATCACCGACCGAAACCAAAGACATGCTTACGCAGGCCTACAAGAAAGATACTATGAGCCGTTCCTCGATATTTGAGTGGCACAAGTTGTTTCGCGAGCGGAGGGAGCTTGTCGAGGACGACCAACACGCCGGGCGTCCGTCAACCTCGCGAACGGACGAGAATGTGCTGACAGTTAAGCAACTTTTGAACCTGAATCTTTCGTACGGGACAGTGCAACGCATCATCACAGGATTTGTCGATGAGAAAAGTGTTCGCGAAAATGGTGCCGAAAGTGTTGAGTGACGAGCAAAAAAAACTGCGTGTTGAGATTTCCCAAGAAATACTGAACTATTTGGAAGACGAACATTTTCTCGATAATGTCATCACCGGAGATGAAACCTGGGTCTTCCAATATGACCCGGAAACAAAACGTCAGAGCGAAGAGTGGCACACCGCACAATCACCCCGTAAAAAGAAGGCCAGAATGTCGAAATCGAAAGTAAAATCGATGTTGATTGCATTTTTTGACCGTCGTGGCATTGTCCATAAGGAGTTTGTACCTCCTGGACAGACTGTAAATGCAAGATTTTACGTGGAAGTACTCACACGGCTGCGAAATCGGATCACACGTGTGGGACCAGACCTGGTGAGGAAGTGGAAGCTCCACCATGACAACGCGCCGTACCACGGCGCGTGGATTGTGAGGGATCTCCTGGCCAAATTCGGCGTTTCCACGTTGCCTCACCCCTACAGCCCTGATGTGGCACCACCGGACTTCTTCCTGTTCCCCCGGATCAAGAGGCAGCTCAAGGGGCATCGTTTCGACTCGGTGGAAGCAGTCCAAGCGGCAACGACGAGGGCGCTGAACAGCATCCCGGAGGAGGACTTCCAGAAGGCTCGCTACCAGAAGTGTGTGGATGCCCAAGGGGCCTATTTTGAAGAGTATTAAGTCGATGTGCCAAAATGTTTAATAATTTTTTTTAAAAAAAATTAGTCCTACTACTTTTATACCACCTGTATATTCACGGGTGGTAATCACTAAAGACAAAGGTAATATTCAGGCTGACATGGTAGTGTCGCGATAAACTCAGTGCTTCGAAAGATCACTAGCTAACTCTATTGTGGGTACTTTAGCATTACAGGCAACGAGCAAGTTGATGAGCCAGCACAAAAATGATTCTCAACTCCATATACAGGCTCCAAATTCACTCTGCAAGTACCTAAAGGTACAATATAAAACCCAGTGAAAGTAACGGGTCAAAAAACAGCATAACAATGGGAAGATGTACCGGAAGAATAATATGAAGAACCTTTGTAAAAGGGCTATTCGTAAACGAACTGATGACCTGTTAGTACTCAGAATAAATTAGATACAAACTATTATGTCTCCTCACAGGACACTGTTTTCTCAAAGGACACTTTAACAAAATAGAAGGTACAACGGAGACGTGAGTTATAAACAATTATAGCAGAGAAGCAAGGACAATTATGAAAAATTAATAAGAAGAATATAAAACAACTATCCAAAAGGAACTTGTATAGGCTATTACAAGGAACAAGGTCATTAGAAAAGGTACTTAAAGAAAATGAGAAATAATTCAATGTAGACATAAATAGATCAAATTGATAAGTAATATGAAAATTAATTTTGTATGTTAAGTAAAGTTAATTGATTAAAGAACATTAAGTTTGAATTTTATTGAAATTTATATTGAAAATTATATATTTATGTTTTTTCCAGATTGGATTATATTGTTCTTTAGAGAAGAGGTTTGGTTGAGATACTACTATTACATGTAAAATAGACATATCAATAACTTAGAAATTATATAGTTGACCTATTTTTGGGTTATGCGAAGGAAGCGTTTTTCTTTTTTAGTAGGCCTAGGAAGACACTCATTTGCAAAGAGCGTTATCTGTAGCACTACTCAGGACAACCAACCGGGAAGATCAGAGGCTTGTGATTACAGATAGTATAGCGGCTTCAAATACCCTGGTGAACTATTACACGGTACCCCTTATCTACTTCTTTTGTTCGACGTCGATTACTCCTAATAAGATTAACAGTATGATAGCCTTTCTTGAGACTACCACTGACTTTTCTACATAGGTAGCAAAGGCTACTATGAGCAACCAAAATGGGTTTGTAGAGCAAAATCGTCTTTATTACAAATCCAAATTTTATATAAACCGAAACAATATTCAGATATTAATATGCTGCACACGCAATGAAAGGAAGCAAGAAGACTGATTTCGTACAACGCTAACTGTGGCTATTATAATTTACGGAGCTACCATTTATGAAAGCAAGTCACCTCTAGTCACAGTTAGAGACAAAATTAGCAATCAGACCTATCACGAAGAGATCTTACAATCGTCGGTATATTCTTATATTTAGAAAGTAACTCAAGCAATCATTCGTCATGAAAATAGACTGAAAACTCCTCCATAGCCGGCCCGATCACCTAACTTTTCAGTGATCTAAATTGTGAGAGCATGTCGATAATGGATAAAAATACAGTCCATACAGACACCGTTCGTTTGTTGTTTGACTCGATGCCAAGGAGAATGAATGCAGTTACAAAATCCCAAGGTGGGCCATACATTATCAATAAATATAAATATCTATGAACAAATGTTTTGTAAAGTCACTCAATTATTTGTCCTGCACTGTTAAATAAGTCTGCAAAAGAGTTTCAGTTGTTATTTTTGATTTTGTGGTGCAAATTCAGTAAACAGTAATATTCATCACACAATAATTAACATAGATTTGGTCTTTCAACTAAAAAAGACAAGTGAGCACCACGTGGCAAAATCGAAAGCCAGAAATACAGAAATTGCATTATTTGGTAAATGCACATATCCCGACTACTGCAAAGATTTTGTACATTAAGTTACTTAAAGAATAAATAACTTAATTATATTCCCTTGCGTAACGAGAAATTCTACTCATATTACCTGTAACATAAAAAAGATTACGTAAATGAATGATTTATTTTAGCGTTACGTCGCATCAATACACTGCGTATATTTATAGCAATAAATAGTGCGCGTAACTGACGGGCTGGCATATGTATGTCCCTCGCGTGCCTATCGCGGGCAAAAAAGTTTTGAGCCCCATACATTGAGCTTCACTTAAGAATAGCATTTCAAGTGTAAAACTTATTTGAAACTAAAAGCTTTATCTGAAACAGTACGTCGGTAAATGGATTTTGTTTTGACAGCGGGGATAGGCGGATATAAAGTGCTTGGTGGTGTACTTTGTTTTTTATATTAGCTTTATAGTTCTCCCGCAGACGGCTGAAGCTGGTAATCGAGTCTACTTAAACGTGGCTTGAAATAACAAAAATGTTTGTTGCTAAAACTATTATGCTTCTTTAACATAAAGAAGATATTTTGCTATCGAAAGTAAAGGGATAAATAGTTGTTTGACATTAATATTTATTTTAAAGTAATTGTCGGTGGTATTGCATCTCCCTGCTTTCGTAATAGTAGCTGCAGAACAAATTTTGCCCGAATACGTTTCATCTTAAGACCCTTCATCAACATTTTGCACAATTCGATTTTTTAGATTGTCAGTCGTTTATCTTTGTTAATTGTGATTCCAATTTCTGAATTATGGGCACCGTGCCTTTATTTATTATTATTCATCGCGCCGTTCTCTAAAGCCCCCTGAATAATTCTTCCATCGAATGGATAGCTTCTTGCACTGGATATCCTAAAATGAAGGCTAATCGCGCATGAACGTTCGGACGGTAATATTGTCATTAAACATCTATTCCACAACTTTTCGTTTAGTGGTCCAAATAAATGATAATCGCAAGTCTAGTCTGTAGTGGGGGCATTCCAGTATAGTGCAAACAAATCCTCAAGATTAGAAATTTTAGCAATTACCACTTGATGGTCATCCCTAAAAAGTAAATTACAGTGAAGCTGATCCTAAGACGACGCCGTTGGGCTTAATTTGTAATTGCTTCTTGTCCCCCCAAAAATTGTTTATGCTGCGCGTGTACATCAGTCTCCTTAAAAGTGTTGTTCCCGAACTATGCCTCAAAATTTTAGATGGGTTTACGCCCTTTGTGGTAAGAAACTTGATAGTAATCTGTGCACAATAAAACAAAAGTGCCACTTGCTCTGACATTCTGATATTAGCTAAAGAAGCGCTAGTGAGAAGTACCCTATAGAAGAACTTTGCTTTAGGTATTCTTACCTATCGCACTAATTTAGATGTGATTCGCCTTAGTATAACTCAAGAAGATAGTCAAAATACTTGTGGTAGATAGTGTAGCATAACGAACAACACTTTGTGAATATTTTGGCAATCCAGAACTGCATATTTCCTAGAGTTTTAAGTTGTTTATTATATTTAAGTGGTGGTTTCCAGAAAATCAAATTGCGTCCCTGAACTTCCGTTAGTTTTTTCAGAAAAGTTGTTCTCATTTCTCAAAAATGCTTTACCATTTCAATTATTTTAATAGGCTTTACAAATGGTATAATCGTTTTCCAAATATTAGCATTTGGAGTGAACACTAGCTAAATATATTGTACGTCTAGTGATCTGTGTAGCTTTTTGAGTGTTATCAGATTCTGTCGCCAAAAAATATAGAGTACTTTTTTCTTTTTCGCAATGGTTAATTTTACTTCTATATTCTACCATGTAATATAATCGGATAAACCATAAAATAATTTTGATTTAACCTATCGGTTTGCCTCTTTTCCAAGCAGAACTTCTTAATAGCTCTAATATTGAAAAGGTCGCGAGTATTCGGAATTTGTATTTTTATTAATATTTTCAATAGTAGAGCTCAAAGATTTTTAAAAATAACAGTTTTGTATTAAGGTTTTGCTAATAATTTTAATTTTAGTTAGTCGATTTTTAATATCGGAAAGCTTGAGGGATCTGGTTATAAAGGGTTTTAGTTAGTATGAGTAAGTTTTCTGTAGAATGCATAATAGTTGAAAGAATTTTTATGAGGGTGTTTACAAAAGTCACACAGTTGCTTTGTTCGGCTTCCATTATAAACTTGGTGAGAAGTTCGTCCAGGTGGGAAAGCGTGTCCTATCCATATGGCTAGATAACAAAGATATTGTTATTGTCTCTTATTCAGCACATTTTAGAGCAAGTAAACCAAGCGGCTTTATTTTAAAGTTGGCCATAAAAGCGTTTGCTACAACAGGTGAAAGTGGGGAACTCACAGAATCACCGTTAGTTTGGCGGTAAAATTTATTTTGAAAAGTAAAATAGGTATTGGATGGGCATTAAGGGCATCATATTTTAGATTGTGAGCAGCCTGTATGAGTTATAATTTTTTTAGATGGTAGAGAGCAACACCAAAACTGACTATTATGTGATCCGTTTTGACAACTGTCACTGTCACATACTGTATTAATTATCATTTTCAGAATTTTATTGTAAAAAAGAAGTTTAATTAAGTTAGTGAGTTCCCATTTGACTTTCAAAATGTAAGCAAGACAGCAGCGCTCAGATATCTTTGAAAGTGCCGAGTGTCGAATTATTTACTGATAACCCGCATCACTCCACTTCAAAACTGTACGTATGATTTAAATTTAAAATTAATATCGGAAGTCTATCACTGTAACAGAAGTTTGTACTAACCCATGTTTCCAATGGGAAACAATTACGGCCCCGAGCCTCCATAATTACGGCTTCACGTTTAATATCCCTAATATACAAGGATATCAATTTACTCAACAACAAAACACCTACAGCCAATCTCGTCCACAATCAGATATTCTACCAATTGCCAAGCATACCATCATCTCCTTTTTCATTCACTCCGCAACCACTGTCCTTTTCTCAAACTGTACAAAATGGAATAAACCAACAAATAATGAATGACACAAACAATGATTTCAATCACGAAGACCGCGATTCACGTGTAAATGCAGATTTAATCGAAGACTCGGATTCAGATACTAACAGCCCCAACAACACGCAAGGTACCTCGACAAATACGAAACATGAATGGCTAAAAATCAAAAAACGGAAAATAACCAACTCTATTAAAGATTGTATTTAATCGTCAACAACCCATTCCTACCAGCATATCAAACAGATACGAGATCCTCTCACAAATTCAACCCAAAAACGCTTGTTAAGAGCAAACACCTAATAATAATGAAAGTCCTAGAATGGCGAAGCCTCCGCCTATTTATATCCATGGAGTAAACAATTATAATGAAATGATTAAAAATATTACTAAAATCCTGGAAAAAGAGCAATACCACAAAACAACTTTACCAAACGATAAAATTAAAATAAACACCAACACAATAGACTCATACAGAAAACTCACCAAACACCTTAAAGATGAAAATATATTTCATCACACCTACCAATTAAAAGAAGAACGCGCATACAGGATAGCCATTCGAAATCTTCACCACTCCATAACAGTTTCAGAAATAAGAAAAGAACTTGGGAATCTTGGTCATACAGTACGCAATATTATTAACATACGTCACAGAGTAACCAAACAACCATTGTCACAGTTCATGGTAGACCTATAACCTAAAGAAAATAATAAGTCCATCTTCAAGGTTCAACATCTAAGTAATATGAATATCACGGTTGAACCCCCCAGGAAGACAGAAACCATACCTCAGTGCACCCGCTGTCAAGAGTATGACCATACGAAAACTTAGTGTAATAAACCATTTGTCTGTGTCAAATGTAGCGGTAACCACGAAATCCAGTCCTGCAAGAAAAACCCAATACTCCAGCCACTTGTGCCTTATGTAATGGACAACACCCAGGCAATTACAAGGGATGTACAGTATATCAAGACATCAAAAGAGCCAAAAAACCCAACACTCAGAGAAATCACAAACAAATCCAGAACGTACCAGTTACCACCAAATATATCCGAATTCCCACCATTTCCTAAACAAAACGCCAAACAAAATCCAGAAGCTACGCATCATCCTTACCACAGACCTCTCTCCCTGCAACCACCCGACAGAAGACCCCCTATTCATTCCTTCAATGAACAGCAGAATAACATCAACCAATTGTTCTCTAGCTTCCTAACGGAATTTAAAGCAATGTTCTCGCAGCTTATCAGCCTAAACAGCATGGTTTTAAACATGCTTTCCACTGTTATAAACAAATTAGCTTAAAAATGGCCAACCACCTCCGTATAGCTCTCTGAAACGCCAATGGTTTATCAAATCATATACCTGAGATCAACTGTTTTCTGCAATTACAGGATATAGATGTGTTACTTGTCTCCGAAACCCACGCAACAGCCAGAACAGTTATAAAAATACCGCACTATTCCGTATACCTTTCCTACCACCCTGATGGCACAGCACATGGCGGATCAGCGGTAATTATCAAAAACTCAATCTCCCACCATGAATGGAACTCCTTTCAAACCGACAAAATTAAAAGCTCTAGTATAAAGATTCAAGTCCTACCCTACCCATTGATTATAGCAACTGAAGAATACGCAGATCTGCTAAAATCCCTTCACGCGAGATTCCTCATTGGAGGAGATTGGAACTCCAAGAATGTGGCCTGGGGCTCAAAACTAACCAATCCGAAAGGGTGTAACCTACTCAGAGCAATACAAAATCATAATTGCAACTACATATCAACAGGAGAATCCACCTATTGGCTTACAGATACAAATAAAATCCCCGGCTTATTAGACTTCGCTATTTTCCGCGGCATAGCAAACACATACACCAAAGTGGAAACTCACTATGACCTGTCCTCAGATCATACTCCCATTCTAATTACCTTAAGCACATCCATTATTACCAGAGAACCATCCCCAAAACTCTGCAACAAAAACACCAATTGGAACCTCTTCAAAAACACACTGGATCACGAGATTAATCTAACTATCCGAATTAAGGACGCCTACGACCTAGACGAAGCAACCCAGTATTTAACTACAATGATACAAAATGCGGCATGGCAAGCAACATCCAGTGAAACAAACACCTGCTCAGCAGATATTAATATCCCTCGTCATAGAAGGCACCTCGTCACAAAAAAAAACGCAAGGCACGAAAAAAATGGCAACGAACTAAACAAAGGCCAGACAAGACCATGTATAATAGACTTACTCATCAACTCCACACTAAGCTACTAAAAGCCCGGAACGACACCTTTCAGCATTACATCACGAATCTTTCACCTACTGATCATACGATATGGAAGGTAACAAAAAAATTTAAAAGGCCAATAGCACCGATACCTCCAATCAAAAAGTCTGATGATACATGGGCCAGATCAGACAAGGAAAAAGCTGATTCATTCGCAGACCATCTTGCTACTGTATTCTCATCACCACAACCGGTAGGAAACAACGATGACACCGACATTTCCGCATTCCTTGACGCGCCCTGCCAAATGTCCTTACCTCTGAGACCATTCTCACCAGCCGAAGTAAGACAGCAAATTAAATTAGCAAACCCACGTAAAGCACCTGGTTACGACCTAATCGTAGGAGATGTATTGCAAAACCTCCCCAGAAAAGCCCTAGTGTTACTTACAACCATCTACAACAGCATTCTACTACTCTGCCACTTCCCCACTCAGTAGAAACATGCTATAATCATTACCCTTATTAAACCTGGCAAACCTCCTACGCAACCCTCATCCTACAGACCCATCAGCCTTTTACCTCTCATGTCAAAAATATTTGAAAAACTGTAGTTCACAAGAATCCATGAAACTGTCGACCTACATGAAATTCTCCTAAACTACTAATTTGGCTTCCGGCAGCATCATTCTACTATCCACCAAGGGCACCGAATAGTTAACAGCATTTTGGAGACTCTAGAAACCAAGCGCGTCTACATAAATGTATGCCTAAACATAAAACAGGCTTTCGACAAAGTATGGCACACGAGTCTGTTATACAAAATAAAACTATATTTCCAAATCAGCTGTACCTCATACTAAAATCATATCTAACCCAGAGGACTTTCCAAGTTCAAGTAAATAACACAACTTCCGAATACCACAAAATTACATCTGGAGTACCGCAAAGTAGCGTACTGGGACCACTGCTGTATCTCTTATATACTTGCGACACGCCTTCAACTATCGATACTGTATTTGCAATGTTCGATGATACAGCTATCTTTTCAATAGACGAAAACCCAATAATAGCAGCAGCCCATCTACAAACACACATCTTGCAAAACTGGTTCAACAAATGGAGAATTACAGTCAATAGCGACAAATCCTCGCAAATCACTTTCACAAATAGACGTATTGCAAGCCCCCTAAACAACATTAAGAATACTCCTATACCTCAGAAGACGGACATCAAATATCTTGGATTACACCTAGACCATAAGCTCACCTGGAGCACTCACATCAAAGCCAAACGAAAAAAAATAGACCTTAAAATTAAACAAATGCACTGGCTCCTTGACAGACACTCCCAACTCTCACTGTCAAACAAACTACTATTATATAAAAGCATCATAAAACCCATCTGGACATATGGTATACAGTTGTGAGAGTTGTGAGTTTCTGAGAGGTGGTAGTCATTTTAGATGTATGATGAAGCTTATTCTGTAAGAAGCTGAAACATAGACACTGATAAGTCATACGGGAGTATTTCTTCTGTCACTTTTTGAAGCATAAATTTTGGGATGCTTAAAAATTCTTCTGGGAGTATAAAGACATGTTCAGTATTGAGGAATGAGTGTCTTAATTTTCTTTCAAATGTAAGTTGTTGGGTACTTGACAATAATCCGATTAATTTAGTAAATCTGAATTGCTAAACAGAAAACACCCGTTCTACATGGAACGGCTTTATTTGACACAAACAACCAAACACTACTGCAAAACTTTTGTAATTCGATTGTTGTCTACGTGGGTAGATTGCAACAAACCAGACAAGCCAAGGCCAATAAGAACGTCCTTAGTGGAACACAAAGTACTTGAAAGATTAAACGATTAAATAGTTGAACGTTCAAAAACTGAAGAAGAATAAATTGACCAAGTAACTTAATATCAAGTTTTTTAAACCGAAAGAACACATATGACGATAGTAAGTGTCTAATAACTAGAACTAATAGGAGCGAAAGATTTTAAACAATTTCATGACGTAATACAACACGAAATAAACTGTGCACATAAAAAACTACTTTCTACTCTGTGGTGACTTGAATGCATGAGTAGGCAACCGCCCGATACCTAATGCAGTTGGAACAGAAAGAGAAGCAAATGATAACAGAATTTTATACATATAACAAATTTAGAAGAACTGATGCAGTCTTCTGCAAGAAACAGATTTACAAATTGAATTGGAAAGTTTGAGGTTGCCGTTCACTAATCGAGGCTCTTCCTTACAATACACATATCTTATCTTGAATAAATAGAAGAAGCACAGACCGTTACCAAAAGAACCATCTGAATTAAAGGTCAGAATCAATCTACTACTCAATGGAGTGGCTATACCAAAATAGAATAAATACGGTATTAGTGGCAAAGCCAACAGATGATAACTTGCAGAAAAAGTGCTAAATTTTAAGAAACTAAATCAAATATCTTACAAAATCTTAAGTGAACAAAAATCGCGAAGAAAAAAGAGAAGAATTTGGAATGAAGAAATAGATCTAGTAGTCAAAGATGGGCCTATAGCTTAATTAAAATATATACAAAATAAACACTATAGAAGAAGACAATTACAAGCCGCTGTGGCGTAGTAACAAATCGTCGAAGAAGAATTCACTAATAAAGCACTGTATACGGACGATCTAATAACAATAGAAGAACTTGAAGATGTATTATAGGAAAGCAAAAGAGAAGGAATAAACAAGTTGGTGGAATGAGGAGATAATAAGAGAGGTGGGGAAAAAGAAGAATTAATTTAATCAAAATTGCATTAAGATCAAATAGATACAACACAGCGCAAAATGAGGTCGAAAAAAATAGAAAACGCAAATTCCCAAAATCTGTAAAGAATGTGGATTAGAAATATATAAAATTTTCTACAACAATAAAAGTTTCAGGAATATAATCTGACAACCGAAAGGGCAGAAAAGGGAAGAGATAAGAGGTATAAAAACAGAAGCAATCAGCAAAACAAAATAACAAACTTGGAAGGAATGAATTCAAAAAAGATGAAAACGAATAGGAAGTACAAGAAAAAAGAGTAATGTAAAAGAGAAAACAGGCAAAGAGATAACAATGAACGAATTGGGAGGAGCCTTGAAGAGAATTAGACTAAGAGAAGCATGCGGTAGCGAAGATATAAATCTAGAATAAATAAAATAGAAAAAAGTGGATATTAAAAATTGTATCGAGAACCTTGGAAAACAAGCAGGTTACGGAAGGATTGGTAAGACAATTTAATTATTCCAATACATAAAAAGGGAGAAGAAGCGGAATGTAAAAGTTACAGAGCGATTTGATTACGGTAGGCGGTTTTTATACGAGAAAAATTTAAAAAAAATTTGAAGGATGCTAGAAAGCAGATTAGAAGAACAACCAGCATGGGGAAAGCAAATGTTTATATTAAGGAATTTAATTATTAATAAAAAAAATAAAATTTCTATTGACCTCGGAGCAGCTTTTTGACACAATAAAATAAAATAAAACGTGTTAAATAATGGGGGAGCTACAAATAAGGAGCAAAGTAATTAAAGCAGTTAAAAGTGTGTGTGGGAAGATAAGAGAGAAGGTGCAACTAAATGAAGAACGATTGGAAAGCTTTGAAATGGTTTTTATATTAATAATGGACAAAATAATGAAAAATATAAGACACCGGGCAAGACACAGGTAGAGACTAGTAAAAAAGACAATGGAAGCCAAAGGAGGATATAAAAAAAAGTAACATCCAGAAAGACGTAGCTGGAACAAATAAAATAGATATGAAAAGCGAAGGGAAGGATGGCGAGAGAAATGAAGGGAGGAATAGCAAGGGATTGGAAGACATAGAAGAATTGGGTTAACAGTATAAGCTCAGACATCCCAAAGGGCAAAAGGAGATAACGACAAGAAGAAGAAGAAATAGATACATGTCAAGTCATCTTGATCAAACACAAAACTTTTCTTGCGCTTCACTCTCCGAACTTCTTGCGCTTGCATTTGAAACTTTAATGGCTGGAAGCAAATCTCGATAATAGAATTCCCTTCCATCTCCAGCGCAGTCGGAAAACCAGGTCGCCGAGTGGGCGAAAAATAGCAGGGCCGGCTTAATTATCTCCGAAAATGTACAGCGCCGGGCGTCCTCTTGCAAATGAGATATTCGGGTCCCCAGAGGGCGCGAGGATTTATGGCGCGCCGACCGGCCGACCCGTGCTGACCGTCGGCGTCGGCACCGCAGGGGATTGCGCAGAACGGGCGCCGGCGACGCCGCTGCGGCCGCGCGCCCAAGCCGTCGGCCCTTTCGCGGCGACGTGCGGGAGAAAACGGATTACGGGGAATCGGCCGCCGTGACGGCAGCGGAAAATCAGGGCGCGATTGGGGAAATTGTCGCTGCTTTGTCTCGGCGCGCCGCCGCCGTGCATTAGGGCGCTCGCGAGCTATGGAAGCGCGACGGCTTAGGCAGTTTAAATTCCAGACAGCACGTTTGGCTGAAAGTAAAGCGATTAAGGCGAGAGGCTGCTAATATGCTTTAATGTTGACTTAGAAATGTTTGCTCCATAAACACAAACTGCCGTATCCGAAAGCGTGGTAATCATTAAGTCTCTAAAATTGTAACAAGTCATTACAATTTCATATTTTATTTATTTGTTATTTTCGATTTTTAAGGGTGGCAATTCGAGAATACGCTTTAACAGTTAATAGCTCTTTACGCTTCCCTCTACATGAATAAAAGCTAACTTTTTCAATAAATAAAAATTATATGTCACAAAGAAGGAACCGGGGTTTTAAAGACACTTAAGTGGGACATGGCCAAAAAAAAACTGGGAACCACTGGTCTGGACAGAATTGAACTCGGCGTGCTATCATATACCAAGAACTGCACAGAGAATATAGATGAAAACGCCAAATAAAATGTAATATCCGTGTGCAAGACACACAGTTTTTGAACTGTACATATTAATTGTAAATTGAAGTTGTATATAAAAGTACGTTAACGTGTTGTTTTAGAAATACGGCGTCTGCTATGGACCCTAATTCATTGCATACACTACGCAATTTTGGCAACGAAGATTGGATCCGAAAAACGATGATATGGGCTGTACCCGCATGAGATTCAACAAGCGATAAGGATTCTCACCACCGTTTCAATAGTTTTTTTAGCTATTAGTTGGAGTAGTCTAGAATGTCAGTTATTGGAGCATTAAGGAGTTTTGAGCCAACAGCCGATGACTTCAAAACAGTTTCCTAATGGCCAATGCAATTGACCAGAAAACAGAAGCAGACCGGTGCCAAGCTGCCTTTCTCTCCGACATTGGGAAAGCCACCTTTTCCACGTTATATAACCTGGTAGCACCAGACAACTCAGTCTCCAAACCACTCAAGGATCTTCTTTAGGATTCACTCACCGCCGACAGCAGCAGATGAATTATTGTTGGCTTACCCTACGAAAATTGGCCACTACGTGCAAGATCACGGACCTCAACAAGCAGCTCCGTAACTAGTTTATCTACGGTTTGTCTAGCATAGCAGCACAGAAAGCCTGTTTTGGAAAGGACGATGATGTGAAACTGGAGGAAGTGGTGCAAGTTGCTCTTGCACATAATTCTGCAAGTCCAGGAAAGGTTCCAAATTTGGAAAAGGTCTTTCCAAGGGCCAGCCCAAGTCGTATCTACACACACTACAGTAAAGGAGTATCCACACAAGAATGTTGCCTGTTATTCTTGCGGAAAGTGTGGACTTCAAAAGTTACTGCCTTTCCAAACAGTAGCAATAAGTTGAAAGTATCCGTCAGGTGTACCAGGTACAACCATCTAATAAGAAACTACCCGTCATGCTAAATGTTGAAATAAACTGTCATCCTCATCAAATAAAACACAATAGAAGTTGTAGAAAGGGATTGTTCAATGAAGATTTTCGGAAAAAAATTGGCTATCCAAAATTGCATTCGTCCAAGTATATCTTCCTAATTTTCCTGGAAGGAACTTTAGACGTCATCGTAAATCTCTTGTGTAAGTTGAAGTACAATGGAATGGAAATCACACATCACACTCCAAGGGTAAAACACGAGTCTTTATTCGGTCGTGATCTCGTGTAGATATTCAAGCTTTATCCCTACCATATTAAGAAAACTATAACAAGCAGCAGCAGCAGTCTTACACTGGAGTCTCTTTTAAAGGAGTATGGTGACCTGTTCTTATTTCCTACTGGCAGAATTGACGCATTTAAGGCCAAAATCTTGCTCAAGAATGACGAAATGCCAAAGTTTTTAAAGGCTCATCCTCTCGCTTTTGCAATACGTGCAAAAGTTAACCAGGAGCTTCCAGAAAAGGAACAGTCTATAGTCATTCAAATCCAGTGAGTGAAAATCACCTATCAGCGTGACCCAAAAGCCTATTGGAAAAGTCCGAATCATGGGTGAGTTCAAGTCAACAGTGAATAGTTAACTTCACATCACCCAATATTCGTTGACAAAACCGAAGGCGTTGTTTTCATCAAGAAGACAAGCTTTCCAAGTTGGATATAGTCAACGCTCATCATCATCTGGAAGTAGAAGAAACCTGCGGGGAATTTCTCGTCATTAGCACACAGCGAGGTCTGTACCGGTACAACGTACTACCCACAGGGCATCGCCTCCTCCACAGCCATATTCCGAAAGTTTATGGATAATCTCAAGAAAGGGATTCCTATGCCCGAATCCTACATTGATGATCACTCAGACCAGGATTACTTTCAGATGCTGAAAGCTAACTTCAGTCGTTGCGAAAATTTAATTATTGCGTGCCCAAAGATAAAAGTAAATTTTTACAAAGAAAAATTTGGTTTTTGGTACACATCGTATCCAAGGAAGGGATCCGCACTAGTCCGAAGAAATTTGAAGCTATCTATGCAATCCAGCGTCCAATGGATGTGCCCGAAGAATGTTCTTCCCTAGTACTGATGAACTTGTACGGAAAGTTTATGCCGTTAAAAATATTTACAAAACTTTCTACAATCTCACATAGAAAGAAGCAAACTAGAATTGGCCATCAAGTCAGCACAAGTCCTTGCTCTCGATGATCCAACCGCCCCCATTGGAATATAGTCGGACGCATCTTCTAGTGAAATTGAAATTGTTTTATTCCACAGTTATCTAGATGGCTGGTAGAGAAAAGTGCTACTCTAAGGTTGAAAAAGAAGCCACAACCATCATCGTCTGCGTCAAAAAGTACTTTAAGTACTTTCTTCTGGCTATCTTCGAAAATAAGAATAACCTGCAACTGTACATCGTCATTCGCTTACAAAATTGGTCGTTGTATCTGTCGCGATATCAATATCGAGTATCATAATACCAAGTATCATGGAAATGCAGATGCGTTGTCTTGTTGTCCAGTGTCATCGTCCGGCCTGGAAGTTCCAGAAGAAAAAATTTTTACCTATAAATAACACCTTCATTTAGTCTGGTTGGCTAGAGTTCATGTCCAAAAGGACGAACTGTACCCATTATACCTGCGTAAGGAAGAATTATACATTTTACAAGGGGTGATAACATAGAGTATAAGAACCACGATTTCCAGTGGATTTCTTCAAAAGTTACTATCGGACCTTTGTTTCGCCCGAATGAAGTTTCTCGCTCACCAGTACATTTGGTGACCACAGGTTGACAGTGACATCGAAGACGTGTGTAGAACCAACCAGAAGTGCTGCGAAAATCAAAACAATTCTGCATTTGTTGTTCTTCATCTATGGGAGTTTCCTGATAAATCGTAGCAGTAGATCCACATGGATTTTGTAGGTCCCATGGATGAAAAGATGTATCCGTTGCTTCCACAAAGTGATGTGTCGTTTTGGAATTCCAGATTTTCATAGACAATTTGTTTTCAGGAAGTTCAAATTCTTATGCAGAAACAAAGGTATTTGCTATATCAGTAGTACCATACCTGATCCAACGGATAATCTGAAAGGTTCATCCAAACTTTCAAGAACGTCATGAAACACGTTACCGAAGATATGGAGTTTAGGTTGCAGAAGTTTCTATTCTCCTACGCCTTATGTTACAACAGGAGTCTCGCCAACTGAACTTCTGCGAGGCAGGAAATTGAAAACGTTGATGGATTGCATTCGGCCAAATGTCCAGTCGCACAGCAGCAGATCAAGGATTATAACAAACATGTCAAAGTTCGGACTCTAGACGTTAACCAAAAAGTTTTTCTAATCACCAGCCAAAGTGGTCATTGGGCAACGTGATAAAAGCTCTCTTGTGGCTCCAAGTATAAGCGTCACATCGTCCAAATCTTAGAAGCTCACTCGTTGTTACACTCAAGCGGATCAGAAATTGTCATTTTCCTAATTGAATGTTGTGTTCTCTGTAGTTCAAAATAGTTCTGAAATTGAAGGAAAGTAAGTGTAGTATCCATAAACTGAATATATAAGTACATTAACGTGTGATGTTAGAAATAAAGCGTATGCGTTAAACCCCAGTTTATTGCATTCACCACAGCTTTAATAATTCTTAAAGGAATGCTAACAGCAACTATAAGCGTCTGTTTATAGATTCGTGTGTTTTGAAAAGTGACGTTGCTTAAAGAACAAACATTTTGAGGAGAAATTTAACATTGAGGTATTTCTTTAAAGTGTATGGTTCAAGTTTGCAAATTGTTTTTAATATACTGAGTATTTCAGAAACTACTGTGAAAATTGCGTTGGTGAAAAAGTTAGAGTGTAATACTGCCTTCTCAGAGAGGAACATGCAATAAAAAATGACCTTATGACTATGTCAGAAATTTTGATAAACACGCTGACTTAAGTCAAAGCCAGCTCCTTGTAGACTCTTGGTGAATTTTCCACTATTATGATGAAGGGTAGAAAAAAATTCTGCAATTTCTCCACACAATGGTTAACGTAGTTATTTCATTACAAAAGGCATAGTTGTTTGACTCTCAAGGAGAGGGGAGGTATTCAAAGGCATGGATTAATTTTTGAACACAAAGAATTGGACTTGTTTTGGCCAAACAGTAGAAACTCGACTAAATGGACAAAAGACGACAATTTCCCTAGTTAAAGTTAAAAAACGGATGTGTAATCATCATGTATAAGAAGCTGTCATAGATCCATGTGATGGAGTAGTTAACTTTAAAAATTGCTGATTTGTACTAATTTGATGCTCTAAACCAATGAGAAAAATTTCTATTTTTTAGCCGTCTTTTACTTTTGTGATACGAAAAAGCAGATGAGAACTAAATTCAAGGAAGGCGCCTTTGGTTTAGTCCTGGACCAGCATAGCATTTTGTGCAAGCATAATCTGAATTTTGTTAGATTAATGGATTTGAATATCTCCTTGAAGTGAGGAGTTTATTCTACTCAGTTGACAGTTTCACTCTCAAAGTATCCTTAAGCATTGTTTGTAACCTACTGTTTTTTTTGCATAATTTGTCTTCCTTGAACATGTCTTGGATTTGATTAAAGCCTTTATTTTAAGATTGATTTCCATTTTATTGGCTTAGAACCTTTACCAATCAGCTGAGAATTATCTACTTTTGTTTAGACTCCAAATAAGCCAGAATAATAAAAGTTAAAAATGGTTAATTAGAATTACTGTAAGGGTGAGATTTAGTTAAGGATTGAGTGAGCGCAGGTCCAATCAATAAAACACAAAGGATCACGCGAAAGTTACTACTTGCCTAGGCATAAAACCTCTCGCGATTAGAGAGGAATGCCAGGACAAGAATAGGTTTTATTGGTAGTTGTAAACTTAAGCTAAATACAATTCATACAAGAAACAATAGTAAACGAAAATACAAATCATCGTGTCGCAACGCCGCTAGTGGCGCAGACGCAATTACGCAAGCCGCAAGGTACCTTTCCGCACGCAATGAGGGATCTCTACCTGGGTGTGTGTATGCGCCGTCCCGTCCAGCCCCCACGGACACCACTCCGCAGAGAGGGTGACCAGCTAGGCATCCTGCCCCCACGGACACCGCACCCCTGTGAGGATGGCCAGCTAGCTGGACGAGTCCTTGCCTCACAGGGCTCTATAGAAGGGCCACGGCACTCCGTGCTTCCTTCCCCAGGGTCACACACACCGCCCTTGCAACACAATAGGACGCATACGCAACAAACGTACGGATTTTGCACTGAGCTGTGTCCTTGTCACGCAGGCTCGGGCAACGCAGAAGGGCCACGGCACTCCGTGACTCCTTCCCCAAGGCACAAGAGGACGCATACACATCAATCATCACGATTCCACACTGACCTGTTTACCTGTCACGCAGTCCTCTTTCCCTTGAAAGCAGCGTACTGGAGCTAACGTCTGGAAGGCTCAACGGGCTCGAGTCAAGTCCCTGCGCTGAATGTCGCGCGGCGCCGCACGCAAGCCCGTGCGCCCCATTCTCGCTAAGGCCCAGTGGCGGCGCATTCGAGAGAGGGGTCCAGCGTCTCCGATACAGCGGCGGCGCCAAGTTAAGTATCGTTTGTAAAGGCGCACGGGCGCCCAGTAGTAAAGCCCGAACAACTTTATTTGTCTGTATTATCTACCATTGACTAGAGAAATGTTACGACCCATATAGATTTTCTCTTAAGTAATAGGAAAGCGATATCGACGATTTTACGTAGGTAGTCTATGGAGAGTTTGTCTAGGTTTCGAAAAGGGATCACTTCAGAGATTCCACATAAGAGAGAGGAAGAGGGCCACTTTTTGGCGGCGAAGAAGTTGGGGGTGTGACTGCGCAGCTAGTCCTGTGTGGTCTTGACGCGGTGTCTGGATGCCAGACCTAGTGGCAAGATTTAAAATGCTTAGGGGCCCGGTTGAGGTAGATGGCTTCCAAAATGTCCTTCTTGTACACTTCCGTATTGATCTTGATAAGCTGATCGATGAAAGAAAGAGGAGTCTTTCTGTCAACTGTAATGCCTCCGAAAACCATGACGTGTGCAGGAATACATGGGCGCTTAATGGTTCTTTCTTTGGCATTGGCTTCCTCAAGGGATCGGGCAAGTATCCTGGTGTTTTGACTGTTCACCACCGCATGGGTAATGAAAATTTCTTCGCCTGTCCAGACCACGTCGTGCCAGGGTACCAGATGAAATCAGATCAGCAACTGCTTGGCCAAGTCGCTTTTTGCTTGTCAGTCACCCGCTGGTCCTTAATCGTACGGTAAAAGTAAAGCCCTAGGTATAATTTGAGAATGGATTACATGTAAAATCGCTTATACCAAACTCCTAGGCGAGTTGTCTCGTAGATTGTTGAGAGTTCCTCATGATTCTCTCTCGGGTAGCTTTAGCAGCGGAAACAGTAACTCGTCGGCCTTAGCCTTTTATGGTTTTGTTTGAAAAGAGAAATTTACCTCGAATTCATCGAACAAGCATATAGAGGAAGAAGATTTTAAAATCAGTATGATAGCACATTTGAAGTGAAAATAGAAGAAAATCTCATTTACAAGACTTTCAAAATGGTAGGCATAAAGAGGGACACAAGACAAGCAGTAAGATAACCTGAAAATATTTTCTAGATCAGATGCAGTTAAGACACTTTAGCTCTGAAATTAAAAAAATTAAAGAGACTTTGTATGTTGTACATTTATATGAGCCTTAAAATATTTTTATTGAAGGTATGATTTTTTTTTCTTAAATACAAACCACCACTTTGGTTTGCGGCTACTTTCGCGATGGTTCTGCAAATTGCCCGCGTCCGTTTTTCAGCAGCCGCGCGCCCCGCAAGCGCCGATGCGGTTTCGCGGCCGCGCGCGCTGAAGTTGGGCGGAAGCGTTCGTTCGCAAATATTTGCTAATTAAGCCGGTTTTCGCGCAGCGAAAGCTGCGTTTTTCGCCCGCAGCCGTCCATCGGCTTATCTTGGATATTTAAAACGGCGCGCTAATTTCCGCGGCATAGTTGACGTGCCTGCAATTGCGATTTGCATTATTTAGGGCATCAAAGCGCTGCTCAAAATACTTGAAATAATGTTGAATGTAATCCGGTAATCCAATATAAAGCCGAGCGCTCGCGAAGCCGGCAAACCGTTGTTATTAAATCTGGCTTCCGGAGTCCGAAACTTTTAAGTTGTTACGCTCCGAATTTTTATTAATATTCGCGTCTTTGGGTGATGCCGGCGGGGAAATTACGGCGCTTTAATTTTCTCTCGTGATTTTTACGTCGGCTACTACTGCTTTGTCTGCAATAAAGACCTTCCCTAGGAAGGCATCATTAACACGAGAAACATATAGTTTTTTTAATAGACGGTGCGAAAAAACTCTCACCTTTTTCTTAAAAACATAAAAAATATTATACAAGTTACACGCAACTTACTTTTACAAGATATCGGCACTTTTGATGAACTGTTGATGTCGCTTTCTAATGTTTTTAATTATTCTGTCCAACGTTTATTAAGAAATATGCCTGATTTGTTGACATATCTCATTCCATAAGACTTGGAGGGTCCTAGGACGTTGCTTGTAAACTTCAGTTTTGAGATATCAGGAGATGCAGACTGGCCAAGCGACGTGACCACTTTGAGAGGTGCTCTGCCGTTGGAACCAAGCGTTTTCAGTTGAATTCGATCGAGATTAGATCCAAATATTGTCAATCACTTACACATACCGACTGGAAGTGAAAGTCTCGTTCTGAAAAAAATAGAAACTAATAATGCTAATTTTACTGATCGCACAGAAAATAGTGAATAACAATAAAAATGTGAAAACAAAAAACTAATGCACGGAAAGGATAAAGCTAGTAGTACAAAAAATAAATAAGCATTGCTTTTAAGAGTCCAAAGCACTATTAAAAATACAAAAGGCGAAGAAGTTAGATTAGAAGATAGTAAAAAGAGAAAATGAAAATCATGGACAGAGAAATGAAAAGAAAATAAAATGAAGAAAACACAAAAATTAAAGACTATTCTTTGTCGTGTTAACCCGGCGTCATGGGGGTTGGGTCTATGAGACCCGGCATATTTTATTATGCTTAAAATTCGGTTAATACGCGTGCGACGTTACCATTCTTCTCAGTAACTGGAGCTGTTGAGTCGTTCTAAATGTTGCAATCAACACATTCGTCGAGCGGCGACCGCACTGGGGGTTACACGTGCTCAAAGATAAAAAAGGTATTTGCGCCATTTTGCATACATATAATTTTAATTCCTTTAAATGTATTTATGCTTTTATATTCAGTTTTTTTATTGTTGAATATGGTTTTTAGTTGCCAGTATTATTTTTTTATTTTATTTCTGTTTGTAGGCAGTTAAAAAAATTGATTGAGATGAGTCAGAACGATAGCGTATATCATCAATTATATAAGAATCTGACTCGGATGTTACACTGTCAGATCAGGAGTGTGATGAAGAAGATCATGTGAGTGAGCGTAGTCAACCCAGTGATGACTTTGATGATGATATGCCGCTGTCTATGCTGTCTGATAGAAATCGTTCGCCACTGTTGGGGGAGCATCCTATGTCTGGGTTGGCTAGTTCTTCAAATCATGGGTGTTCTTTGAGCCATTATCTTGGTAAAGATGGTACAGTTTGGAATAAGACCTCTTTTCCACATAATGTTAGAACCAGAGCCGAAAATATAATTCATCGATTGTCAAGTGTAATACCAGAAACAAAATCTGCGATGTCTGAATTGGAATGCTGGAATGCTTCACTGACGATATGCTGCAATAGATACTCATATATACTAATGCACGCATTAGACCTAAAATTGCTTTGTGTACTCATTTGTCAAAATACACCCATATAAAAGTATGCAGTATGATTGAATTGAAAGCTTTTATAGGCCTTCTGTATCTTGCTGGTCTTCACTGCTGGGGCAGACAAATTTTAAGTGATCTGTAGGCTACTGATGAAACAGGCGTCGAAATATTTCGGCTTTATAGAGGTTTCATTTTATTTAAAGTTCTTTGACCTTTGATATTCTACCCGTGGACAAAGAACGCAGCTAGACAATTTGGCTGTGATTAAGAAACTTTTTGAAACTTTAGTCGAAAACCGTAAGAAAACCTATGCACCAAGTGATTGTCTAACTATTGATGAAATGCTCATATCTTTCCGAGGGCGATGTAAATTTCAGCAATACATACCATCAAAGCCAGCTAAAAATGGGATAAAGATAATTGCTTTAGTCGACGCAAGTTTTACATCAAGAACCTTGAAATATATCCTGGCAAGCAGCCTAAAGGCCCTTTTGCTGTGAGCAACAAGCTACATGATGTTGTAGATCATATTGTGCAGCCTATTTCCAGAACAAACCGTAATATAACGGTTTACTAGTCATGAACTTATTCAGAATTTGCTCAAAGAACGCATGTTGACATTAGTTGGTACCCTGTGAAAGAATAAAAGGCAAGTCGAGTTGGAGTTTCTACGTCCCGATTTGGTTTTCAAAAGGACATCACGTTTGTTTCTCATGTTCCTAAAAAAATAAAATTGTTTTACTGATTTCTAGCTTACACCATGACGACACGGTCGATGGATCAACTGGAGAAAAGCGAAAACCTGAAATTAATACCTGTTATAACTCAACGAAATGTGGGGTGGATGTAGCTGATGAGCTATGCGCTACATGCGACGCAAGTCGTAGTTCTAAGAAGTGGCCATTGACAATTTTTTATGCCCCGTTGAACATAACTGCCATTAATGTCCTCATAATAAATAGAATTAATAATAATTCAAATATGAAACAAAGACGATTTATAAAAAACGTAGATCTCGATCTTGTCATGGAACTTCGCGAAAATGTTTCAGACCTACCCCTGAGAATTGGACAATTTGTTGTTTGCGCTGTTGGATCCCGTAGGTCCATATAGGCTTCAGTATGGTTTTGTAGATTAAAAGTTTGCTAGATGAAGAAAGCTGTGATCATATCATTTGCTAAAGTTTTAAGTCTAGTTGTTTTCTCTTAGTTTTATGTGGGTGCTCCATGCGAGTTTTTGATCTAGATCCCCAGGTATTTTATTTCTGTTTCTATTGGGATAAGGACGTTGTTGATTCTGGCTTGTGGGAATGCGATACGTCGAGTGGTGAATGTTACATGCGCGGATTTATCGGTGTTAACTGTAATTTTCCATTTATAAAACCAGTCCTGTAAAGAGTCCAGGTGGGCCTATAGGCGTTCTGCTGCTATTTCAGGTGATCTGTTGATTGGTAGGAGGGCTGTATCGTCAGCGAACGTGGATATCACTGTATTTGGTGTAATTGGAACATCTAAGGTAAATATTAGGTATAACAGTGGTCCCAAGACACTACCTTGTGGTACCCCAGAACCTATGTGGTGATAGGAGGATGTGGTGCCAATTTTTACTTATAAATTCAATCTGCTAGGTATGTTATAAGCAGTAACTGGACTAACCTGACTTGGAAAATATAGTTTAATCTTATAGAGGAATCCTTTATGCCAAACTCGGTCGAATGCTAGTTTTATGTCTAGAAATACTCCTGTGCATATAGTTCTTGTTTCTAGACTTTCCAGTATGTGATTAATGATTCTATGGGTTTGATGGACGGTTGAGTGGGATTCTCTAAATCCAAATTGGTATTCTGGTATAAGTTGGTCGAAATCTACAACGTCTTTGATTCGTTTAAGTAGGAGTCGTTCGAAGACTTTGGATAAGAGGGGTAGAAGGTTTAGGATTGTGGTTCTGTAAGTGGTTTACCAGGCTTAGCAATCACTATTACTTGGGCATATTTCCATGTTGTAGGGACACACCAGAGTCGTAGGATATTGTTGCTCTTCTAGGAAGATTTTTAAGAACTTCGTCTACTATAAGATCACATCCAGGAGCTTTTCTTCAATTTGTTAGTTTAAGTTGTTGTAGAACTTCTGCCGGTGAAAAAGATTTGAGTTGCAATGATAACTGGCACGGGGCGTCAAGGAAAGGGTCATTATCATCTGGATTGTCTTGTCGCTGTGGTATCTGGAAAACTGTGTCGAGGTATTCAGCGAATACGTTTGCTTTGTCTTCGTCAGATCTAGCCCAAGTACCATCTGGTTTTCTTATGGGGAGTTGATTGCTACAATCGGTCGTTCGAACTTTTTGATTGCTTTCCATATCGAATTGTCATTAGGTGTTAGTTTTGTGATATATTATCGAAAGGTTTCATTGCGAGCTTCTGCTAACGCTTTGTGGAGTTGGTGGGTGAGTCTGTTATAGAAGGTTCTATCCTATCTGTCTTTTGTTTTCATCCATTTCTTCCTTGCTTTCGTTTCTGGGCGGTGAGGTCTCGGATATAAAGAGGGGTGTTATTTATTTCATCTCGGGAGGAGGCTAGATTTCTAGTTTCTTCTTTTTCGACATTGCAGTTTATTACCGCGGTTTGATTTTTGTATAAATTATAAATTATTTTATTATCGTTTATGCTAACGTCAATTTCCTGTAATATGTTGATTTTTGTATAAATTATAAATTATTTTATTATCGTTTATGCTAACGTCAATTTCCTGTAATATGTTGAACAATTCAGGCCAGCACATCCTGTCAAAGGCATTTTCCGCATTGATGAAGGCTATGTATATTCCTTTATCCTACACTTAAAGCCAGTGTGGCTTCTTTCGTGCTTCTGTTTCTTTTAAAACCAAATTGGGCTTCGGTCAAATTTTCTTCTATTCTCTTTTCTATTCTTCTTTGAATTATTTTTACTAGCATTTTTTATGCGTACGATAGTAAGCTTATTGTTCTATGTTCTTCGCATTTGTGTGTTGATGCCTTCTTTGGGTTAGTAATTATGTTTGTTGTTGTAAAACTAGTTGGAATTTGTCTTGTGTTATAGATGTTTTTAGTTATTTTGAAAATATTATCTAGTGTCACTGTATTTACGTTTTTGATGATCTGTCCAGGTATATTATATACACCTTGGGTTTTGTTGTTTTTAAGGCCTTTCACTGCTTTATCGAATTCCGTTCTTAGAATACATAAATATTCATCCTCTATATTTTTAATACTCAGCGATTCATACAGTCATATGTTGTCTTCATTATATAAATCTTCTAGGTATTTCTTCAATCGTTTAATTATTTCTTTGTTTTTGGTTAGTATTGGCTTGTGTTCTATGGGTTTTGCTTTATTACTCTTAAACATATTTTTGACTTGTATGTGTGCTTTATCAAGTTTATCAACACTTATTTCTTGTTGTATCTTTCCACAGTTGTTCTTTATATATTGTTCTTTGATGACTTCGCTCATTGTTTTTATATTTCCGACGTTTTTCTAACAGTTTCATGATGTCATTTGTTATCCACTTCTTCTTATGTTGCATTTGCTTTATACTTAAAACTTTTTTTGTATTTTTTACTATGCCTTTTTCTATTTTATTTTGACTAATTTTTAGGCTATCACTTAGGTTGCTTAATTTATATACTTCTTTTTTGATTTTCTCTTGTAACGTCTTAAGTGTTGTTCCATCTTTTAAGTTTTCCAAGTTTGACGCTGTATTTTTATTACATTTTAATTTTTTACATTGATACTAGATTTCATTATGACTATATTATGATAACTGTCAATATCTGGTCCTGCGTAGCTTTATACATCTTTTATTTGGTTTGTAAATCTCTGTCTGATCGTAATATAGTCTATTTGGTAGCACTTAGTATCTCCCGACGTCTTCCAAGTACATCTTTTCCTTCCGTGGTGTTGGAATAATGTGTTTGTAATTACCAGTTTATTTTTAGCATAGAACTCAATTAGGCATTCTTTTCGCACATTATTTTTTTCTAATACATATCTTCCCACTATATTTTGTACTTTTTCTTCCCTCACTGCGGCGTTCCAGTCACCAAGTATTATTAGATTTTCGTCTCCTTTCGTGTGTTTAAAGAGCTTTTCAATGTCTCCATACTTTGTTTGTATTTTGTCTTCATCATGAGCTGACGTTGGCATGTACACTTGGATTATTGTTGTGCTGATAGGGGTAGATTTTTAAGCACACCTCCATCAGTCTTTCTTGGTATTGTGTGAATTCTATTACTTGTTTTTCTAGGTTTCTATTCAAAATTATACCAACTTCAACGTTCCACCTGCATTGGCTTGCGTGTTGATTACACTGTAGCTACCTGACCAAAAGTCTTGTTGCGGCCATCTTATTTCACTAATACTTAGCATTTCTATTTAGTTCCTTTCCATTTCGTATTTTAAGTCATTTTAGTCGTATTCTTACATTCCAGCACGCGATTTTCTTTATACGTTTATTTCTTGCCTTATCTTCTTGGGTTGTCTCACCTCGGAAATCCTACTGGGGGACTATTTACTTCCGGATACCCATTTAACTTTAGAAGGCATAAAATATGAACCGCGTTACTGGGAAATATTTTCAGTTATCCCGCTGATATTCAGTCGTCAGAGCCTCGTTAGTTTTCTAGCAGAGGGCACCGATGATCGCAATCATCACTCTATTAGGTGAGATTGACATTTGGTAGTAATGAGATATTATACTACCCTGCGGGAAAAAAGTGCTGCTGGGAACAAATGCACCACGGGAACTAAAACGAAACTTACCGCAAGTAATGGTCTCTGGTAGCCTGGACGGTGGATTTCGGTGTGCTCTTCGTTAGAGGCTTCAACCCGGGGGTGGGTTTTCCTTGGACAAATGTACTGGGGTACCACGGACGGGGCGGAGCGTACAAAAGGCAGCGGCAGCGTCCAAGCACAGCGCAATAGAGTCCCTGGTCGTCTGGCCGGCGACTTCGTTGCTCGCGAGGGTTCGAATTGGAAATGCCGGGCGGCGCTAAAAATCCCGTTTAGTTGTGACTAGGGTGGGTTAGCGTACAATCAGGGTCACAGGTAGAGATGGGATTCGGGACAAGAGGGTTTAGAGATGAGCACAGTTATACTGATAGTCCATAAAAGAACTGATTGTACAAATAAAAGGAGATAAAAATGAATTTATTGTCATTTTCTTCCAGCATGTTTTTTTCTGCAGCCATTCGTTTAATTTCTAAAATGGAAGAGCATATGACAAATTTATTCCGTTTACAAAGTTGAACGGGCCAAGCAATTTATTTTTGCTATACAGTTTAAAGCGACACCTCATAACGGAGGACCGTTTACAAGCACTAAAAGTTACTGCAAATGCTATACTATTTTATGATTTGGTTAAGTATAGTACTAAAGCCCGATATTCTTCTTTCGAATTAAATAATAAAATATTTTTATAACATTTGGAACTTTTTCCTCCCCAATACTTCACCTACCCAAACGACGCCGGAGCGTTATTTGAGCGAGACGTCTTCGCCGGCCCGACCGCAGATAGGCAAAATACTCCGGCAACTCGCATTTAATCCGGGGCGCCGCTTCCGAAGTGAAATATGTTTCGGGCCAAGTTTTCTGATAAACCTTTGTAAACTTTCTGTCTCGGGGAGGGATTCGGCGGATCGCAGCCCCAGGTGCTGGGCGCCATTGACGTCGCTCGGTCATCCAGGTCTTGTACTTGTCAACGTGTCGTTCGCAAACGGCGCCCTTATTAATGGCGCTCTAATATGGGCCGTTTGATTAATTATGAGGCGGCTCATATTTATTGCCGCGTTATTAGGCGGCCGCGCCGCCGGCGCGGAGAGTGCGATCGCGCCGCGCCTAATTGATAATGCGAACGAATCGGCCCGCCTAACAAATCTCGCAAGTTGCGCCAACTCTGATACACGGGTTTGCCAAGTGGGACGTTAATTTATTTGTCCTCCGGTGCACAACAAGCCGTTAACACTCTGCTTCCTCACAAAACAAACTTTGAAAAGTTGTCAAACACAATGCGGGGCTTATAAATCCTCCGCCAGCCCACTACACACAACAGAGAGATGGATCAAGAGGAGCGGTCTTAACATACATCACTGCAGCTTTTGTACCTTTTTTATCTGCGACTTCTGCCGTACTCGGGCCCAAGAAACGCCCGTTTATTATGCGCAGGACAATTGCATGCATAATTCAATTTGCAACAAAATAGTGGGCTGGGCGGAATGCACACGCTTTAAATATTCAATTTTCTAGTTTCAAGTGTTATGAAGAAGTTAAATTACTGCAATTTGAAGTAATGATTGCGGATTATGAAATGTTTTAATTTATTAAAAATATACAACAATAATCTGAACAAAGTACAGAGTATTTGCTTATAACTTCTCGTGCAACTGGCTGATTTCCAAAATTCTTCTACAATCCTTAGTGTCATTTTGGGCATTAGATGCTGATGGCTGTATTCAGTTTTTCCATTTTCTTCCGTCCCTCACTATTGTTCTCATTTTTCTGTTGTCACTCCCCGTTCTAATTTTATTTCTTTGATTTGATCCATCCATTTTCTTCTAGGTATGTCTCTTTGCTTTTTGGTTGGTTTTCCGCTTTCATTAATTTTCTTATGATTGTCTTGGGTTCCATTCCCGCCATATGTGCATGCTAGTTTAAGTACTTTTTTATTTTTCCATTATTGGTTCCTGTTGGATTATTCCTTTAATGTCTTCATTTCTTAGTCCGTCCCACTAAGTGTCCAGTTTTCGTATGACTGGTATTAGTAGTACAATACGTATTTTTTTATACATATGTCGATATCTTTTGTCCTAATATTATTTTGTTTATGGTATAATAAATTTTTCGTGATTTATTATTTCTGCATCTATTTTTCCGTCTTCCGTTAATATACTTTCTAGAAATCCATAAGTCGACACCCTTGCCAATTTTTTTTTTTTTATTCACAATCATATTTCTTGTTTTACTAATATTCTCTTTTATTTTCATATTTTCCATTTCTTCAGTCCACGCATTTATCAACTTCTTTATTTTATTCTTAGTGTTCGATAATATCACGTCATCTGCGTATAGGAGGCTACTTACTTGGTTGCTAAATTATTGTATCCAAATACTGTATCTAACTGTTTGCATTTTTTTTTTTTTTTTAGTTATCTTATTCATCATAATAATAAATAGTAGAAAGCTTAGGCTGTCACCTTGCTTAACTTTTTTATTTATTTTAATCTTGTCTGATCTTTATTCTGGCACTTGTACTTTTGCTCTTACTGCTTCATATGTGCTTCTTATTGCGTTTATTAGGTTGTTATCTGGAGGGTAAGGGGTGACGCCAACATCTAGTCACCCAAATGTCAACCTCACCTGCACGCGGTACCCTCCGCTGGATAACTAACGAGGCTCTGGCGACCCAGTATCCAGGGGTATAATTGGATCCCAGTTGTTCCGAGGTAACGGGGCCCTCGTCGTTGGGCCAATCACCCACACGAGGTATAATCGATTCAGAGAAAAAACGAGCGCCTCGGAACAGGACTGCTTAATAGGAGACGACCGGCAAGACATCGGATACGAATAGGGACATGGAATATAAAAACACTAACTGGGAAAGAGATAGAAGTAGTAGAGGAGATGGAAAAGTTTAAGTTACAGATACTGGGAATAAGTGAAGTGAAGAAGAAGGGTCAAGGACTCAAGACACTGGATAAGGGATACACAATGAGATATATAGGAAAGCTCCCCGGAGAAAGAGCGAAAGAAGTAGTGGGGATCATAACAAGTGAAGCACTAGAAACCAAATTAATTGACTGGGAGCCGATAAACTCAAGGATCATAACAGTTAGCCTTGAGCTAGAAGAAAAGGTAGGTATAATACAAATATATGCACCAACGGAAGACGCGGATGTAAGCGACAAGGATCAATTCTACGAAGATCTTCAAAGAGTATTAGAGAAAATGCAAAACAAAAACAGACACGTAATGATAATCGGTGATTGGAATGCCCGCATAGGAAAAGACAAAGATCAAGGATACGGAACTATGGGAGAACATGGAGGAGAAGAAACTCTAAACAACAATGGAGAAAGAATGCTGGTATTTCTGCATAAACAATCAATTACTAATAGGAAATACGTGGTTCAAACATAAAACAATCCACAAGATTACGTACGAAGCAGAAGAAAGAGGACAAAAAGCATAATAGACTATATAACATACTCTAGAACTATGAGATATGCAATCCAAGACGTAAAAGTAATAAGAGGCAGAACTCAGCACCGACCACCATACTGATAACCGACACCATTCTGAAAACACCCCCAAAGAAACACCAATAGTATACGAAAGATTAAAACTAGAAGAACTGGAAAACCAAGAAAAAGGGAGGAATATGAAAGAGAACTTAACAGGAAATTAAATAGATTAGAAGAGCAAGAAGCAGAGACAGAAGAACATTGGAATCTCAACGATAGATGGAAAAAGTTCAAAGAAACAATAATCCTGACAGCAAACGAGCTATGCGGTAAAATAAGAGTGAAAACAGGCCAGAACCAAAGAAGAACCAAATGGTGGAACGAAACGGTTAAGAATAAGATCAAACAGAAAAAAGAAGCCTGGTGCAGGTTCAAAAGAACAAATAGTGCCGACGATCAAGAAACATACCGAAGGAAAAGACAAGAGGCAAAGGAAGCCGTAAAAAGAGCAAAACAGGACATCGGGAAGAATTCGGAAACAGTGCAAAACAAGTACGAAACATAAGGAACCAAAACGGAGATTTGCAAACGACCAGTGAAAACATCCTGAAAACATGGAAGGACCACTATGCAGCAAAATTTAAAATGAGAGAAGATGAGGAAGATATAGAAAGACCGTTAGAAAACCAAACAAACCGAGAAGAAAGCGGGGAAAATGCAGAGGAAGAAATAAGTGTAGAAGAAGTAAGAAGAGCCCTGAGAGAAACCCGAAATAGAAAGGCAGCAGGTGAAGATAACATACCACCGGAATTATTAAAAAAGGGGGGATTCGTAGTAGAAAGATGGCTACAGAAAATATTCAAACAAGCATGGACAATAGAATCAATACCCCAAGAATGGGAAAGAAATGTAATCATACCAATTCATAAGAAAGGAGATACAACTAACTGCGATAACTACAGGGCGATCTGCTTAGCACCTGTCGCGCTCAAAGTATACTCAAAAATTTTAGAAAAGCGTCTAAGAGCTCAGATTGAAAATAAACTCGAAGAAGAACAAACAGCTTTCCGACCAAACAGACAAGCGCAAGATCACATATACACTCTTAGATCTATAATAGAGAAATCACTAGACAGGAACAAGAACATATACTTAGCTTTCCTGGACCTAAAAGCAGCGTTTGATCAAGTACCAAGAAAACACATATGGAACGCATTAGAGGAACTAGGAACAAATTCAAAATTACAAAGAGTAATTCGAAGCATATACAATAATGTGACGGGAACAGTTAGACTAAACGGAAAGACATCAGAAGAGTTTAGAATAAAAAAGGGAGTTAAACAAGGCAACAGCTTAAGTCCACTTTTTTTCGTAGCCTACATGGATACAATAATAAAAAGAACCGACAAGGTTAGGGTACCACAACTTAATTCCAGTTTACACACAAGACCTGATTTACGCAGACGATATTGTTCTAATATCCGACAAGGTAAATGTCTTACAAAGAAACATCCAAATATGGAATGCCTGCCTGCAAGAAAAAGGAATGGAAATAAACAAGAACAAGAGTAAGATTCTACACAAAAGAAGAAAGAGAAGAAAACATAGACGTAAGAATAGATGGACAACAACTAGAAATAGTAGAAACATACGAATATTTAGGAACAATGATAAATAAAGACGGGAAGATCGACCAAGAAATACGAAACAGAATAGCCAAAGCAAGTAGAGTCTACTACCAAATAAACAACACTCTAGTAGGAAAGAAGGAATTAAGCACTAAAACAAAGCTACACTTATACAAAACCATCTATACACCGACACTCAATTATGGATCAGAAACGTGGACGATGCTGGACAAGCATAAATCCAGAATAACAGCTACAGAAATGAGGTACCTCCGGAAGATAATAGGCAAAACCAGAAGAGATAGGGTACGTAACAGAAGCGTAAGGGACGAACTAGAAGTAAAACCTCTAGTAGAAGAAATAGAGGAAAAACAACTAAGCTGGTATGGACACCTGGTTCGTATGGGGTAGAAAAGGATACTGGTGTGGCGGCCTTTTCGCCCTTGAACCGCTTTATATCGCGGCGGCATGCGGGCCTTTGATATCTGCTACGTTTTGCCATCGCACACAGAACGGCATGGGCTTTTGCTCAGCCGACACATACACGCTCCCCGCAGCGCGGCCAATTCGGTCGTGTCTTAACACCCCGCAAATATTCACGCACCGCAGTTCGGCCAATTCGATCGTGTCTTAATACCCCGCATATACGTTCCGCAGCGTGGCCAATTTGGTCGTGCTTAACAACCCGCAAGAAGCATCCCGCAAATACCAGATCCGCAGCGCGGCAAGGTGGCCACCGTGGAACCATCGCCTACGAAGCAGAAGCCGATTCAGGTGAGCGATTTGGCAATACTCGTTGGTTGATATCGGTAGCCGCCCCCATCCGCTTTCGCGACGGCCGTTTAAGGGACGATTTTGGCCTTATCGGCTGACGTTCCAATACGGGCCGTACTACGTTTCCACACCGCATCACGAGAGCGGCTATTTACACGCCTGTCTCTCCAGATACCCAAGAAAATGTTAAATATGAGACCCGAGGGAAGAAGAAAAAGCGGAAGACCAAGGATCCAGTGGGAAGAATCAATAGAGGAAATGGCAAGGAAAAGAGGAAAAAACATCACTGAAATACGGAGAATGGTAAGAGAAAGGAACACCTTCAAGAGATGGATAAAAGACCCAACACCATGAGGTATAAATGGGGACAAAGAGAAAGAAGAAGAAGAAGGTTGTTATCTACTTTTAATTATCTCAAGGTTTTCTACTATATAAAAAGCAACTTTCATATCCTGTTTAGTACAGTTTTTCTCTTTCTTCAATTTTTCATTTGTCTATTTGATGTGAAAATTGCCTGTTCTTCTTCAAATTTTACTTTGATCTGGTCTCTTAATCTTTTTTATAGAATTTTTATGTATTTTGTGTCTGGATTTCCTTCTTGTAAATTGGTATTAATAGGTTATTTTTCCAGTCTCTCAGGATTTTTTGTTCTTCCCATGCTTGTCTACAAGCATTACATAGTCAGTATATTTTTTTTAGAAGTCCATTTAATCATCTATGAAGCTATGCCTTTTTCCTCAAGCTTTGCCGACTTTTATTTTTAGAATTACATTCTCAACTTAATTGCTTGTTCATGTTCTATTTGCTCTTCGAATGCTGCTATCTTATGGTAAGTATTCGTGTAGAATTGTTTCTGTTTCTAGTATTTCATTTGTAATTATTTTTATTTGTCCCTGATTAATTTTTATTGCTTTTATGCTTTTTCTCTTATTACCTATTAGTCTTTCTATTTTCGTCCAGAATTTTTGGTCCGTATTTTGTGCATCTCTGTTATCTCTCCTTCAAATTTTTTGCAGGATTTCTTTTTTGCTTTTTAATGGCTTTTTCTCTATATTTTTCTTTCTGTTGTATACATCCTTGTTCCCCATTTCTTTTGTTGAATATATTACTTCTATGCTAATTTCTTTTCCTTTGTCAGTTTTTTTATTTCAGTGTTCCACTAACTTGTTCTTTTCAGGTGTTTGTTATATTTACTTATTCCACATATGTTTTCTGTTGTCTTCAGTACTGCTTCCATGAAAACTCTCTTTCTTCTAGAGTCCACTTTGCTTGCAGATTTATTATTTTTTAAAATTATTTCTTTCTAGTACTTTTTCTTGTTTTCTATATTTTTTAACTTATGTGTTGCCAATCTACTATATTATCTTATTTTTTGGTTATTTTTGAATTGGTATTTTGTTGTTACTAGTTGTGTTGTGTTCCAATTTCAGCTTCTTCCTTTGTTTTGATTATTTCTATTTTTCTGTTAAATCTGTGTGTATGTTAATTAATTTATGCTTTTGGAGTTGCGCTCTTTTGCAATAAATATATATTTATTCTCTAAAGGTTGCTCCCACAGCGTATTTCCTATTAATAGGTCGTTCCTTTTACAAAAGTCTATCATTTTTATTCCGTTTCCATTTTGAGTTTTTACTCCACAGCTTCCCATACATCCCATTGTTCTGTTTTGGTCTTTTCAAATTCTGCTATTCCAGTCTCCCATTATTAATGTATTCCAGTTTTGTTCTGGCATTTTGTTTTCTATTTTTTGTTGGTAAGCATAAAAATTTGTCATTTTTTTCTGTGCTGTTCCTTCTATCGGTGTGTAGATTAAGATAATATTAATCGTTTGTTCTAGTTTTATGGCGATTGCTATTATTCTTGAGTTTAATGTCTTAACGTCTGTTACTTTTTTTGTTTATTATCTCTGTGGCTGTTATTCCTACCCCTCCTTCGCTTTTTATTCTGGGTCCCCTTCCAAGTAATATACGATGTGTTTATTTGTTAATTGGTCTTTCGCTGATTTTTCTTTCCCCCATTTTTTCGCTGTTCTTTCATTTTTCGTGTATATTTTAAGATCTTTCTCTATTGCGTTTGTTCGAGATAGTAGTATTTTCCATATCTTAGGATTGTGTAATGTCCCTGTGTCTGTGTTTTATTAGTTCTTTTCTAATTTTTTGCGTCTCCTTTGAGTAATATTTCTCTGTGTATATTTTTATTCTTTTCAGATAGTTAGATTCTTTTGGAATCTGTATTTTTTTTGACTATTTATCGAGTTCTACTAGTATTGGTCTAGTTTTTCCCCTTTGATATTTGCCTAGTCTTCTGGTTTCTATTACTTCTTTCTCTATTACTATTGCTATTTCCATATCCATTAGGATCATTCTTATTTTCTCTTTTAACATTAAGTTGTTCTCGTCCTCTTGATCATCGATACCGTATATCATTATATTTCTTTCTTTGATTTTCCCTGGCCATTCTTCCAGTTTTCTTTCTTGTTGGGTAGCCTTTAATTTAGAAGTTGGGTTTCATCCCTGAGTTTATTTGCTTTTCTAACCAAATTTACTTTATTTTGAAGTATATTCGTTTTATTTTCTATACTATTCTAGGACCGGGCTCCGATTTTCAAAATTCAAAATATGTTTTGTTCGATTGTTTGGTTTAAGAAGTTTTCAAAGTGTGAACCTTGATTAGCAACAATATGGTGCAGCTTATTTCAAAAGCCTCATATACTGCTTGAAGGGTGTCTCTTTCAATAGCCTAAACTTTATTTTTATGACTATTTTAAGATTTGCGAGGATTCTTGGAAACTCTTTGTGGATCCAATCCTTCAGGTATCATCTTAAAAGAAAGTTACATGGGTTCATCTCGGGTGGCCAATTAATTCCATCGCCAGCAGAATTATCGAAGTCTAGGCCTAAAGCAGCTTACCCAGAAGTTAAAAGTATTGCTAAACTAGTAGCCGTTCATTTGGCAATTTGAGTTCACATTACCCAAAGAATGGTCAGAATTTTCCTGAAATTGACAGTTACTTGAATGGAGGATTCTACAATGCAAAGAGGATTTTGCATTCCTAGATGTACTGGTTTCGAAGCTAATGGTTTTTCGATCATCAATTGTCCATTATCTATCTTGACGGTATCAGTGGCTGATAGACTTGAATTTTACAGAAACATTTTCAAATGGTTTGTCAGAATAGTTTAGACGCTAACATGGCCGAGCCGCTTGTAGAGCTGCTCGCCAAATCGACAAACTTGGCTAATCTTCGGAAGAATTTCCAACCTTTTCGATATTTTGTGAGTGCTAGAGTTTGAAGATCGGCTATCCTAGACACTGCCAGTTGTTTCAAATCTCTGAATCTGCCTAAACCAAAATTATTAAATTCTAAGGGGGTCCTCAATATTGATCTTAAAACAGTTAAAATTTTGAGCGGATTTCCAAGAAAGGGCATAGTACTGTTAACGCAATACTGAGGTTTGGATATTGTTCAATATCTCTCAAAGTTGCACAAGTTATAATGTTTGGCGACCCAGGAAAGATCCAACAGATGTTATGTCCCGTAAGTTTACTCAATATTTTTTAAATTGTTACTCCTTAGAATTAATGAAGACCGTCAGCCTCAAAATTGCATGTCGAATCACCAGCTTACGTTTCCTCACGTTCATTCTATAATACAGCAGGTCTATAGAAGTCTGGTAGTTGATACATCCAGCATGCTACCTTGAGATATTTCAGATAAGACGGGTTGTTTATAGTCTTGCCTTGGTAGTTCACAAAGATGTGTCTATCCGACAGGTAGAATTTTATTTTTATTTTACAGATTTTTTTACTTTATAGAATGGACCTATATGTCAAACCTTGGCGAAAGCTTGAATATCTAAAAACTTATCGAGATCGCTATAGATTTGATCTGCCAATCGATGAATTTGTGCTTGGGAATTAATTATTGTTCATCTAGAATTGTTTGGAGTCGTTTTAATAATAATTCTTTGAATACTTTCTGGCAGGAGACTAACAGGTCTATAAAATTTTGTAGTAGTATGTGTCTTTCCTGACTTTGGAACCACTGTTATCTGAGCCGTTTTCTAGGAACTGAGAAAGTATTTGATTGCAAGAATAGAATTGCAAAATTTGAAGCATTTTTAAGATCAGTTTCTGTATCAATTATTTCCTGAATGGGTTAATCTTAAGTTTATTTGGTAGAGAAGTTCCAAAAGATGTCATTTTAGCATTTTTCATGGGGAGCTTTAGCCATTAATAGGTTTCTTAAAGGTTACTTCAGTTTTGGTTGGATTGTAGTACGAGGTCTAATGGCCATTGGCGTTTTAGTCTTCTTGTAATCTCTGGTTGGTTAACGAGCTATTCGATGAGTTGGTTATGATGTCCCACCAATTTATTGCTGTACTTGGTCAAGAGTCTCTTGATTTCGCTATTTACATAGGGGATTCCTAGGTCGTTATGAAGGGTTTCATTTCTTGCGTACCATGAAGCATTGGTTAGTATGTGTATGAGACACTTTGGCGCATTCCCAGAGTTGAACTCCGTAGCTCCATATTGACTTTAGAATGGCCTTATACAGTAAGATTTTGTTTGATAAAGAGACTGAATCCGTTAAGCTGTTGTTTTTTATGTCGAGTTGTGCTATGGTTAAGATATTGAGCTCAGGTGAGTTTTATCTTTTAAGATATTTATATTTTAATTTATAACAAGTCAAGATGTTGGAAATGTTGTACTGATAGTTCAGGAAACTAATTGACTGACAGGATAGCCGTGTCGTTCGCAAATGTCGCAGTATAGTGTGGTCTGTGGTTGGAGCATCTGATGTGTAAAGCAAGTATAGCAACGGCCCTAAATTGCTGTCCTGCGGAACTTCAGATATGTTTGATGGATATCTGATTCTGCGATGTTTATTTTGACTTGATATTTTCTGCCTGAGAGATATGACTTGAATAGTAAGTATAGCTAACTGGGAAGGTGCAATTTAATTTTGTATAGCAAGCCGCTATGTCATACTTTATCAAAGGCCTGTACATTGTGGTGAGCAGTACAATGGTTTTCCTAGGAAGGTTTTTTAGCACTTCGGCAACAATTATGTCACATCCAGCCTTTTTGCGCATTTGTTAGTTTTATTTGTTGGGAAACTTTTGTTGGTGTAAAGGGTTTCATTGTCAGCGACAGTTGGCATGCAGCATCAAGGAAGAATTCTTGTAGTTGTGGTGTTATAAAGACGTCAGTTAGGTGTTTCGAGAAAGTGTTGGCTTTATCGGTATCGGATCTGGCCGAGGTACTATCGTAATTTTTGATAGGAGACATCATTACAGTTGGCCGCTTGAATTTTTTGTTGCCTTTTATATAGTATTGTCATCGGGAGAAAGTATAGTAACGTATTGCCTGAATGTTTCATTATGAGTTTCCACTAGCGCATTTTGTAATTGATACGTTAGTATGTTTTAACAGGTTTTGTCTTGTCTATTTCTAGTTCTTTGCCATTGTTTATGTGCTCTCCGTTTCTCAATAATGAGATTTCGTAAATGCTGAAGAATGTTGTTTATTTAGGGTGATTTGTTTATTCAGGGGTGGCTTGCATGTGGCTTTTTGTATAATTGTAGTAAAGTGCTGCGTTGCCTCGTCAATGTCTTGGGTATATTTTATTCTGATACCAAGATTAATTTCTTTTTCTAGGTGGTTTCTGAAAATATTACAATCAGTGTGTTTATTGCATACTTTTAAGAAGGGTACTTTTCTGATGCTTATAATGACTGGTGAATAATCAGAAAAAAGATTAAAGTTGGATTCAGCTTGTTGATAAGTATTCGCTATGCCATTGGTAATTGCATGGTCAAATAAATCTGGCAGTTTACTCGGATCACCGGGCCAATATGTTAGCTCACCAGTCGAAAGGTAGTTGTAGCTGTTTTGTTGGACTGCAGTGAGAGATTACGACTTTTTAGGGCAGTAATTCTTAAGCTCAAAGCTGTATTTTTTGATTTCCATTTTTCCGTTGTAATAAATTTTGAGTACAGGATTAACAGGAGTTTCTTTAAATTTTTCAGTAGAGATGACATATTGTGGTAGATTGTAGACAGACGCAATAACCAGGGGATAAAGGAAAACATTTATTTTTATTTTTGCACTTTGAGTTTCGCTGGTAACAAAAAGCTCTATCTCGTAGTGAGGAATTATGTTTTTGACAATTATAGGTGAATCGGCGTGAGCTATGCCGTTCGGATGATTAGCAAGATGAATAGCATATTCTGGTATTTTAACTGTTGTTTTTGTGGTTGCATGGGTTTCCGAAATCAGTAGGATATTAATTTGTTGGAGTTGTAAAAAAGTAATTGTTATGCCATTGACATTCCAGATGGCGATACGTAGCTGTAGTTGGAGAGTAGTTTGTTAATGTGTTTTGTCCTATGACTGCTTGTTGATTTGTTAATGTGTTTTGAGGAATATATGTGTTATTTTTCATTATTTGCTTTGCTGGTCCTCTTATTAGGGGGGGGGGGAGTTGTCCATGGTGAGGGGTGTCTGTTTTAGTCCGGGTTATTTGTTAGTGGACAATATGTATGTTGCATTTCTGGATCTCTGAAGGTCAGAATGCACTTTTTATGGTTAGCCAGATTATTTTCTTAGCATAGAGCACCTTAGGCTGGGGTGTCTGGAAATTTTTTGCAACTCAGAAGTGTTGCATTTAACGCCTATTACAATACGTTCTAGTAAGGCTACCTATAGCTTGGCAACGAACGCATTGAGGTATAGTATTTTTTGTTCTGGGTGGTTCGATCGTAACTTTTATGTTACGTAAGTACTTTATCTCAAACAGCTTTTTATTATTTTCGTTTAACTCTAAATGTACCATAAACAGCGGTAGTGGTAATTTAGTTGTTCTGTGGCGTACGTTTATGATGTTTCGCAATTTATGTCCTATGCTGCTAATTCGTCTGTTATAAGTTGGGTTGGAATAGCGCAATAAAATTGCAAATAGCAATTCTGAAGGCCCTTTCTTTTTTAAACTGGTAGTTATAGTGGATTCTATTTTCGTTCCTAAGATAAGTTTTACGTTTTCTATGTTTATCTGAAGTTAGGGCGTTAACTTTGACTTTATCATGGCTCAGGACTATTGTATAATACTGCTCTTTCTCAATAACCTTAGAGATCTCATTAACCATCTGATTATAATTGTTAACTCTACATATGTATATCGGTGGAAGTTTGGGTATTTTTAGGGGTAGATTGCTGGAGCCTGGCTTAGGGTTTCTGTTGTCGCTTCGTATTTGAGGGGTTTTTCGTATCTGTTAGAAATCAAGATTTGGCTACAGTGTTGTGTGGAAGTTTCTTCTCCTTTTCTTAGCAATCGATTGCCAGATTTGTTTCGAGTTGGTTGGATTATTTTGGTTGTCTCCATCAGAGTTGGTGGTTGAGCCTGCATTTTCGTAGCGTCCCGTTTTGTTTTTGCTTGCATCAGTATTTTGATGTTTGTTAACTTGTTTGTATCGCCAAGATTTATTATAAAAGAGGTGGGTATTAAGATTTTATTGTAAGATGTGTTTGTAAATTGGTGGGTTGTTTAAATCTCTGCTGTAATTTTCTCGGGAGATTTGTGTATTAGATGCAGTTATTAAAAGGTTGAACACGCCAAAACTAGACTGTTAAAAATTATATCTAATAAAAAAGGCAATTATAATTTAAATAAAAATAGTAGTTTAATTTGGTTTACCAGCCATAAAACACACTTTACGTCGTAAACAGCCCATTAAGGCTTGCGCGATCTCATCGGTAACTCTTTTTGTAGCCCATGACCAGAATGTTTGCAAGTCAGCTGTCGAATTTATTTATTTATCTTTATTTTTAAAGTGCCCTTTATAATAGACCATTAATGTTGCACTAGACTAAGTTCAAGACTGTTGAGGGGATTACAGTCTTTGGGGAGTACATAAATTTTATTTTGTTCATATCACTCTTCTACTGAGTTATCATAGGACTCGCTAAGTCTAGCCAAAGCGATGATTGTGAGAAATATTTTTGTATAAAAGGCAGAAGTCGCTTCTGCGAGCATTCCTTTTTGTAATTATCCTGGTTTCTTGTTCCCGTGGTGATAAATGAGCGGCTTCTTTTGCGACAGCTGCAAATAGCTTATCAAAGTAAGCATTTTCTAGTTCACAATTTTCTGGTGTATTTTTACGAATTTTTCTGGTATAAAACTCTTCCTTGAAATTTGCTTTTCAATGTAAGTCTCGTCATTCACATTTTGTTAAAAAAATGTTGTATAATTTTCTTGATTGAAGTTTTATAGTTAAATTTTGTTTAACATTGCGATGGAGTGCAACTTGAGCACTATAACTTTTTAAAGCAGCTCTACTTTTGACTTTTTGTACATAAGATTGGGAAATTTTTTAACCACATTATCCTTCACTCCTTGTTCCTTCTGCTTCCTAGCTTTATTTCCACTGCTAAGCGATCTCAATTTTTTTTTAATGGAACAAACAGTTGATTGAAGATAATTTAACTTTTAGTGTGTCCGTGCAAAATAATTTCATGTTGCTGCTGTTGATAGCTCGTCAGGATAACAACGAATGAGCAACAAAGACCATCATTAATTATCAAATTTTGTTCTTATGGCTATTAAGTATATTTTGTCGAAATACAAAAAAAAGCTGTGTCTATTATCTTAGCACTGGTAACATTTTATTTTTGCCCAAATTTTGGCGTGTTCAACCTTTAACTTCTACTATAAAGATAGGGAGTAGAATTTTGGCTGTTTGTTGCTTTGTGTCTCATCTGTTAATTACTTCGTGACCGAGTACCTCTAAATTTTGTTTGATATTCGTTGTACCTGTTAAATGGTGGATATTTTCCATTGTTGCCCTGAATGTTCTGGCTTACTTTGGTTTGTACGTACGAAATGTCTTTTTAATCATAAAAATATTAATAGCAGTTGTATTGTTTTACTTTGTATTTTAATTTGTTCGTTTCCGAGTGCTTCTAGTGTGTAATTATCTTTGACAATTTTGTTCAGCAGAATTGCCAGAGGATTCATATTTTTAACACCAGATACATATGTGGGTGGTGATTTAGGATTCTTCGGGGTGGTTACTTCTTGTGTGGTGCTTGCCTGGTCATCGATCATATCTAATCAAAATTATTCTTTTGTGTTTGTTTACTTAGTGTCTTTTCAAAGCTCCTGTTTTTTCGTTTGTAGTTGATTCTGTGCCATTAAGTCCCTGGCTCATTGCATGTTGTAAGGCCAGTAAGAGATGGTTGTAGGTTTATCAGGTACATGTTGGTCATCTATATCTGGAAAGAATTTAGAGGGTACTGCGTAAGTTGAGATTATATAGGATACGGCTGTTGTTGGCATGCATTATAAATTTGATGTTGAAATTGCTGATGATGTACAGTTTGCTTTTGACGCCATACTTCATTATTTAATGTTTAGTGGTCCGGTCGATTTATAATTGAAATTTTAATTTATAAATAAATGGACAAAATAATAAATAAATAATCAAAGATAGAATTTGCACCGCCAGTACGTTGGTGTTGTCGTTCTTTGTGCTTCAAAAGACAACGGCGAACTAGGGTCATTTAATTTATACTTCATATTCTAACTTTTTAACGACTTAGAAATCTTAGGCAGTAATTTGCAAAGAACAGGAAATAAACTGGATTGAGCCCAAACGCCCTAGTGACTTTTTATGTTTGTCGGGCTTTGAGAAGGCGGCGCCCGGAAAGTTCCGGGATGAGAATATTTAGCTAGTGCAGACAAGCAATGATAACTTAATCTGTTTTATCCCTATATTAGAACGTATTCCTTCGCTAATAAGCAGTCGCATTTCCTAGTCACGATCCTGCTAACGGATTCCGGGACGGAGCTTGCGGTAAGTCCTTACATATCGCTCGCAATTCGGCAAGGCCCGCGGAGCTGCGCCGAATTAAATTTGCATCCGGCGCTTTGTAGCCGAGATTTAAAAATAATCGCTGCGGCGCGCACTGAGAGAATCAAGAGCGGGACAAATAGATTAGCGGACCTGGCGGCCGGGGCTTCCGTCCTCGCTCCCTCATATTTGGCGCTGGCGCCGCAGAACGTAGCAGAAAATCCAATCTAGTCGTTTTCATTTATTTACAATTGCAAAGTCCACTAGCAAGATTAACGAGGGAGAGATTGAAACGGTTTGCACAACCGGTTGGGCCACAAAGTGCTCTCTGCCATCTTCCAAATAGAGATTTCGATAAACGAAGCCCAACCGGCGAGTTCCGCTGCCACGCTTTTCCCTTTTTGAACAAACGCAGCTTTTTACTCCCTTTTCATCGATTGAAAACTAGAAGTTTGGAAATTTCGGCCGCTTTGGCTAGCCGCTTCTTTGTTGCCGGCCTGAAAGCTTCTGCTGCACTCTCTCCGATTGTCTCACGTAAAGTGTAGAAGGCTTTTATTAGAAGCAATTTGAAGCGTCTCGCCATTTTCAGTAAAAACTTGCACTTATTGTTATGCGCCGCATTAACATCGGGACGTGCTAACGGAACGAGCACCGGTGCTTGAGCGCCGGAGGAGGAGCTTGTTATTTTTGCTTCAGTTCTTGTTGAATCAATTTCTGCGGCGGGAACGCGGATGAGGCTGCTGCTATGCCAATGTAACAACTCAAGTGTCGGCAGTTGGAGATAAACTGCAAACTTAGTTTTAGTCGAGTAAATGTAAAAAGATGCTCCGCATTCTGCCGCTGAAATGCATTAAATGCGCTGAAATAAGGATTCGCTTGCATTATTTAGATTTCGTGCTAAGCTTGGAATAATCTTCGTAATTGCATGTTCGGCTGATTTCTTCCACAGCACCAGTTTGATATACAAAGTTGGGCTAGTAACGAGTCCCATGTAATTTAATTTTAATGAGAAAACTTGCATTGCGACATTTTTCCTTTTAGGTAATTTCCTTTTGCTTACACGAGCGGCTCCGATGTGTTTTTCTACTAACGTATGCAATTCAAAGAATTTGCCTCAAATAATCTCGGAAAGGTTGGTACCGCTTCTAACTTAGCGAAGAAACTTGAGCGCAATTTTAATGAAATGCAAAGATTAATGGCTAATTCATCAATTTCTTTAATCACGTTATGAAATATGAATGTCGGCAAATGAACCAAACATGTGCCCAGAAAAGGAATAGCTTTGGTAGTAACGTGTCAATTAATGCATAAGGCGTATTTTAATCTGGATAGAAGTCAAATTTGGAATCAAAGCTGTTTTCAGTCACAGTTTTTAGCTGTAACAACCAGTTTTTTAATAGACTGAAAAGGGGAACCTCAAACAATTTGTTGATCGCAAGAACAAGCACATCAATTAGCAAAGAGGTAATTTTGGTGTTGTTATTTTATATAGACTATCTTGGAAAATTTCAGATTTAATAGAGTAGAAGTAAAATTGCTGGTCTAAGTGTTTAACAGGAAAGTTTCGTTTAAACAAATATTACTTTTAGCTCAAAGAGTGAACCTCTATGCCATAACTTATCAACGGCTTAAAAATTTCAAGGGCTGTTGTGTTTAAAAATTTTTTTTTAAATACTGCGTTATTTGTTATTGTTTATTCAAAATCCGGATGAAAGAAAAAGTTTGTTGCGCGGGGTTTGAAACCATGTAAAACTATATAGAAACAAGATGAAAAATTCGTTAGAAAAACATTCTCCGGGTGAAAATCTACACTTACAATAAAAAGCTTTTACGTTTCTACGCAAAGAAACAGACTAAGATCTACCTAAACCTACGCCGCACTTATTGTCTGTTAAATGGTTCAAGAGTTCGCATCTTGCACCAGCACTTATTTTCGCAACCCCCGCGCGCCCTTCACAAGTTCGCGTCAACCCGTAATCTCGCGCACTGTTCCGCAAAAACCGCAAGAGACGTCCGCCATTCACGCACGCCCGAAAGTCTCTCGATCTCCTCCCGCGTTCGTGGCCATCTCTAGCCGCTCGTCCTCTCCGCCCTGGCCCTGGTCTCCTCCTCCGCGTTGCAGGTCAGCAGGACGTGCATGGCGTCGTCAACCTCCCCACACGCGCATCTGTTTTGGTTCTCCACCAGCTTCCGGATTCTGGTGAGGTAGGACCAGAAGATGCCATGTCCAGTGATAATCTGGACGGTGTGCCGGTCAAGGCACCCCGCAACTTGTCGCGCCGTGTCGACCGTGGGGATGAAGATCCGCACATGTCGCCCCGTCTCCGCTGCTTGCCATCTCTGCTTCCATCTTGCTCTCGACCTAGCTCGTAGTCGGTTCTTTACGAGCCCCATTGGTACCGTCTCGAATATAAGCGGTCCATCTGCCGCTGCCTCTTTGGCCAACTGAACCGCACGCCCGTTGCCTGGAGTCCCGACGTGCGCCTTGGTCCAATGGAATCGGACGTTGATCTCGGCCGACAGCGTCTTTGCAAGACTCCACACCTCAACTTGCAAATCCGTGGGCGCTCTCATACTTTTGAGAGCAAGTAGCGCTGACTTGCTGTCAGATATTACAGCGCATCTTGGGATCGTTGCTCTGTGCCTCTGTATGTACGCTAGGCACTCTCGAATGGCTATCAACTTGCACTGGAAAATAGTGCTCCAGTCTGCGAGTTTCGCTCATTCGTGGTGACTTTTCTCGTCCCCTCGCATGACCACGAACGCGGCCCCTGCTCTTCCGTCGTCCGCCCGCGATCCATCCGCATAACAGCACAGTTGTCGCTCCTCCGGCTCCGCCACGCTGAATGGTGTGCCATCTTGCCTCAACACTAAGGCTGTTTCGGTGGCCACAGTGTGGTAAGCACTTGCCGCCTTGACTGCTAGTATTCTTTGAACGCTCAGCAAGTCCCTACATTCTCTGACTTTACACCCTTCCGCCCATATCTCCGCAGCGTACAGCATAGCCGACTGTGCTGCCCCATCAAACACTCGCGCCGCCGCTTTACCGCGAAAACCCCACGTTAATCGCGCCGCCGCTCCGATCCGATGGGAAATCTGTTTCACTTTATCGCAAACCGCCCGTATGTGGCTTTTCCACAATAATCGATCATCGATTTCTACTCCAAGGTACTGGATGTGGTCCTTGCAGTAAGCGCGCTCGCCGTTGAGCAGGAAAGTCGCTCTCTCCTGCCCAACGACCGAAAAATACCGCCTCCGTCTTTTTTGCATTAAACCGCAATTTCGCGCTATCCGCCTAGGTTTTAAGCGCTTCGAGCGCCTCGTTTCCGCGCGCTTTTAGTGTTTTAAACTGCGCCGCCCGAACTATTAAAAGGGTTTCGTCTGCGAATCCCACGATTCGGCATCCTTGCGGCAACTGAGCTCTAAATATACTCTCGTATATCAGCTTTCAGTATGCCGGTCCAGGCACGAACCCTGGGGGCACCCTCGCGTTATTTTTCGCGTCACGATTCTGTCGCCTGTTTCGACCTGCGCTACTCGTTTGCTAAAGTAGTGTTTTACTAGTGAGAGGAGATTTTGTGGACACTCTCTCTCAACTAGTTCCTGGATAATTCCAGGCCACCGCGCGTTATCGAACGCCCCCGCGATATCTAAGGCGATTAAAGCGCAATAATCTTTTGCGTCCCTAGCGTCCCTGACGACGGATACCGCGTACGCGATTGCGCCCGTCGTTGACTTTCCCGCACGAAAACCGTATTTCCGTTCTTGAAAACAGCCGTTTTTCCGTACTACATATTCTACGCGCGTTGTAATGATACGGTCTAACGCCTTAATGACCACCGGGAGCAAGCTTATTGGCCGGAGCTGTCTGGGTTGGTAGGATCATCTTTCCGCGGTTTCGGTATAAATCGCACCGTCTGAATCTTCCAGAATATCGGAAAGATGCCGAAGTCTAGACTCGCATTGAAGATGCTTTCGAAGATAGCAGGAGCAATCTCGAAAGCCTTCAATACCGCACACAACTAATACAGGAAAATAGAGAAAAATATGGAATACATCATACATATTATGGTAATAATAATGGTAAGGCCCTACGCCCCGCGTGGTAGCACGGCCCGCGAACTGAGAGGTTAAGGCTCTCATATGTTCGCTCTCTCTGCTCGGTCGTCGCGCACCATCTCTGATGCGGGGCGATGTGGCAAGTACCGCACCTTAGACGACCGCCATTATTACCCCTTGTTTGAATGAACTCAGGTACTCAATTATTTTTAGTGACTGAGTAGGCCACCCGCCAGGAATCAGAGAGCACCGGGAATTCAACCCGGGTCCGTCAGCATCGCAGCCCGCCCCTCAACCATACATATCACACATCATACATATTACTGATATTTAATATATATGTATACGAGGGTTGAGGCATAAGTTATGACAACTATATTTTCATAGGTAAGGATAGTATCACAAAATGTCGTATGTCTCAGGGAAGCCGTGCATTCGTGGTGTGTTCATAATACAAGATGACTCTGTGATGTTCTGTAATTGCACAGAGAGCAATGCACTATGACTTAGTACTACAGGAATAGATTTGTAGGTGTATAGCAGAGGAAATACAGACAGTAAATAAAGAACATAATTTTTTACAGATGACAAAATAATCTTGGCAAATACGAAACAGGATATGAAATATAGAGCTGAATTACTAGGAAAAAAATCGACAGAGTAAAATAAAAATAAATTTTGACAAGACAGAGCATATGAGGAAAACAAAATATTTTAAACCTAAGACATCATACTATAAAATGCTGCAATATTTTCAGATGTATGAGATCAATTATAATACGCAATGGCAAATTAGACGAAGATACAAGTAAGAAATGGGAAAAAAGGCAACAGAAGCACTACATAAAATTACACTAAGTAAAATTCTAACAAAAGAAACAAGAACATATTTATGAAAGTATTGTACAAAATATTACATTATATAACGGAGAAACAAGGCCTGGAACTACAAAAAAATAGGGACAATTTAAGAGCAACTGAATTAGACTTTTTTAAAAAAAGTCTGCAAATTACCAGAAGATAAATGGTTGGCAGAAAAAATATGGTAGGAAATGGAAATAAAAGAGACAACTACTAAGATTTTAAGTTGTCGCTGCGATATTCTGTATATCTCTAATTAGAATATGCATGTTTCAAAACGATCCGGCTATGGTGGCCTATCTCTTGTGTCGCCGAAAAGGTAGTTGGGGTCGTTGGTCACTCTGCTTAGTGGATGTGACGCACACTGAGGTATCCCTCTTGCCGCTGAGGTATCTCCAGAAACTGCATAGGCGGCCTCCGCTTAAAGTTTTTTTTATACTGCCTGAAGTGGTGGTCGCTATCTTACTTCTCACACTTCGGGCTGGCTTGACAGCGCGCTGTGCGTGCTTAAAGTGATGGCACTAGCTTACAACCTTCCTCTTCTTTGGCTGTTAAATCGAGAATGCGCGCAGAGGGAAAATCTTTGCTTTCTTGGGCCGCTTAAGTTCCAAGAACATGAGTCGCATCGATTATCGGTGGGGATCCTTACGCTTGACTGTGGGTGTAAGAATATAATTGTCCTGGAGCTCCTTCTGAAACTCTTTCATTGGAACGTATTTTGGCATGCCGCACAAGATAACGCGCAGATGATGATCTATATTTATCAGATTAAATGGTGCTGTGTTTTTGTTTTCTTTTGGAGGTCAGTCAGCTACTGGTAATTTTCAGATGTAGCGGTGTATATAGAGACTCCATTCGCTACATTTTTGGCTTTGAGGAAGCCGATTGTGTTATCGTGTATGACCTTCCTCGCAGAAGGCTAAGCCTCTTGTTCTCGGAAAATGATGGAAGAGATTATTTTCTGCGAGAGAGCGCTTACCGTATTCTCCTCTTCCCCTTTTCGGTCATTTAGGTTTTGAAAGGTTTCAGTCGGTGTCGGGAGAGTAGACGGCACCATCTTTACCTTCACTTGACAGGCGAGTATGAAGCACTCCTGCTCCTCACTGGATGACTGCACGATCAGTGGGTGTATTTCCCAGTGACCGGCTATTCAAGGTCTCTTGAAAGATTTCAGACACAGCTTCCAGGTTTTAAGCATTCAATTAAATCTTAATTCACTGCTCGCGCATGCCCGGGGGTTTCCCGAACAATTCCGTTAGCCACACGCTCACTCACTCGCTATCACTGGCACTGCCCATGTTGAAATAATCGCGCACTGATTACAACCAGCCGGCACAAGTACCGGCTGAAAAACACTCAGTAACGCACTCGATGTTTCAGTTTGATCGCTTTCACTTGTAGCTAAAATAGGACAATGGCAATTTTGTTTTTGTTGATGGTGTTATCGGGTTTCCTTGCGTTTTTTGATTAATTTAAATAACTTTTGCATATATATTTCTTAAAAAAATTGCAAAAATGACATCAACAGCACAACTGAAATTGGCTTAGAACCTAATGCTGCTTACAAAAATTACAAATAAAATTTTTTGCAGTCTCTACATCACTGAGTGCATCAAACCAGAACACAAACGACACCTGAATCAGAGTTCTTTGTTCTTGCCAAATTCACCACACATAAGGCAAATTTCGTTTGAATTTAGGCCCTCCCTTAAAGTGCCAGAAGGTTCCATGGGGGTCGTTAGCTCTAATGATTCATCAATATTATCTTCATCTTTCGATGTTGATTCAAAAATATGTTTCTTTTGAACTTTCTGTTTTGAAGTCAAATTGGGGATTTGATTTTAAATACAGTTTTTTAGGGTTTTGTTTTCTTTTGGTCTGGTCTTGTTAACCTTTGAATTAGCCTTCCTCAATTTGCTTTCTCCTTTTATTCAGAAATTTTTTGTGGTTTTTGTTTTTTAGTTTGTTTTAGCAACTTCTTTTCCTTAATCTTTTGCTGCAGTTCTTTTATTTTTAGATTTATTTCTTTTCGATGCATTTTCAAGGGGTTTTTTATTTGGTGTTCGTGTAAAAACCACTAAATGGTGCTGTCTTGAACCAGGTTTTACCACTTTTAAGTTAGGAGTAGAAGCAATTTGTTTAAATAACGCCATCCCAGAAGCAGATAATGTAGAAACTTTAGGTTTTTTTATTAAGTGCATTTACACTTAAGCTTGGGTTTTCCTTTTCAATCGAAATTTTATATGTTAAATACCATCTTCTATGATTGAAAAAAGAAAATTCTCTTGCTCTGTTTTTGGTTGAATAGCAAGATCTTCATTTATAAACATTTCTAATAAATACCAACAGTTGCAAATCCACTCATTCCCTTTTCTATATTTGCTACTCTACTCTAAGCCTTGTTGAAGATACCAATGATATCATAAGAGGTCATCTTCTAGTGAGGATGTGATTTTATAAAGTAATCACTTTTTTTGTTGAAAGACCTATAAATGGTAATGTCAAAAGACTGGAGTCGATAAGATGAGTGTGATGGAATAGTAACAACAATTGCATCGATCTCTTTGCAAAAGGTATAAGCAGCTAATATGGTGTGAGTTTTGCTATTAAAAGAATGGGTTCAGTAAACTTCACAATTTTAATAAAATGTTTTAACCATGTTATGAATACTCTTTAGTTATCCATTCGTTAGAAGCTACAGCGATAAATCAAGTTAGGTAATTTTCCTCTGGTTAAAAGAAAGCTCAACCTATTTCTTGGAAATATAAACATTGGTGAGACGTATTCTCCAATAGCGTTCATAGCGCAGCTTACCGTGATATCTTTCCCTCACCCCCAAGTTGTTGTCGCTCCTACTTCTTTAACGCCTTTCGGGCGTTTTGCACGGTTGACATTTTAGTTTTGTTTCACCATTACAGAAGAGAGGTTTAAAAAAAATTAACCTCCTCTTTGTTGAAGGCAGCGATCCCGCTCACACTAGTTGCTCCTGATATTCTTACATTAATCTTTAAGTTCCTTTCAAAGAATCCATAAAGCCAATTGTGCCCTGCATTCTGGAAGACCTGTTAAAGTGATTTGGGATGTTGTTTTTCTCTGCATACTCAGAAACTAGACGCCACAGTTCGTCCAATGAAATCCCATAGAAAAGCTTAGCTAATAATAAAAATGTTCTGGTATTTCTCTTTTTTGATCTTCAATAAAAATAGGTTTCCTCCCAAAAGTAGTTTTTTTTTCAGTTTACCACTCTTTAGTCTGTCTCTAAGAGTGGCCGCCAGTTCTTGATGCTTCTCTTAAGTTTTGACATAGTTTCTCACATCATTCATTGTAGCGATCATGGACTGTTCATTCCATTTAGTTTTTGGTAGTTCTTTTACGATTTGTAGGCCCAATAAAAAAAGTTGCTTATAAGCCTTCGTTATAAAAGGACACCCTTGAGGACATTTAGTAATTATCCATTAATTAAGTTTTGGCTATTTTGATCCCTGCAGTGTGAGCATGCGAGAGATTTTCTTGACTTACTCCCGAAGTACTGACGTAATTAACGGATGACGCTAAAAAACTGTTTCATAAGAAACTATTGCCGGTATTATTAAGAAAATTTAACTCTAGGGAACTTTAAAATAATATATCACAAAAAATAGTTTCAAACGACAAATTTTCTTAACGCAATTTACCGCCGATTTATCGTTTATTTGTTATCTATTATTCCTCAATTATTCTGCAATTTGTATGCAGCATTTTTTGGAACAGTTTTCTAAATGTTCCCTACTATAAATTAGTATTTAGAACGTCTAATATAAGTAATCCATATTTTATAATGAAACAGTAATATTTATACATTTATAAAAAATTTCCCATAACCATTAAGGACAATATTGAATACCAGCGAGGCGTTCCGGAGACTTTTCTCGGAATTTCCCCAACCGACGTGTATCTAGTTTAAAATTCCAGATAATTTTCTAGGCTAATATGCTTTTGAAAGCATTATTAACATCTAGATAGAATTAACAATGTTTAAGTTCTAGCAAAAGTTGTTGTATGTTAAAGATTTCACTAAAAATTTTTGGCAGAGAGTACATCTATATATTGTCTTCCTTATAAAGAAATTCCTAGCCGTTTCTAAGCTAAATAAATAATAAAAAGGAAGAAATGATTTCCTTTTATACACAATTTTTATTTTCTGTTTCTAAGTCGACTAAAGAATATGATACAGCAATGATTAAATGCTGACAACAGAATAGTTATATTATTTTCCTTCTGTGGACAGAAAGCTCCTTGCTTTAGAAAAAGACCAACCCGATGCTAAAAACAGTGCAATACCATTACAAACGATTTTTTGCTTTATAACTGATGGCTGTTGATTGTCATAGCAATTATGTTTTTAGAACAATTCACATTCGGCTATAGCCTCTGTTAATTACAGTAATTAACTGAATATTTATGAAAGCGTGCAACAAGTGTCATATTTAACGTGATGTACTTTATCAGAACTTTTCGTGTTTGTTTTGTATGCATCGCTAAATCGATATTTCATCCAATTCACTCTAATGTACAAGGTATGCCTGGAAAGTAAGGAGACCGATGTTCTTGATCCAAGCGGAATGGTAAGCATGGGGTTCTTCGGGTTTGAGCTTTTATAGAGAGAGGATCGTGTGTTCAAATCTAGATAGAAAGGACACCATTTTATGACTGCCAAAATATACAGGCTGCTGTAGTGAGTGCTCTGAAATAGGTTCAAGACCTCTACACAAACTAAAGCTTGTGACAGAACACATGTTTAATTGTTCGAAACACTTGCTTAAACCACCTTATCATTGAAGTACAACAATCTGTTAGATAGAAATATCTCGAACTGTATAGGAAATGTAATTCTATTCTGTAACGTTTGCTTTTATTTATACGCATATATTAAATTATGAGGTTCTTTTATAATAAATACATATTATACAGGGTTGTTGAGGTAAATCGTATGCACATGCGTAATCCTCTATTGGGCAGCACGACAAGTTGGCTTTACAATTGTCGACAAATTGAGCCAAGAATTCAACTGCTATACTCGAACATCTTCATGCTGGAAAATCACCGACAAAAATTACGTGGCTTTACTATAAAAATATTAAATTTCCAACAACGCCAGGAACTACAAGGAATATGACTATCAGGAGAAGGTAATTGTCGGCAACTTACATTAAGCGATCTAATCTTGGACGAAATATTACTGACCTAAAAAATAGGCGTGGTGAGGCCGACAGTCAGTTTAGTAGTGCACCAAGATCTACACTACAAGTTTTTTGTCATAAGGAATCGCCAAATGTTGACTGAAAAAAAACCGAGATGAATAGGAAGTTAAAGATCCAAGCACTGTTGAACGACATCAAGCACGACAGCTCTGCCTTTCTGAAATTATTTTTGGACGAAAAAACTTCGTCTAGGATAGGGAAGTGAATCGTCAAAATGAACGTTGGATTTGACAAGATGCCTCTAAACTATCTACCGTCATTCATATAAGTTTCTCGTTTCTGATGAAACACCAATTGAACTAATAAAACTGATAGAAGAAGAGACAATAGATGTGCTACTTGAGCTATTTAACTTAATCTACCAAACAGACATGATACCAAAAGGCTGGCTAACCTCAACTTTTGTAGTACTCCCCAAGAAGAAGAACGCAAACAAGTGCTCAGAATACAGGACTATAGCATTAATGACCCACACCTTAAAAATATTTCTGAGAGTAATACACAACAGAATATCCAGAAAACTTGATTATGATATCAGTAACACAAAGTTTGGCTTCAGAAACGCTATGGGAACTAGAGAGGCGCTGTTCGGTATAAATGTGTTGATGCAGCGATGCTTGGACATGAACTATGAGATCTATGCCTGTTTCGTGGACTTCGAAAAGGCATTTGACAAAGTCAACATGAAAACTAATAGAGATTTTAAAATCAAAAGATGTGGATGAAATGGCTCAAGATCATATGTAATCTATACTAGGACCAAACAGCAAGGATTAGAATTGACAGTGAAACATCAGAGGAGATTGAAATTCTCCGGGGAGTATAGACAAAAGGCTGTGTGATGTCGCCTTTATTATCATTAACAGTATTATAGTGAGCCACTTTGCGAAAACACCTAGAAGAAAGGAAGTAATAATCAATGTGACGAAATCAGTCAATAATATAGTACTTTCGCATTTTGACGATACACGTTATAGATAGACAAACCAACATAGATGATTTACAAGATCTAAATACACATAATTGAATTCAACATTCTTGCAAGGGTCTGGGTTAAATATGACCATCTTGAGCAAGACTAAATCCAATTATGTAGTAACTAGAACACCAAATGCTAATTGCAAATATTACCATAAATTCCAAACCACAATAATAGAATTAAGTGGACACATATAAATACTCTAGTGAACATGGGTAACTAACGATGCAAATCACTCAAAGGAATAAAGTACAAGGATAGAAAGTAGCATCAGAAATATCCTTAAAATTGTACCAAGCTGCCAAAAGGTTTGCCTTTGATAATAGAGACCTCTTAACTTAAATCTTAGAACAAGAAATTATTATCTGCTGCTACGTCTTTTCAACCCAAATAATTATATGAAAGAGAATCCGAGGCTTGGATCCGTAAGACAGAACTAAGCTCTTTAATGAAAATAGAAGCCTTCGAGAGATGTAAATTGATATGAAGAATGCATTCGTTTCATGGAGTGGATCCATATCGCAAATGCCATAGTCCTACAAAGAATGGGCAAGGAGGAAGAAGTAATAAAAACAATAAAACGGAGGAAGCTAGAATATCTTGGGACACATAATGAGGCAGAGGTACGAGGTGCTAAGACTGATAATGGAGGGCAAAATACAAGGAAAGAAACAGAGGAGACGGAAAATGTCCTGGCTTCGAAATCTTAGAGAATGGTTCGGGATAACATCGGAAAAACTTTTCAGAATTGCTGTAAACAAAGTGAAGATAGCCATGATGATCTCCAACCTCCGTTAGGAGACGGAACATCAAGAAGAAGAAGAAGGAGTTGTAAATCCTTTAAAACACTTCTTTTCCATGTGCATCTTGGTTTACCCCTTCTTGTTTCTCTTGTGTATTAAAATCCATTTGTAATTTTACTATTTGGTTTGGTCAGTGTATGGCCTATCCATTTCACCTTCTTTTTTTAATTGTTTTAATATGTTTGTTCCTTTTCTGAGGTTAACCATAGTTGCTGGTTTATTATCTTTCCGGGCAGATTATGCGATGTATATACCTCAGGTATTTGTTTATAAACACTTGTAGTTTATTTACCATTTGTTTATTAAACGACCACGCTTTCGCACCGTTGAACCAGCACACTTTTAACATTTGTATTAAGAAGACGTTACAGTTTGTTTTGATTTTTTAACATATTGAATGCAGGTTGCGTCAAAGCTGTTCTTCTAGTAATGTCTTTCTGTGTACCCCGCTAGCGTTCTGTATGCTGCCGCCTAGGTAACAGAATTCGTTGTTTCTTCTTGGTTGCTTGTAAATATTTTTGTTTTTTTCCAATTTATTTTTAACTCGACCTTTTCTGCTTCAGATGTTGGTTTGTCGAGTTTCCTCATTTATTATGAGTAAGCAGATTCTAAGTCTTCCATTGTAACAAACATGGCCCAGTCTTCTGCGTGTCTCATAAACCAGTCAACTATAATAAAGAAAAAGCGTTAGGGGTAATATGCATCTTTGCCGAACTCTGTTTTTATACTGATTTTCTCTGACAGTCTGCCATTACATTCGACTCTTACGGGAAAATTGGTATACAGTAATTTGATTATTCTTATGAATTTATCCGGTAGCCCGTAGTGTGTCAATATCTTGTAAGTCATTTTTCTTGAGACTGAATCGAACGCTTTTTCAAAGTCGATAACATTTACTCATATGTTCTGGCCATTCTCAATCATTTGTTCTAAAATTAAAATATTCTCTAAGATTAGTATTTGTAGCCATTTTAATACGTTTTGATATCATCTTAGTCATTATTGCTTGGTGTTGATAGTAGCATTATAGGTTTAAAGTTTTCGAAGCGAGTGAGGCTGCCTTTTTCGGTATTTTTATTAGCACTCCTATGCCCAGTCTTCTGGGATGTTTTTGCCGTCTCACACTTTGTTTATTAGAGTATACATTATCTCAATTGTACGCTCCTTGTCGGTCTTTAATAATTCAGCAGGAATCTTGTTTATGCCTGGCACTTTTCCGCTTTTCATTTCGTTCAATGCTTGTTCAATTTCTTATTAAATTTTTCTTTGCTTATAACTAGGTATTGAATTATCACATTGCTGTTCACTTCCTGTATGTTTCCTTTGCTTTGTAGATATCAGTGAAGTATCTAGTCTATCGTTCCATCATTTCCTTATCTGTTCTGTATACTTCTCCCTTCTTTCGTTTGAGTACAGTTAATGGTTTGTGTTTTCTTTCATTGATCTACTTTTTTTATTGTATAAGATTTTAATATCTCTATTGTGAGCTATGTTCTTGCCTTGTTTTTCTTTTTATTTTTTTGTCCTTGTCTTTGTATTTTTTCTTTCTTTCTCATGTTTAGTAGTTTTATTTTATTTCTTGTCTTTCTTCGACTGCGTTTATTAAGTCTGGATTTATCCAGGTTTCTTATTTTTATTTTATATCGGATAGTCTCTAAGGCGGTCCTTTGTATTGATTTTTTTTGCAACTGACTGATTCCTTAGATTGTCAATTCTTGTTTTACGACTACTTAGCATTATGTACGAGTTACATTGGAGCATTTCATGAACTGTAGAAATAGAATAACATAATACATTTACTCATGTGGTCATGAAGCTAGCGTTGAAAAAAGTATTAAATGTTTTTGAAGATAATCTGTAAGGCTTTACATAAATGGTTCTAGTCTCTTATAAAAACTGTCAGTCTGTACGTATTTTGGTTTCCAATTTTTTCACTGGAACCAGCCATTACGACTCTTTTTCTTGGTTCTATAATGTTCGCTTACAGTTTCCAGGTTTGATAAAGATGTTATTCTCCATTTTCTTTATATGTAGACATCTGAAAGCCTCGCCCCCTTGAGGTCCTTCCCAAGTCTCATAAATATTATTAAGAGAAAATAAGTTTGTTTAAGTGGTGCGTAACAAATTTAGAACAGTACAAAATAATAATTAAAGATCTTTAGTTTGAGAATCTGTTTTATTTATTTAAAAATAGCTTTGGGAACATATATGAAAGATTATAAAAGTCTGAGAGAATTAAGATGATAATAAGGATCCATTTAATCAACTATCTGATGAAAAAAGTAAGAAACTATGCTAGTTGTTATGAACAAGATATTTTAGATATGAGATGAAAGCTTTTTCTAAACAGCGATAACATAAGCATCATTAACTATAAGTGGTTATAACGTCCTTTCAATACAAACTAATCCATCATTACATCTGCGAATCTCCTGACCATGACACCAATAGTACGATTAGCCACTTCATCATTGACACACATCACTGTTCTAATACACAATACTTCAAACAAAGCTTTGATATAAAAAATATTATTTTTACCACCCTTTGAAGCAGCACGAACAGACAATTAAACGTCTTGTGGCTTCAAGGTGTTAAAATAACAAACGACTGTACATGACTAGCAAATAAGTTACACTGTAAAGAGAAAGTCGTGCGAGAACAAACAATCAACAATACAGGACAAAACTTTAAGGCAGTAGAATGCGTTATTCTTAATTACAGTTGTTCTCTGAAATTTTAACTTAAAAATAGCACCATAAACAGAAAAAGCACCTTGTCTCGTTAGCAAAATCAGTAAAAAACTGAAAAGCTAAGTTGGAAACAAACTACGGTTTTGTCAGCTTTAAGAGCGCATATGAATATTCTAAAATTCTTAAAGCTAGGAAGAAACTAAAATTTCAAAGGAGAAATATGTACCCTTTTTACCTCAAGTGTAAAGATTTGGAAAATTGATACTTTTATATTTTTCCTTCAACATAGTTTTGGAGTAGATCATCAAATAATGAAAAATAAAAATAGATATGTGGACCTTGAAAAGTGTTGATAAAAATAATCTTAGTGTTTTTAAGAGAAAGCTTCTTAAAAAGATACTCAAGAAAATACAAAACAAAGTGGGCGCAAATTTTGAACACTATAAGTGCGATAAGAATTCTCATCAAATCAGTAAAAGTTATACATCTACGATATTTTGAGAATTTTAATCAACCAGGAGAGACATTAGTAGCTAAAAACACTTCTCTCGGGTACTCTAAAAGATTAAAGTTAAAAGTTCACGAAACAAACTGGAGAGAGAAAGGCATAAAAAGCTTTGGAAAAACATTTTGGAGATCAAAATCCATGTCGGGCTGTAGCGACGAGAGAAGTCAAAATTTTTGAAAGACGACTTTGTGAATTAAGCAAAAATTATGGTGGAATCCAGTAGGGTTTGCGTTTTCAAAAGTTTATCGGTCAGACTAATGGTTAATCATAAAATGACTTTATATTCCACTCATAAGCAGTTCGGTTTTTTAGCAAATAGAGCTTGTAAAGCTGAAATTGATGCAATTGATAATTTTGTTAAACTAAACAAAAAATTGGATAACGTTGCGCTCGGAATAAATTTTTGGGTTGCATTTAACTGCGTAGAACGTAAAGAGCTGCTATTTAAAATTAAAGAGACAATTTTTTGCAATGTTATAGTCAATCATCTTTTCAGCAGTTTTGGATTTTTGTTTAATTATTCAACGTTACTTTCTGAAGTTAACATTCGGTATATACATAACGTGTAGATTTCATGTTTGAGTTGGAAATAAATTTTGGGAAGTATGAGTTATTTTTCTGTAGAATTATGGATTCAATAGTATAAGTAACGTGTCCCCCCTGAGATCAAGCTAATAAAATTACTGACTTTGTTAAAAGCTGCAGATACTGAAAATTTTTCAATAGGAAAGTAAGTATAGTGAACTTATATGGTTTCTAAACTGGCATATTATTTTTTTTATTCATTTTATACTTTTACGACAACCCCCATACCCTTTTACATTATAAATTATTTTTGCATTGGTAAATTGTGTCATAACGATCATTAAATGCACCGCAATTATTTATTTAGAATTAGGACGATTGTATATGCAAGAAAACTTTAGTTAAATATTGATTTAGCCAATAAAAAAATTCGAATTTAGGTTTACAAGCCTTTTCTTCTTGATTAGTTGGAACAATATTTAAGAATAACAAATTAAGGATTGCTCTGTCCTTTGATTTAGGAGAGTAGTATATAAACCATTTATACGCATTTGTAAAGGAGCGATTTTAAATATGGAGTTCATAGTCTTACATGCATTAGAAAGAAAGTAGACAAAGACAGTTGGTATAAAATATGCCGTGGCTGAGCTCTAAGCGCACGTTTGGTTGCCTATCTGCAGGATCGTTTTGCATATCTTCACCGCGCCGAATTATCCCACTGTTATCTGTGATTAGAGGACTCGGGAAAACCACGAAAACTGGAATCTTAGCGTTTAACAATTCTACACATCGAAACAGACCAATTTATCTTAATCTACGCAGCTGTCTTTGTCTGTGTAGTCCTTAGTGTTTAAAGATTTGCATCTCCCACCAGTCCCGTGTCAATACGTAACATTGCTCACCGTTCTGCGAATACCAGAAGAGCCGTCCACTATTTGCGAACTCTAGAAAATCTTCTTCTACCTTTATGGTCATCTCTACCTGCTCATAATGAGAACCCTTTTGACTATGGTCCCAGTCTCCTCTTTCGCGTTGCGGGTGAGTAAGACGCGTATGGTGTTGTCGACTTCCGCATGAGCATCCGTCTTGATCCTCTGTCAGTTTTCGGATCCTTACTAGGTAGGACCAGCAATAATTACGTTCAGTGATAAGCTGGATGGTGTAGCAGTTACAGCACTCCGCAGCCTGTCACTCCGTGTCAATCGAGGGGAAAAATATCCGGCCATGCAACCCTCTCGTCCTAGTTCATAGTAGGTGTTTTACGAGCCCCTTTAGAACTGCCTTAAAATTTGATGATCCTGATCTTACCTTTGTCTCTTTATCCAGTTATAAGGCTCCAAACTTTGATTTGGCGCTAACTTGTTCTCAGATACTACAGCGCATCCTGGGATAACTGATTTGTGCCTGCGGATGTATCTTAGGCATTCTGGAATGGCATGCTCTAGTCTTAGAGCTTGGTTTGTTATTTCATGGATCTCTTCTTCTTGTCGCATGCCCATGAATTCCGGTCTTCTTTTGCTATCGTTCGCCAGCAATTCGTTCGTATATTAGCACAATTGTTGCACCTCAGGCTGCCATTTTGCTCGACCGGGTGCTAATTTTGCCTGGACGTAGTTCCAGTTCTTCTCAGAATTGTTGCTTTGGCTTGGTTGTCCCTACCACTATATCGTGTGCCATACGTAATTTTCAAGGATTTGAATATATTGGTTTAGTTTATCCTGACTTCTATAGCTAATTACTAATGCCTAGTTACTTTTCACCGACCATATGGCTTGAGACACAACATGTTCGGATACTTTAGCTTCTGTTACTAAAAATGTCGCATCATATAAGACTACTTTGTGTCCCTTTTGCATCAAAGATCAAGCAGGAGTCATTAAATATGTCATTTCATTTCTTATAACTGAATCCAAGTTCTTAAATAGAAAATTAAATATAAACATAAGTAAAGATACAATCACTTTATATTAAACCTTCTAAAGCTTTGCCTTAAGTTAAACATTGATTTAATAATCTTCATCCGACCTCAGGTTATGAAACTAATAAACTTTAATGGCCTACTGCGTGCCAACAAACATAAAATTTCCAATTAGTTTATCCATTTTACATTACGACTTTAGTGTAGGTGTGCCAATAAAATGAAAGTATCAAATTAAGGTAAAATAAAATTTTTCATACGTAAAGCAAGTAACCAAGTAACCAGCTATTAGAGCTGTTGGATAAATGTTATAAGCCTTTGCTATAACGCGCTATTACCAGGCCATGCAAATCACATTAAAGCGCACGGTCGCGGCCAGCGGATCGGATTTTCCAGCGGGGGATAATGCACGGAACTCTAATCTAGACTCCGTACGTAGTTACTTATTCTCATCTAAGTTGCGCACGTAACCAGTTAATCTAAAATCTATAAGTTGCGGGGCCCGCTGCGGAAAATGTTTTGCATTTCATAATAGAAGCCGCCACACAGACATCAAATTTGCATCGAAAATACTATTAACAGTAATCGATACCGCATTCTCTGGACATTACCATTGTCGGCAGTTCAGAATACCATTACATCCAATTATATTGTAGTATCGATGATTAGAATCTCATGCAACATTTGCTGCTGCTATACATGTATATTGTGGATATGGTTGCCCCACACAGCAAACAATATAAAATAGTGCAGCTATAAGGTTTAGTAACACGTTCTTAAACGCTTGCATTTGTATGGAGGCACATTGACGCTTATTTCATTTATCTATTTCCGCATTGATTTTACCAAGTCAGTTTTATGAAGATAAATATTTGAAAATGTGTAGTATTAGAAAATGGACATGCTTAGTGAAGAAGTTAAAGGAATATTTGTATTCTTATTCGACGCTGCTTATCTTAGAAGTACCCTATTTTGTTACAATTACAAAAAATTGATGAAATTTCAAAATTATCTTTCACTTTCTTACTTTCTACAGAGAAATAATAAAACTGCAGCTAAAACTAACTTATAGTTAAAATTATTCCAAAAGATGAAGAGAAGAAATGCATACTTTGCTTTAGGATTTATTTATTGGTGATTTAGCGCTTGTTTAGAGTGCACAGATTTTCCAGTGCCTTTTTCATGTCTTTTTTTTGAAAATTTATATCCATTCTCACTAGATCTTATTGCCAAAAGAGTAAAGTTTCTGAAATTCTTACTAATCACTAACTATCGAGCCAAGTATATATATATTTTAAAAGAAAAATTGGTGAAAATAACATTTGGTATGTTTTTAGATCTCTTTTTGTCGCCGACCAAAATATCGTATGGTAGTGGGCTTAAATATAAATCTCACAAATATTCGTTGTGCAACTAAAGATGCAAACGAAAAAAAAGGAAAACTGTTATGAGAAAGAGAACTACTTGACAGTTTTCCAAGGCGGAAGAAAGATGAGCCAGGAAAAAGTACTTCCCAGTGAAGTTACTCAAAAAATGCGAGTTTGCAGATAAGTTCAACTTTTCAAAAATATAAAAATATTTATAAACATGGATATGCCTAAATCATTCAAACCATATACTCACACAAGGAAAATATGCTCATATTGGGTCTTTTATAAATAATATTTATTTTTATAGACTGCTATTGAACGATACGTGATAACATCATTAATTGCAGGTTAAACAATTTGCAAAGTACATTTGACTACATTTATAATTCACTGTGGACAGTGATTACAATGAACAGCAATAACGACAAGACCATGAAGAAGCTCCTCGAGCAACGCCTGCAGCTTTGGGAATATTTTCTAGAGTTCAGAAGCGCGGAGGGCCAGCTGTTCATAGCCTTTGCTTTTACCGACCTCTACAGGAGCTTTTCCATTTTGATCTCTCCCACTGTCTTTGCAGTCACCCCAGTCGAGGCCGGTACTAAGCGATCGCCTCCACTTTTTCTGCCAAAAAGAGAGGAGGAGAGAGATAGAAAGAGATTCTGAACACAAAAACTTACCAGTCTAGGTCAGTTCCAGCAATCAGGATGGATTCAAACCTGCCCACCAAGCTAATGATAATACCGCCTCCACTTCCGGCAAATCCGTTAACGCCTTCGAGGTTCTCGTTAATCTAAAGAAAGTCAACAAACTGCCCCTCATCATCAGCTCAACCCGGAACACATGAGCTCGTCCGGAAAGCACTCCCCCAAAAGAGAGGATCCCTTCCGTAATCCTTCGGGAGATGCAGGCTAGACCTACTACTCGTGAGAGCCTATATAAAAAATAGGTAGGCTTCCCTAAACCAAAAATGTAGCGGATATAATTTAAATTTATCTTGTTATATCACAAGGTTATCAGAAGTTTCCACTTTCATCTGTTCAAAGCAGATAAACCTCTCTTATTCTGTATTCTGGAGGAGAAGCTGAATAGCAAGCTCCTGTAGAGCGATATTTTTATTCTGGCAGTAAAGCAATGAGAAAGGACGCCTTAAAAAGCCGTTTAAGAGCGACGTGTCAAATCTATGCAAAAGGTCTGGAAATTCTATAAAGAGTTAGTCTAATCAGCTTCAGGGAGATGCCACGCGTTTTGTAAGTCGATATTCCTCATGCAACAACCGCTCTAGCTTGTTCCTACATCACAACAACCCATGGAAATCCTTCAGCTTCCGCCGCAGCAATTCAAAGGTCTCCAACATTCCCAGCCAGCTTTTCGGCACTCGTCGTAGCACCTTCCACCGTAGCCTAAACATCAGGACTGAACCAATATTGCTGGATGGTTCCACGTTTTCAGCAGCCTTCCAAAACATTGTAGCTGTTATACAGAACGCCATTAATTTTCTAGAGATTTTTACAGACATTATGTTCTAAGCCATCTTTAACCTGCTTAGAAACAACTCAATATATGGGATTCTCTGAAGCTTCTGCTATGCTGAAAGCGCTTCAATGGTGTGGCAATTTTTAACGGCAGAGTTTCCAGGATAAAAAAAGGTAGGGGCTTAGTCTCAATTGCCTTGTAAACCAAGTAAGTTGAGGCCAGCTTGTGATAGAAAACCAATTTTGCACATGTTGGCAACTGGGGGTGGAAATGGTTTTTATAGAAAAATATTAAACCACTTGCTTTCATGCTCATGCACAGTTTATTCTGCTATTTAGGCTCATTGTCTTTTTGCAGCACCGAACTTGTTCTGTCAGAACCAAAAAAATGTTCAGCAGACATTGGAAGACATTTTTGATAGATGGCGCACATTCTCTTGACGTTTAAATAATCCTTAAATAGAAAGAGGCTACCAAAATGCATTTATACATTAGAAGCATCACCAATCCTGTTACTCTTCTCTGACCATGATTTCGATACGGAAGACCATGCTCGTTTGTGGAGCTAACATTGTCTTAATTTCGATCCAAAATTTGCTTTGTCGTTTTTGTTTGTGCTTTTATGGTAATAAAAATTTTACCCAGTCAACTTCTGATTGTATTTGAAGAGACCTGATTTTCTTTATCTTGTAGAATTTAATTTAAGAACAGCGCAGTGAAAGGCCTGGCTTGTCTTTAAAGAGACAGAAGATCGCTGTAGCCTTCTTCATTGTTATAACGCAATTCATCCTTCTCTTCGGTAGATCATCTACATTTCCTAACCTTAAATATCGCTTTATCCACTCTTAACGAATTCCTCCGACTATCGCATATATTTTACGACCGCTTTATACATCACTTTCGGTTATAATAACAAACACAAATTTACTAAGATAAATAACACAATGAACCACCAGCAAACTGTATACTACGTAAAAGAACATTAAATAAATATTCAAACGAATTAGCACTGCGCTGCCTCTTTATCAAATGAAGGCGGTCATTATGTCAGACAGACTATGTGTGTACCTTAAATTAAAAAAGAAATAAATAAATAGTGAAGAATGCAATACTTGTTGTCTTTTGAAACAAATTTTTCATTAATAAACAGTTAATATAAAGCGAGTGGAATATGAATTTGCTAAACGCGTGGGCTGCACGATATCTATTGCGCAAAGCTAACAAAAACAAGTGTTTAATGCTGGAAATTTTTATTTGTCTTTAAAATATTTTCCCTGATGATCAGTACATTGTTATATACGCTGGAACCAATTTTATAGCATTTTCCATAGCGAATCAAGTATCTCCAAATCGTGGGTTTTGAATGCATCAATCGCCTCTTCCGTCGTCAAAATCGTTGTCAACGCAGTTTGTTCTTCAAGTGCGGAAACAAAAAAATTTAAGAACGAAATTAAGACTGCGCGGAGGATAGACCATTAATTTGACGTTTTGACTGCTCAAAAAGTCAGTTGTTTGTGTCGATGTGTGTGAGCTTGCAGTACCATGGTGGAGAATGGTCTGGTGTCGTGCGCTATTTTTTTATGCCTTCGAAGACTTTTGGTAAACAAATTGTTGTGTACCATTCAGAATTAATCGTTTTATGATTTTTTAAACCACGGTTGCGACATGTCCAATTTTTACAAGAAAAGCAGGCGACCTTTTGCTACGAAGTGCTTCGAGCGCGAACGACTTTTGTTGGATTTGGCTCATCTTGGAAGACTCATACAGTTGACTGCTGTTTACTTTCGGCTTTACACGCATAATTCAAAATTCGTCACCTATGCAACTACGGAGGAAAACACCCTGCCAACTATCATGAATGCATGGTGACAAAGGAGTTACAAAAAATAAAAAATAAAAAAATGAAGAAACCAGTCTACCACAACACCAAAAATGGGCTGCGTAATCAAACATACAAAAGCAAAGAAAGAGAGTACTATTAGACTCAACACCTACGCTCAAGCAATAAATGGTGAAAACAAAAAATAAAGCAATAATAAAACAGATTATTATTCAAATGCATCAACTCTCCAACAGATAGATATTGGTAAATTTAAACAACAAGGAATATTATGCCCAAAAAACGATATGCAAAATTAGAAAAGACTAATCAGCTAATAATCTTAAAATAGAATTCTAATGGGCTCCAAAAACACCAATAAGGATTGCAAGTAGTGCTGGATTTAGAAAAAATATGTATGTCTCACTGTTGCAACACATTTTACCAAAGAATCACACGTTGAATTTAAAAGATATAAGGTATATCATACGATTCACAGTAAGTGACAGAAGTGCAGTAACCTCAAAGAAATATATTTTGCACCACTAAGAGGTAGGGAAGAATACAAGCGATATATAGTATATTAATGTCAAAATTAAAACGTACGAAATTGCTATCACAGCTTTATACTATAATGAAAGAATAATACATTAACTTTTTAAACAGATAGATACTTAATAGGAGAAGACTTCAATAAAAAATACATAAATCGAGATCCAGACTGACCACAACTAAAGGTAAAAACTTTTAAAAGCATGTAATTAATTAAAATGTAAAACATTATCACTTGGTAAGCCAACCAACCTATTGACCTACAAATTGGTCAAAATCCAAGATCTTATAGAGTTCTTTGTAACCAGAAACGTTCATCGAATAACTTGCACACCCAAGAAGCATAAACTCGGATCATTTCTCAATACTCCTTACCTTAAGTAACAGTATTATTCAAAAAGAACTGGTTTATAGACTCGTCAATAGACTAACGGATTAGGAAACCATTAAAATAGGTCTGGAAAACTCCACTGAACTCTCAGTCCTTTTAAAGACAGAACTGTTAGAGAATAAAGTAAAACTATTTGTCAAAAACATCCAACAAGCAGCGTGGGAAAATATCTCAGAGAACAAACTTAGAAAGAAGGGAAATAATTATCCGAAAGATATTAGAGAACTAATCATCGAAAAATGGAAACTTATAATAAAATACACGAATCAAAAATGAATCGATTGAATAAACTTACTAACAGAGTATTCTTATGGAAAGCCACCAAGAGATTAAAAATCCGCCAATTAGAAATGATGACGGAAGCTGACTTTTTAACCAAACAACGGAGATAATTCTCAAGAATGGCCTACCAACACAAAACTACGTTTCCATGAGACCCAGACCACAAAAGAAGTATCTAATGAAATTAAAACTAACATTAACCCGAAAAAGCTCCCGGATTTGATCTGATTACCGAAGAAATCTTGCACCAAGGTATTCAACATAATCTTTTTCTGATATGGGTATGCCGTTTAAATCCACTGGATTAGTATTGACTTGTCTTAAAGTAAAAGTGATTGCTAATGATTTATTTTCGTTAACTTTGATCCGCCATGTTCTTAGCCAGAGTTAAATTGCACCTAGAGAGTTTTCTAGGTTGATCGTAGCCTGTGCTGGGCGACTGTGGAAGCACAAAATGGCCGCGTCATCAGCAAAGGTAGCTGTCAGGGTTTTCTTGGTAAAGAAGATTTGAATTATAGATCTGATATAGCGCGGGTCGCAGAACATTCCTTGGGGTACTACCGCTTTGATGTCATAGATTGCCGATAGACTATCTTCAATTTTTGTTTGGAAATGTTTTTGTTCTAGCTATGATTTGAAGTATAGGAAATACTGGTGCGGAAGATTCTCTTTGATTTTATATAAGAGGCCAGGGTGCCATACGTGGTCGAATGCTTTCTTGATATCAAATTTGTAGTCGAAACCCTTCTCAATGTAATCGACAACTTTATGAATATGTTTATGAGTTAAATATCCCTTACGAAAACCAAATTGTTGCATAATTGTTTTCTTTTCTTCCAGAATGAGTTTTAATTGTTTTAATATTAATGTCTTTATTAGTTTGGAAATTAATGATAACATCTGAAAGATGTTGAGCCTTGACTTAGTTTTCCTGGCTTTTTAATTAAAATCACTTGCGCGAGCTTCTACTGAATAGAGTAATACTGGGTTCTAAGGATGGAGTTGAAGATCTATGTTAAAGCAGTGATCCCTTTCCTGAGAAGTTCTTGGAGTAATTTGGCTGTGATTAAATCGTAGCAAGGAAATTTGTTGCTATTGGGGTATTTAATTCGATTTTAGACTATTTTGGAAGAACAAGTACAGGTGAGCATAATTGTAGTAGAGAATCCAACAATCAAGGATGTCTCTATTATCATTTGGTATTCCTTGCGAGTCGTGCGGCTAAAAAGATGTTCTGTTTTTTCTTTATTTCTGCGATCCCAAGTTCCATCAGTTTTGCTGTTGGAGGAATGGGAGTTTTAGAGAGTTTCAGTTTCCAGATTGCCTTCCACAGAGCATAGTCGTCGCGGTGGGTAAAATTATAGATTTTGCACATATTTATTAAAGTTTGGATTTTCCAATCATTTGTTACCCTGGTCAGTTCTTTGGTTAAGGTGTTTAACTTGTGTAAGACTGGGATGTCTTTTGGTTTTGCTTTTTTAGCTATTTTGACTTTAACAGTTGCATTTAATGCATGTTGAAGGGTGGTGGTTGGGTTTCCCACTGCTTCTTCTATTTTATTTGGTTTATTTAGCGGGATTTTGAGTGACAAATTTTCATTCAAATGTTCTCTGCAATTGTCACAGTTAGTAAGGTTGTAAAGAGGCAGACATTGTCTATGTCTTTATTGCAGCCGAGCTTATAGTGCAAATTATTGCCATGTTGTGAGAGGCTGGATCATAGCAGTTAGTGACATCAACGTAGTTAGAAGAGACCTCTTTAGTGACAAAAGGCGACCGTTAACTTACGTAGGATTCAAATCTTTTTTACGATTACATTTTTATGCAATATCTAATGTATGTTAGTTGTACTAATGCCTAAGGATGCCCAAATTTCATAATAAGTCACATAACGGCCTTCATTTATCAGTTCGCATACGGCATCGACGTTTACTGACACCACAGCCGTTTTTGGATGATCTTCTTCATATTTATCCGCCAGCGAACTACGACTAAATTAATGGAATCAACAATATACAGTGGCTCTATGTGAGACTTCACCATCCAAAATCGAAGTGAGTTGAGATACTTCACGTTGAATCATCGCCCCAAGATGTTCACGAGTGATTCCATTTTTTGTCCGAGAGAAAATTTTTAACTTAATGATAAAATAAATGGCGTCCGCATGACAAAATATTCTCTAATATCCTCGAAGAATATTTCCTATGGCGGTCATAGCTTTAATAGCTTTAGGGTCGGTCGGCACAGACACCAATGATCCCGTCCCGAATTAGTTGGACATTTAGATTCTTTTACCTGTCAAACATTATAAGAAATATTTTCTCCATTGCCTCTAAAACGATCAAGTTTCGATCCTTACTTTCGACCAATCTGATATCAACTTTAGTATTTAATAAACTGAAAATGATTTTTAAAATAATTATTTAAAGACTTTTAACTACAACTGAAATGATTCTATACATAAATTAAAGTGCTGCCGCAACGGCTATAACAGACTTTTAATACTTATAATCAGCAAATTCATGGAAATCCTATGCTATAAATTAAAGTGCTGCCGCCTATTATCCATCCGCCAAATATGCACCAGCATTTAATACTTATAATACAGAATACAGCAAATCACCTAATGGAGAATCTATTGCTCCTCACAATACCAATCAACTGCTTTCGCCTATTATGCCATAGACACAACTTTCTACATTTCAATTGAGTGCAAAATCTTCATCTCAACTAATACACAAATAACAATACCTCAAATGAGATAATGAAGCATTGAAGAGTGAAACTAATCCTGCTAATGATTGGCAAAGGGTCACTAAGCGAAAACGATTAGACAAGTCAAATACACAAACAGTCAGTGGAAAAGAAACAATAATTGATGCAAATAGATACGCAGCCCCAATCCCAGAGAATGAAACAAGCAATGACAATAATAAACAATTACAACAAACAACTACACCTAAGCCCCCGCCCATTTTCGTTCATGGTGTTCTAGACTTCAACAAAATGACAAAAACTTTACTTTCTGTTGCTGAAGAGGAATAATACTCGACCAAAATCTGCACAATAATGAAGTCAAAATTATCGCAGCTACCCCTGACACCTACCTCAAGATGATCAAACACATGCAGGAAAATCAAATTATACATCACACGTACCAGATGAAGGAAGATTGCTCATATAGAGTAGTTCTAAAACACATACATCACCCTACTCCAACAGATGATATTAAAAAAGCAGGACACATAGTTAGATATATTATGAATTTAAAAAATAAACTAATATAGACCCATTACCAATCTTTTACATAGATCTTGAACCAGCCACTAATAAGGAAATATACAACATAAAATAACTTCAAAATAAACATGTATTATTCGTACCACCAAAAATAAACCAAGATATAGTGCAATGCACCCGTTGCCAGAAGTACGGACACACAAAGGGGTACTCTAATATACCATTTGCCTGCGTAAAATGTGCTGGACCGCATGACATAAAAAGCTGCCAAAAAACAAAAGCCACCCCAACAAAATGTATTCTTTGCGAGGGACAACACCCAGCAAACTATAAATGATGCACAATTTATCAAGAGCTGCAAAATAAGTATCAACCTCATAAGCAACACACAAACGTAAGATCCTCAAACTTAACAAGACAACACTTTCCACCCCTAAGACAACAAGGTAATCACGACGCTATCAACCGACCAAATCCTCCACGTCCCACCTATTTGCAAATAGTACAAAACCTCAAACAATTCCTCGATGAATTTAAAAGCATGTTCAACCAACTACTACAGCAAAACAGCATGATAATAAACATGTTGACTGCAGTGATCAATAAGCTAATTAACTAATGGCGAAATTTCTAGAAATTGCGTTGTGGAATGCCAACGGGCAGCTTCAAGGGAAGTTAGAAGTTGAAATTTTTCTACATACCAATAGCGTAGATATTTTGTTAATCTCAGAAACCCATTACAGCAATATCGCATTTAAATATCTCATTTACCATATATCATACAGAACACCGCGGACGACGACTGGTGTTCGATAATAATCGAATATCACTCAACAGTGACCCGAAAGTGCAGTACGAATTATCAACATTTGGTGCCTGCGATTACCAGCAATCGTTTATTTATTTCTGGTAACAAACTTTATTTATATTTAGCAGTAAATTCGTCAGCTTTTAACTATCACTACGGGGTGAATTGAGTGCTATCATGTCTGTTCACAAAAGAAATTCCGATCACCTTTCTCCGCCTATCACCGATTTACAAAAGAAATACCAATGGAATCCTGAATCATTACTCGAAGGAAATAAATATTACTTACCCGAACATCTCGAGCCGTCTGCCTCAAAAGAAGCAGAGGACAATGTATCACCTCAAATTAAAATACCACCTATCTTTCTTCACGCCCAGTCAACCATAAAGAAGTGGTAAATGATATCAAAACTATTATCGAGGGTGAGTTTTCGACGGCTCTCAATTCATCATCACTGAAAATCACATTATCAAGCGACAGCGATTATAGAAAATTAGCGAAACATTACTTAACAAATAAGATCGAATTTTATACTTACCAAAATCCCAACAACAAACCCCTATCGGTAGTTATAAAGAATGTTCCTCCTTCGCTAACCGAAGAAGACATTCATGCTGACCTAGCGCCTCTCAACCTCCCTATAACACGAATTACAAGGCTTTTAAATAAAGATAAAACGCCTATGCCCGTTTGTGCAGTACTCCTCGCCGCAAATGCAAAGGCAAACGAAATTTTCAACGTCAGAAATCTATATCACACCGTAGTAATTATAGAGCCACGAACAATTAATCGTAAAACACCCCAGTGTCACAGATGCCAACGCATAGGGCACACCAAAAACTACTGTAGATTAGAACCACGATGTGTACGATGCCAAGGAAATCACTTGTACACTAACTGTGATACACCTCGAAGTGATACCCCAATATGCATTAATTGCGGAGAAAACCACCCCGCTAATTTCAGGGATGCAAATATTTCCATGAATCAATAAATCACCAAGGCAAACGACCTCAGAACGCAACTCCTACAACAAGAAAACTAGATAACAAGCCAGCACCTGCTAACAATATGAAAACTTTCCTCCCTTTCAAACAATACAAACAACACATCCTTACCTAACCCATCCTGGTTACCAAAAATAATTCTGCATCACCCGAAACTTCCCCATAATCAACACTATTCTATCAACCCTCCTAAATCTCATCCAGCCCTACATAGAACAAATCAAACAATTCATATTATCAAATCTCCTTCCTTCCCTTTTCAATGGACAACAAAACTAAAACTCTCTCTCAATTAAAACTCCTTAACTGGAATGCCAATGGCATTACAAAACAAATAACCTTATTTAAGTCATTCCTTATGAGACATTCCATTGACATAGCGTGCGTTTCAGAAACTCATCTAACTAATTTAGACAAACTCAAAATTTCTGGATATCTGATCTACCGAGCTGACAGAGGCTACATTTGCATCTGGCGGAGTAGCCATAATCATAAAACGCAATATAATTCATCACGAATGCCAAAAATTAATACCACTAACCTCGAGACTATCGGGCCAAAATAAAACTTAACAATGGTACTAATATAACCGTAGTATTTGTTTATAAACAACCAAAGAAACAACTTCTTGAAAAGACATCTCCATCATATTCAATACCAGTGAACCCACATTCCTTATAGGAGACTTGAACGCCAAAAATACGATATGGGGATGTAGAACAACAAACCCAGCTGGAAATAAACTTTATGACTTAGCATCTACACGCTTTCCAAATAGAAGCCCCAGATGGACCTACATACTACCCATATAGAAGCGACCATGAACCAGACATATTGGACATCGTCACCCACAAAACTTCAACAAACAAATCTTTCAAGAAGCGCTCTCCGAACTCGATTCAGACCACATACCGTTATAATCTCGTTTATACTATCGCCTGCTAAACACATTCCAGAGCCGAGATTAATAAATGGTCCAGTAAACTGGGACATCTTTAGTGCTACACTCGATCAACAGCTTAAGTATCCCAACGATCTTCAATTCTCAAACCAAATCGATGAAACGATCACACACATAACCGAAACCATCTCCGACAGTGTAAACGCGGCGACCATAGCTACCCATAAACACAAAGTAAATATCGATCACTATTCACCCAAACATATAGTGAGCCTAATTAAACAAAAAAGCACTCTGCGAAGAGAGTGGCAGAGAACAAGGAATCCCTCAACCAAAACATGGTGAACAATCTATCACATCGTATTAAAAGGAACTTGACACCTACCGAATCGAGACATATCAAAGACATATCAGCAACCTTGAACCAAGCGACCCGGGCTTGTGGAACACAACCAAACGCATTCTGCGCCAACCAAACGAGATACCTCCAATCTCTTCAGGAACACAAATATACAACTCGGATGAAGAAAAATGTGAAGCCTTCGCAAACTATTTAGACCAAACATTCACTTCTGCAAATCACGCAGACCCAGTATTTAAAAATATAGTGATAAATTATATAGAAACACATCAACCAATTGCTGAAGCTAACTTTAAACCAACGTCACCTAGGGAACTTGCGTCTATAATTAAAACTCTCCCGATAAATAAATCACCTGGATGCGACAAAATACCAAATATAATACTGAAGAAGCTGTCAAAAAGCGCTAGCATACCTAGCAAGTACTTTTAATGCCTGCCTAAGAATAGGATACTTTCCGAATGTATGGAAACATGCAATTATTCTAATGTTTCCCAAACCAGGCAAAAATAAGAAAGAAATCACCAGCTATCGACCAATCAGTTTATTAACAACAACCTCAAGCTCTTCGAGAAGATCATTTATCTCCGACTCAACGAGAAAATCACAAAACTGAGTATTCTTCCCACTTTTCAATTTGGATTTAAAGAAGGCCCTCCACCTGCCACCAACTTCAGCGTATGACCGAGACCATTGAACGAGGTTTTGAAAGCAAACAATACGTTACCACCCTGTTTTTAGATATAGCACAAGCTTTCGACCGCGTTTGGACAGAAGGCTTAAAATACAAAATAACACATCTACAATTACCCGAGTATATCAAGTCTGTATTATTTTCGTTCCTTGAAGATCGCACATTTGCGGTCAAAATACACACTAGCTTATCGGCTACCAGAACTATACACGCAGGGGTCCCGCAAGGCAGTATACTGGGTCCCATTCTATTCAACATCTACATGTACGATATTCCAGTTCCCAGCACAAACCTTGCAATGTTCGCGGACGACACGGTCGTGTTAACTATGAATGAACATTTAGAACAAGCTATTGCTGAACTTCAAGTTGCCACCAATATTCTAAGCAGATGGTTCAAACAGTGGAATTTATCAATTAATTATTCTAAATGTGTCACTAAAATATTCTCTCTGAAAAATCAAAAATCCATCTCTTATTTTAATTAACGACCATCCCATCCAGTGGAATGCTAATGATGAGCCCGCAAAATATCTTGGTATCTACCTCGACACTCGACTTACATGGAAATACCACATACTAAAAAAATTGAACGAGGGACACACGACTAATCCAACTTTATCCACTCATCAATAGGAATTCTTCTATGAGAATCGACTGTATGACTCTTCTCTATAAATCATTAATACGTCCTTTAGTTCTTTACGGATGTGTGGTATGGGCTAACACCTCAAAAACCAATTTAAATCGAATCCAGGTCCTACAAAATAAAATCCTTCGAATGACAGTCAACGCTCCTGGTTTATTACAAATCAGCAGCTCCACCATGAACTAACTCTACCCAAAATTCAAGAACACATCGCGAAGTTGACCAAAACTTTTCATAAGAACCTTACCAACTGCAGCGGTGCCACCTCTTACAAACTAGGTCAAAGAAATATCCATACACGTCTAAAACGCAAGCTACCGCAAGACATACATGAAAGGGATAGTGGTGAAAACTAAGTGCCAATCAACAATCAAACCGAAGTGAATGTGAACTTTTTCTATTTCAAGTGGATATTAATTTCCATTCATATTATTTCATTCTGTTAAGTGTTATTTGTTAGAAATACCTTGTATAACAATGTATATTGTTGAGCAGGTACAAGTTCTATTAAAAAAAAAAAAAAGAAACCCATTACACCACAGATCACATTTAAAAATATCTCATTTTACCATATATCATACAGAACACCCGAACGACGCAGCCCGTGGCGATTCTGCTATAATAATTTGCAATACTATCAAACATCATGAATTACCAAGCTTTCAAAGAGACTACTTGCAAGGTACCATAATACATGTAGAAAAACTTCCAATGCCGATAGTAATTTCCGTCGTCTATTGCCCGCCACGCTACAACATAACCAAACAAATGTTCCAACTCTGTTTTGAGCAACTAGGACCTAGATTCTTAGCAGATGGTGACTACAATGCTAAAAATACACACTGGGGCTCGCGTTTAACAACTACAAAAGGTAGATAACTATACAAACTCATGGCAGATAACAATTATAGTTTCCTATCAACGGGCAGCCCAACATATTGGCCAACTGACCCTAATAAAACACCAGATCTGCTCGACTTCTTCGTCACCCACGGTATGTCCTCAAACTACATGGACATCGTTCGTTACGACATTTCATCTGACCTAACCCCTGTAGTAGTCTTAGTAAGTGCAACTATACTTTACAAAGAACCCACACCTACTCTCAGCAATAAAAAAACAACCGGGAAACTTTTGAATTACATATAAATGAAAATCTTAACATGAACCTGGCATTAAAAACAAACGAAGACTTAGAATATGCAACTAATCATCTAATAACAACTATTCAGGAAGCCCGTTGGAAATCAACACCTCAGTCCTACAACCACAAGATCAACATACCTAACATCCCAACTGAAATAATGGAAATAGTAAGGAAAAAAAAGAAGAGCAAGGACAGCTTGGTAACGTAGTCGCAATATTGCAGACAAAACTACATTTAACCAACTGAATAACAAACTAAGAAGAAGACTTCAACAGATTCGAAATGAAACTTTCCAACTATGCACAATCACATTCTCTGTACGAGATCAGTCAATATGGAGGGCAACTAGAGGAATCAAACTTATGGGCTTTATAAAGAAAAGGCTGAAGCTTTCGCGCTGCACCTTCAAACTACCTTTGAACCTAATTCTAATGAACCAGACCAGGAGGTTGAACATTATTCAAAAACTCCATTGCAATTGTCACCCCAAATAAAGAGTTTCACTATCCACGAAATTGGAGCCCAAATAAAATTACTTCCTAACAGAAAATCTCCAGGACATGACCTTATAACAGGAATTATATTAAAGCACTTACCTGAGAGAGGACTTCATTATCTCCAAATCCTGTTTAATAGAAAACTGTGTATGGCGTACTGGCCATTATTATTCAAATTTGCCCAAATTATCCTAATCCCTAAACCGGGTAAACCTCCCACCTAAATAAAATCCTACCGACCTATTAGTTTATTTCCGATAATCTCTAAGCTGCCACAAAAATTAATATTAAAACGCATTAATGAAGGCGAACTTCAAAGTAAATGGCTACCAGATCACCAGTTTGGATTCCGATATCAGCATTTAACAATTCAATACAATCGATTAACACACATTATACGAGATGTACTTGCATACAAAACTTACTGTTGTGCAGTGTTCTTAGATGTGACTTTTGCATTTGACAAGGTTTGACGTATATGTTTATTGTACAAAATAAAAAAACTACTCCCATACCATTACTACCTGCTTTTGCGCTTCTACCTGTACAAACGATTCTTCCAAACTCGATAACGACACCTCCCAGATATATAGAATTAAGGCGGGTGTCCATCAGGGTAGTGTACTTGGGCCTCTATTGTATCTGTTATATACAAGTGACCTTCCTATAACAGAGCAAACAAGTACAAGGACGTTTGCTGATGACACAATGCAATGAAGATCCGAACACAGCAACAGAACTACTCCAAGAACATTTAAACCAACTCGAAAAGTGGCTAAACAAGTGGAAAGTAAGGGTAAACGGTTATAAGTCACGTTTACAACGAAACACTTGGCGTGTCCGCAAGTCTACCTAAACAATACACCGATCCCTCAGACAGACGAAGTCAGATATCTAGGTCTGCAGTTCGATAAACGCTTGACGTGGAGATCTCATATAAGAAAAAAACGGAAAGAAATTAATCTACGTCTAAATAAATTCTATTGGCTCCTTGGGAGAAACTCAGCACTTGTCATAGATAGCAAACTGTTAACCTACAAAAGCATAATTCGTCGCATCTGGATCTACGGCTGTGAATTATGGGGATGCGCCAGCAAATCAACAATAGAAATAATACAACGCTTCCAGTCCAAGACCCTGAGGATTATATCCCTTGCTCCCTGGTTTGTATCAGATGCAACAATCCACAAAGATTTTAACATCCCATTGGTAGCCCATTTTATAAAAACAATAGCTGAACACTGTTGAAAATCACCCGAATATAACAGTCAACGTCCTAGTCCAGAAACCCGAAAACAGAAGATTAAGAAGTGGCCAATAGACTTAGCGAACTAAAGTAGGAGATTCACCAGTGGGTACTTTCCCCTCATAACTTTTATTAAATATTTAATAACATAAAATTAGCTAAAAGAATTACTGTATTTCTTCTGATTGCTAATAAAATGAGTTTGAAACAAAAAAAAAAAAACTTTCGACCAATTTACGAACGGCAAAATGGTTCAGTTAGCATCCAACGCACACATCTGCCTGCTTCAGAGTAGATTGCGGCGAGACGGCGCCAAGAGCACGTCTGCCCATTTAAGTTTGTCATTAGCTATTTTGGTTTGCCTGCCAGGGTATGGCGTACATTAAAATATACGTTTTGCTCGTTGATTGTGCTTATATTTACAATTCACCATCCCAATACTTATAATACAAACGTCAGATATCACCTAGTATATGCAGAGTTGACAGTCCCAATAGATGTCGCGCTGCCCACGTAGGTGATTACCTATTTTATTTACCAAATATAGTCACTTTACTACTCCACTGTCGCGGAAAAGGATATACCGCTCTTAGAACCACACACACGTTTAAGTATTTGACAAGTGAAATGTAATAATGTGTCCGTACGCAAAGCAACCGGCTCATAAATGTCTCTTATAAAATGCCCAGTATAAAACATATTTGCTTCATACAGCAGCGTTTCATATTTCATGTAAGATATTCAGGCACTTTTATTTGCAGCGTGCGGCCGCCTCAAAAGGTAGGAAACGCGGCCCCGCTTTTCAGTTTTATTTTCGTTTAGCCGCTTGCAAAATCAAGTTATATAAATTGCAGCCGAGCTATAAAAGCTCCGCAGGAAGAGCTTTAATTACTTACAGCTCCGAACCTAGGTTTTATCAGGCAAACTGTCTGTTGTCTGTCGGCCGCACTCGCATGTTTGCTCAGCGGCTCCTTAGCGTACGTATGCACATTTCTGAACGTTCTAATAATAGACCTTTCGTAATTAGATCTTCACCTTGCGCCCGGCGCTCGCAGGGGGTGGGGCGGCCGCCTTCTTTTCGGGCATGTATATGGGTGTCGAGCGCCGTGTGACAAAACATACTCTCGAGAGGTATATACAACACAGAAGTTAGGTTACAGCAGAGGGCAACTATATTGATATAAATGAACAGGGATAACTGAGATTTATGGCAGGAAGTTGCATGCGACGCCTCCCCCTGCCGCCCCAAATCGGCGATGCATACGTGTCTCGTATCGATCACCGGGCGAAAATCCTCGCGTCTCATTAACTGGCAGAATTTTATGCGGAGTTTAATGGCGTGGAACTAAGACCCAGATGAGTGTGCAAATGATATTGACGGCGTCGTCTGCGCCGGGCGAGCCCCCGCCGCGGGTGCATGCAGCCCTGTAAATTACCGCGGTTCGTTGTTATTTTGCTCCCAGTAAGGTGTCCTAATCCGCATTTCAGCTTCGGACTGCTCCATTTATTACGAGTTGCGATTCTCGGCGGAGACGCAGCATCAAAGCGCGCGACGCCGAGTCCTAGCCCCGAAAGTAATTCATCGCTATGCTAGGAGAGATAAGCATGATACAATTTGGCTGTCAACGTAACGCATCAATCAATTATTTACTTGACGTAAACAAACCGTATTGATCGGGGTAATATGGAAGCATTAGTTGCAACCCTTATTAAGATAAGGGGATGAAGATGCCACCGGTCTAACAGTTCTGTTTGTCACTTACCACAAAAATGAGTGAAGACATGAATAATGAGGAAAAACATCTGAACAAACCTGTTAACTTGGTTATTTTAATCTTAACTAATTTCTTTTGGTGTTCTTTCATTTCCCGTGTTTATTTCAAGTTATTTACTTATTGCGTTTAATTGTTTCAGATAGTAATAATAACAGTGAGCTGTACATTTCCGAAGAAATTTAAGCTGTTCTTGCGAACTCTTGAATCTTTTTGTTGTGGGAGATTCTCTTAGCTTTATAGGTCTGCGTGTGTTTTCGCTTTTGATACAAGTTTTTCTCCATTCTTTCTTGCTTTGCAATACTTCTTTCCAGTTCATTATTTTCATTTTTCTGATGTCTGCTTCTACTTGTTCCTTCCATCTTGATTTGGGTCTTCCTTTAGATCGTGTGTGTAGTGGTGTCCATTCCGTGATTATTCTCTGTGGAGATGTTTCTTCTTGTCTGCATAAGTGTCCATACCATCTTATTCTTTGTGCCTTGTGTATTCTTAATATGTTTTCGCCGTTCAATATTTGATCTACCTCATGATTTATTAGTAGACTTATTTCGCCTTCCCGTTCCTTCTTTGGTCCCATTATTGTTCTAATGATTTTCCTTTCAAAAATTTTTAATTGTTCCTCTTCTTTCTTTGTTAAACTTGCCGTTTCTGCTGCATACATTACAACAGGTCGTATGTATATATATACATCGTCTTGTATAGTTGAACTCGCGTCCTTCTGCTTAGCCTCTTATTTCTCAGTAATTTTTTATTTGCATATAGTGCTGCATTCTATGTTTTGTGTTCGCTCTTTCGTTTCTTCTATGTATCAGGAACCCGAGATATTTATATGTTTCTACCTCTTCGAACTTGTACTTATCAATTTTTATTTCTCTCAATGTTTTTTGTTTCCTGTTGCAGTATATGTATTTTGTTTTATTTTCGTTGATTTTAAGGCCTTTTTTATTTTTTTTCTATTGTACTAAATGTCTTATCTAGTTCGTCTCTTCTTCTTCCTATTATTGCTATGTCGTCTGCGTAGGCTAATATTTGCACTGATTTGTTATTGATTGTGCCATTCTGCTTTGTTTCTTTGATAATGCCATCTAGAGTTATGATAAAGAACAGCGCCGATAAAGCGTCGCCCTGTCTCACGCCCCTATTTACTTCAAATTCCTCTGTCGATCCTTGACTGACTATGACCGAAGCCCGTGATTCCTTCATTATCATTTAATTAGGTTTATAAGTTTTTGCGGTGTTTGTGTTGCCTTTAATTCTTTTATGATTTTCGTTCTTATTAGGCTATCAAAGGCTTGTTTGTAGCCGAGAAAGAGGATAGTAGTCTTCTCCATTTATTGTTAGTTTGCTGTATCTTAGAATAGTGCGGTTCTTATTTTGTTTCTGTGTTTTATTAGTTCTTTTCTAATTGCTTGCGTTTCTGAGTAATTTTCCTGTCTGTGTACTTTCTTTCCTTTTAGATTTTTAGACCTCTTCAGAATATATTTTCTTTGGCCGTTTACCAAGTGCCACTAGTATTGGACTAATTGTATCGTTTCGATATTTATCCAGTTTTCTTGTTTCTGTTACCTCTTCCTTTATTACTATTGCTATTTTCATATCCCTCAGTACCATTCTTATTTTCTTTTTAACTGTAAGTTACTCTTCTCCTCATCGATACCGTATATAATTATATATATATTTTTAGTTTTCCTAGCCATTTCTTCCATTTTTCTCTTTTATGCTATAGCCCTTAATTTTAAAAGTTGGTTTTCATTTTTGAGTTGTTTATTTTCTTTTTTAAATAAATTTAGTTCCTTTTGGAATATATCTATTTTATTTTCTATGTGCTGATCCAAATTTATAAAGTAATAGCTTATTCCTAATTGATAGCTTTGATTTTCTACCAAGAAGTCAATATATTTTACGTAATTTTATGTTTGATTGTTTACTTGTAGCTTTTATGTGTTTGTTCCACGTGAGTCATCGTTCAAGATGTAGTCCTAAGTGCTTGACTTCAGTTTTTACCGGTACCGGGGTGGTATTAATGTTAACTAGTAGGCAAAGCTAGTTTTCACAGCAAAATTTATTTGAGTTGATTTTTAATGGATCAACTTTCATCCGCCATTTGTCGAACCATATGCTAATTTTGTTGAGATGTTGTTGGAGGTTGACAGTTGCAATGGCAGGGTTTTTGTGGTAGACCGTATTGTCGTGTTATCAGCGAAGGTGGCAGTTATTCTATTATCAGTTTCTGGCAAGTCAGTTGTGTAAATAAGGTAAAAGATGAAACCCTGAGGGATATCAGACTTGATAAGATGATATGAGGATTGTTCATTATCGTATTTGGCGGAAAAATATTGGTCAGTAAAATAGATTCAATGAGTAAGTAGTAGTAGCTTGGTAATAGTAATTGAAAGATAAATTCTATGTTTTACACTTTATCAAATGCTCGAGATACGTCCAAAAACACTTTTTTTCAGTGTAGATGATATTTTATTAACTATCCCGTGTGCTTGATGTCTAGTTGAATGATCCTCTCGGAACCCAAATTGGTAGTAGAGCAGATGTATAAATATATTTGTAACTTTCGCAGTCTTTTAAGAACAAGTTTCTCAAACAATGTACTTATCATAGGGAAGAGGCTAATTGGTCGACATAGTTTTGGCTTTTCTCCGGTGTAGGTATGATTATTAGGTGTGTATATACCCATATGATTGATAAGAGAAGCTTATCATGCGATTATAAATCATAGTCAGTAATAGCTTGGCTCTTCTGGGTAGCATTTGTGAAATTATACCAGTTATCAAGTACTGATATAGTGTCTTAAATTTAGCTGGCGAAAATGGGTTTATGGGAAGTGTTATTCGATACGGAGTATCTAGGAATTTTTGTATTTTGACGTGTCTTTGGGTTGTCGTTACTTCTAGGGAAGTAAATATTTCAGCCATGGTAGACCTATTCAATCCTCAATTTGTCTTTCTAATGGGACGTTTGGGCGTTTGGGGTTTCTTAAATTTTTTCGTGTTTCTCAAAATTTAGCGGTCATTTTGTATCTCCCTTGACGGGGTATGTAATGTTTGTGTTAGTCGAGTGTAGATATTTTATCGGGAGGGTAGCCTGTCCTCTGCTATTTCTCCTTTTTTCGAAGGCAAGTGTAACTATTAAAGGTGCACAATTTTGTTTCGTTGAGATCATGTTTGTGAGGTAATAATTTGCTGCGTCTAGATCGTCAGGATCCTTTATTTGCATTTTAAGGTTTATTTTACCCTCTAGATACTTGAGATGTTGAATAGTTCCTAGTTAGTTTACTTCAACACAAACTTATGATTGAGTTTTTTTAATAGTAGAAGTGCAATGTAGATCAGACAAGCCGCACTATTTGTAGGTATTAAAAAACAAACGATTTTTATTTTTTATTTATTTCGACAAATGTTAAGAGCAAAAACAGAAATTGGTATAAAAGCAAAAAAGTTTTACTTTTTGAATTTTGTACACATTGTCTGTACACACTGCCACTGTTATTGCACGAACTTCTTCAATCCGCACTTTTCAGTCCAGTATAGTTGCTGGGCGAGTATCAAAAACCTTCGACTTAAGATATTCCTATAAAAAATAATCACAAGAGTTCAGATCTGGCAATCTTGGGGGCCATTGAACATCTCCATTCCAGTTGGAAAAAATCTTTCAGAAAGTTCATTGACACCCTGGCATGTGTGACTAGGTGCTCCGTCTTGTTGGAAGTGAATGTTCTCATTCACAGGAAATTGTTTTAGTTCTGGAATAAGGAAGGTCTCCAGCATTCGAACATAGCGCGCTGATGTTACAGAACTGTATGGCCATAATCATTCCCGACAAAATACGGACCAATTCTTCTATTCGGCGAGATTGTACACCAAACTGTTATTTTGGGCCGCTAAGTTGTTGAGGGTTGGCAACAGTCCAATAGCGAAAATTGTGTTTATTGACATATCCGTTGAAATGAGCTTCATTGCTCATATTTTTATTATCGATAATCTTCAAAAAAATCACAAAAACCAACCCGGGCAGAATAATCTCCGGGGTTCAAAACGTGGACTATTTGCATTTTATACGGATATAGGTGTAAGTCATCATCTGAAATTATCCTTATTGTTCGAGTCGAAAGCCGAGAGCAACGCTATGGCGCCTGGTAGATCTTCGAGGGCTTCTTGTAATTGCTACTCGTACAGCCTCCACATTCTCGGGGATCCTAATAGTTTTTGCACTACTAGCTCTACTTCTTGTTTGACCCGTTGTATGTAAGTTGTTAGCTCAAATAAATAACTTTTCTATTTGGAATAGAAACACGAGGCGGGAGATGAAATTGTAGTAACACTACCATTTTTTTAATACGCTGTAACAACGAAACCTCATTCACTGGTTTTACTAAACATCCAACTGTGTAGAATGTGAAGCTCACTGCCTATTTTCTTTCCCACACACATGCCCACCATAGAAGCTTCTTAGAAACGTGCAGTTTGACTGCCTATTACTTAAGTTGTCTATGACTGGTGAGTGATCTGAAGATTGTTATTTGCTTACACCGTTATGTAGTTACTAGCTATACTATGAGAGATGTAAAAATCCAGTAAATCAGAAAGTTCATGTCTAACAACCAATAGTTGAGTTCATCAGTTGAGTGACAGATGTAATTGTTTTGCAAGATTAAATTGAGTAGATTTTAACCTTTCCTTAGCGTTCCAATCGCCACTCGCAAAAAATATTACCCAGGGTTAAAAAATTATTAGTAGATATGGTGTATCTGGGAGGATCATAGATAACTAAGACAACAAAAGCCCAGTAAAAAGAACTAATTTTAACATTTGTAGCGGGTATTAGTTCACTTTAATAATTTTCTACTTTATAGTGGGAAATAGAGTTTTTTCTATGATAACTACAGCTTCCGCGTGGGTTGTGCCACCTGGATGCGGATGTTCATTACATTACGAACCTTATGGCTAATTTTGAGGTTCTTCCTTAATTACTTCGGTCGAGATGTGGCAAGCACCGCGCCTAAGACGACCGCCATTATTACCCCTTGTTCGAAGTGAACGCAGATGCTCAATTTTTTTTAGTGACTGAGTAGGCCATCCGCCAGCCATCAGAGAGCACCGGGAATTGAATCCGGATCCGTCAGCATCGCAGCCCGTCTCTCAACCACGGGACCACGCTGGCACAACCCTAAATATATATTAGTTTTTATTTTCTTGTCTTCCTCTTTCTTAGTACAAAAGTATGCTGTTTTCTTCAAGACAAACAATAAACTGAGATGTCTTGTGCTTTTTGTCTAACTAAATTTTACTCTACACCTCACTGGTGCGATGCATTTTTCACTCATTTTGTCCATGGTTTTTCTATCCTATTCTTTCCTTCTAGTTTTACTGTAGATGTTTGTTTCACTATTTTGTCGTCCTACATTTTTTACACATGTTCTAGCCTTTCTAATAGCTCTTCTTCACTGCCCCTACTTCTAACTACTATCCATATGTTGGGTTGCTAATCAAGGTCTTTCTCTTATTTTCGTTTAAATGCTTTTTCGAAACCTCACTTTTGTACTTGTCAGCTCGCTTTGTTTATCTGTAATCGCCAATGATTCACGTGTTTTTACAATTTTTATTTTTATTTTTTTTTGTACTTTTCTTTAGTTTTTATAGCGTTAAAGATTTTCCTCTCTATGTTACTTTTTCATTTCTCTATGGTATATATTCAGGTTAAATTGTAGTTCTTTCTCTGTTTTTATTAAAATCGCAATATCACCCGTGTATAGTCATTCAGACACTTGCAAGACTTTTTTGCATTTTTTCACTACTTAATCAATGTTTATTATGAACAAAATCAGACTCAACACACATCATTCTCTTATATTTCTCGTTCTTTCAAAAACAACTGACTGCCAATTTTTCTTTCTTACTTCATTTCTTGTATTGTTATGTTATATTTTATCTCTCTCTATCTCTGTTTTGTTTATGTTTCTGTTTTCTAATGCTCTGCATTCTGACTCTGCATTCTTTCTCCGTCTTATTGTATATCAGCTTGTACACTTTTTCCTTTTCTGAACCCGCATTGACTTCTATTGTTTTTCGGCTGTTCTCTTAATCTTGATTTCCATGTTCTCTCTAGCCTTGTTTAGTATGCTTCCTGTAATCATGACAATCACTTGTGTTGCTTTTTTGTGTAGGGACACTATTTGCTTTTCTCAGTGTTAGTCATTAATCTTCACATTTTTTCATCTTGTCCCTTCTATGTTTTTTTACTTCTTCTGGTTTTATTACATCTTTGTCGGCTGTCTTTTTTTCTTTCAAACCGTTGCTGTTTCAGTAAAACGGAATTGTTGTTAGCTAAAGGCTCTAATAATAAGCAGGAATGTGGATAAGATTGTTGTGATTGAGGCTGACTGTCCTTTAAATTAATTACTTTCTTGTAAGTGACATTTAAATTAGCTTTCACCAGCTAATACGTTTATCAGTGCACTTGACCTTAATCAAGATGTATTTAAATGAAAAATAATGTTACCTGACCTTAGTAATGCAGGTACATGGGCCACGGACTATCTGAGCTAATATTTTCAGACACCTTGGGTACAGGTATTGAAGCACAGCACACGTCCGCTCGCTTCGAAATCACAGTTGAAAGTCAACTTATTGACCCCCTGGGGGTCGCGTTAAAGAACTGGGTGGGGGACTTCTAAGTTAATTTTTCTAAAATTATCCTTTTTCACGCATTGTTTAATCTAACCTCTTTTCTTTTCCCTACTTTGTTATCATCCAGAGCTTGTCTTGTTATAATTTTTTTTTATTTTCTGAGCATCTCCATTTATGGTTTTTGTTTTTTTATTATATTTTTTTTCGTCCGCTATCTTTCATAAATATTTTATGCTAATAGTTTCAGACCACAAAATTCTAGATGCAGTTCGAAGGCATTTATTAATAAATTACTTTTTAGTATTTTTCCACGTTTCTGCGCTATAAAGTAATGTACTTTTTACAATACTGAGAGACGATCGGAGCTTTGTTTTTCTGCTAATATTTGTTGACGTACAAATCCTCTTAGTCTATTTATATATCTATCTGTACAAACTTTTACATCTACTACACTACCTAGATAGCATAATTTTTTAACTTCCTCTGTGCCTTTTTCTATTTTAACTTTACCTCTTTTTGTTTTCCGTGTTTATTTTTTGCTCTATTTTTTATATCGTTACTTAATCTGGTTTTCTTTTACATGTTTTTTGTTAGTTGCTATTAAGCAAATACCGTGAGCGAACTCTAAGTTTTCTAATTTATTATTTTCCCATCTCTTGTCTTACTCATTACTTAGTATATTTTTCTTCCCTTTAAAAAAATACGCTTGTCAGCGTGTGGGCGAATCGTCTGTTCTATTTTAGTCAAATAGTCATACAAAATACCATCTTCCGCTTTATAGTTTCTAAATCAAGTAGGTTTCACCAATTCCTGTAATTTCTTAGGCATGAATGTAGTTTTCGACCGGGTTGCCTTTTCTCTGTCTTCTTCTTCTTCTTCAAGTGCCATCTCCGCTTCGGAGGTTGGCAATCATATTGGCTATTCTAATTTTTGATATTGCTACTCGAAACAGTTGACCAGAGCTGCAGTCAAACCATTCTCGTAGATTGCGCAGCCATGACATTCGTCTTCTACCAACGCTTCTTTTTCCCATGATCTTGCCCTGTAGTATAAGTCGTAGTATGTTGTACCGTTCTCCACGCATGATATGTCTCAGATATTGGAGTTTTCTTTCTTTGACTGTATTTGTAATTTCCTTCTCCTTTCCCATTCTTCTCAGTACCTCCAGATTTGTCATTCTATCCGTCCACGATACTCTTAAAATCCTCCGGTAAGTCCACATCTCGAAAGAGGTAAGTTTGTTTAGTTCGGCTTGATTTAACGTCCACGCTTCCATACCATACAAAAGTACACTAAACACATAGCATCTGAGCAGTCGTATTTTTAATGGTAACGAAAGATCTTTACTACAGAAGACGTTTCTCATTTTTAGAAAATTAGCTCTTGCCTTTTCTACTCTTGATCTTATTTCTGCCGTGTAGTCGTTGTTTTCTGTAATTAGACTTCCTAAGTGAGTGTATTTCTTGACTCTTTCTATCTGTTCTCCTCTACTTCTTAAGCTGTCGTTGTTGTTATTGTTTTTACTGATCTTCATAAACTTCGTCTTTTTGATATTGAGTGATAAGCCGTATTCCTCACTATAGTCAAATACTTTATTCATTACCCTTTCTAGATCTTCTAAGTTTTCAGTAATAATTACGGTATCATCTGCATATCTTAGGTTGTTTATTGGTTTTCCATTTACCTTTATTCCCGCAGTTTCAGATTCCAGGGCTTTTTCATTATTTCCTCTGAGTAGGCGTTAAATAAACTGGGCGACAGAACACAAGCCTGCCTGACACCTCTTTGAATTTCAGTTGCTTCTGATGTTTCGTTTCCTATTCGTACTGTAGCCTTCTGGCTGTAATATAAGTTTGATATTAGTCTTATATCTTGATAATCTAATTTCTTATGTTTGAGAGTTTCTATGAGTGCGTCGTGTCTAACTCTATCAAAGGCTTTATTATAGTCTATAAAGCATAGATATACACTTTGGTTAACATCCAAGCATCTCTGAATAAGCACGTTGAATGCAAATAATTCTTCTCTTGTCCCCACTCCATTTTGAAAACCAAACTGTGTTTCACTGATATCTGCTTCTAGTTTCCGGTGCATCCTAGAGTGAATGATTTTTAAGAGAATTTTTAGTGTGTGAGACATAAGACTTATAGTGCGGTAATCACAGCATTCTTTGTCATTAGCTTTCTTTGGTATACATACAAACGTTGAGATTAACATTTCTTGAGGTATAATTCCGGTTTTATATATTATGTTGAATAGATTTACCAGTATATCTAGATTCTCTTCGTCAATTAGTTGTAGGAGTTCACTTGGTATTTCATATGGGCCTGGGGCTTTACGATTTTTCATTGTTTTCATTGCATGTATTATTTCGCTTTTTTTATGTCTGGTCCTATATCTTGGTTGGGTGTGTGTATGTTCGGGTTTTCTTCTCTCTGATCTCTGAATAATTCTTCTATGTAATCTTTCCACCTACACAATTTCATAGCATTTTCTGTTATTATATTTCCTCCTTGTTTAATAGTATGTTGGCATTCTTTTTACGTGTTGTACCAGTTATTTCCTTTACTTTTTATGTAGGTTAAACATGTCATGCTTAATTTGAAGGTTTTCTATTTCTTTACATTTTCAGCGTAATACTGTTCTTTTGCTGCTCTTATTTTGCTTGTATTTCCCTCTGTAGATTTTGGTACATGTTTTTATTTCGATTTTTGTATCTTCTTCTTTGTTCCATTAAGTTCAAAATCTCGTCTGTTATCCACTCTTCCCTTTTATACCTTGTTTCTTCAGTAGTTCTTTGCTAGGTTTTAGGATTGATTCTTTGAAGGATACCCATCGTTGTTCTACTTTGTTTCCTGCTTCAAGTTCAGTATTAATTTTTGATAGATTATTTTGATCTTTTGTTTTAGCACTTGTTGTAGGTCTGTTGCCTTGAGGAGTTCTACATTAAGTTTATTTTCGTTATTCCTTATATTAACCTTTTTAAGGTGAGATGAAATTTGGCAACTAGGGGTTATGATCGGAAGATACGTCCGCTCCCGGTATGTTTTCACAGATCTAACTGCGTTTCTGTATCGTTCATTTATTAATATGTAGTCGATCTGATTTCGAACAATATTGTCTTCGTTGTCTGCAGGAGATTTCCATGTGTATAGCCGTCGTTTAGGCAGTTTGTAAAATGTGTTTAGTACTATGAATTTGTTTTCTTGGCAAAACTCGACTAGACGATCTCCTCTTTCATTGCAGTACCAAGTCCATAGGGTCCAACAATTGTTTCAACTTTCCTTCCCCAATTTTGGCATTTATATCACCATGACCATTGTTATATCTCGTGTTGTTGTACTTTTAAGTACCTTTTGTATTTCAGCATAAAAGTTTTCAATTTCATCGTCTTGTTTATCTGCCGTGGGTGCATAAATTTGTATTATATTAAGTTTTCCATGACAAGTTAGTAGCTGTAGCAAAACAATTCTTTCTGAAACAGGTGTAAAACCGATAACTGATTTATTTGTTTCTTTATCGACCATTATTGCAACTCCTGTCTATGCTGCCTATCGTTGCTTCCTGAGTAGTAGATCTTCCTTTTCTGATTGCATGTTCTCCTGTGTTGGGCCATCTAGATTCCGAAATTCCCAAAATGTTTATCTTCATCCTACTCATTTCTTGTTCGACATTTTGTGTTTTACCAGGTTCATACATGCTGTTAACGTTCCAAGTAGCGATCTTTATTTCTGTCTTGTATATATTGATAGGTGTAGTCGTAGTCGTCGTCGTCGTCGCGTGGGGGTTTCGTTGGATGACGACCTGGGAAGCCCCACTATTTCTTCCCCTGCCGGATCTTGGCATCCGAAAACCATGATCAGTAATCTTTACTCTTCCACCGTCCATAGCCATATAGATTAACTAGGAAGAATAATGTGGTGGTCATTCCAAGGCCTTCCACATCACAGTTTCCCAACCATACCGCTGTTCCAGCTCTGCTTGTGAATATCTAATTCTAAGCCCAGTCAACATCATTTGTCTTCGGCCTTAGATTAGTTTTGGTAAAGCTGCTGCCCTTTACCAGGGTTATCCAATCAGCCGCCCACTATGGATCAGACGCTATTATCTAGTTTTGGTCCACCCCGGGTATTTTATTTCCCCGGTACCCGCTATATCTAGCGAGCATCCCCCTATCCGCCACCTGGGGAGGCGCCCAGTAGGGGACCTAGCAACCCCCCTGGGTTTCTCTGTCTAACGAGGTTCAATAATTCTCTGGGGGTATCTGCTATCCTTAGTACTTCTTCACTAGTTTTATGGCCCACCTATCAGATTCTTAGAAGTCTTCTGGGTGTCCATGATACAAAACTTTATTATGTTTAGTGACCTGCTTTTTAAGGACCATGTTTCTGCTCCATGCAGCAGTATTGACCAAATATAGCGTTTTACTACTCTTAAACTAAGACTTATTGATACTTTTCGAAAAGAAGGAAGGAGTTAAGTTTTATATAGTTTTTTCTGGTTAGGTTGCCCGAATCTTTACCTCTTCATCACAATCCTATTTTGTATTTAGTATAGCGCGTAAGTATTTAAAATTGTCTATTTCTTGAATAAATTTGTAGTTGTTGATTTCCGTATTGTTTTCCAGTATTTGTCATTAATTTTGTTTCGTAGGTGTTTAACTTCAGGTGCTATTCCTTTACTGTTAAGAGTATTTTATTTATCATGCTTGTAAGTCTTGGATATGGTCTGCCATTATAGCCAATGACATCGGAACATCTTAAATTATTGATGGGTGTTTTCGTTTACTCTAATGCCTCTGTGCCTATTTGTAAGTGGTACTTGAAAGATTTTTTCTATGCGAATACTATATAATATTAGCGATAGGATACACTCTGGCTGACTCCTTAATTGGTGTTTTGATTATATATATATTGAGTCATTCATTTGGAGCGACACTATCTGATTCTATTAGAAATTTTTCATAAGTATAATGTCATTGACGTTAAGATCAGTATCTTTTAGCAAGAATAATAAAAAACCGTATCAGACATTGTTGAAGACCTTTTCGCAATCTGTGAAGTGTATAAATATCTCTTTGTTGAACTAATAATTTCAAGCTTATCAATGCTTATATTGTACGTAAAACATTTTTAAATACGAATTTGGTTTTCTCAAATCTTGCCTCACATTTTTTATAAATTCTATTGCGGATGACTCTTGGAAAGACTTTACAGACTCATGGGACTGAGAAGTCTATGTTCGTTATGTGTTTTACTTTAGACTTCCTAAGTAAAACAATAAAGATGGTCTTTAGCCAGTCTGCTGGGATATTATCGGTGTTGTATATTGTATTCTCCGGTTAATTTGTTTATTTTTTAAATTTTCCAGTGCATACGTTACTTCAAGTACAAGTATTAATGGCCCTAATAAGTCTACTAAGTTTCTATTAAACTTTAGGTAGAATTGTTAAAAGTTCTTTATACTTAACATTTTATTTCATATCTGTAGCTTGGTTATTGGTCGTAGCTTTGAGATGTTTATTTGTATATTTGTTACCTCTTTGGATTTTTTATAGAAGTTAAGGGAATTGCGTTTCTTGTTTAGTTCTACTGCTTCTTCACTTTGTTTTATTATCCGGGTATTTTTCATTATTCTAATTTTTGCACGTATCTTCCGATCTAATGGCCTACACTTTTGTTGATGACCTTCTGAAAGTCTTCTCTCTTCTATCATGCCAAGTGTATCTGCAATCGTCTAGATCTTAATTTGATTTTCCTTATGACCTATTAGTTCTTCTGTGGTTTCTTGTATTTTATTTTACTGTTCCAGTGTTCCTATACATTTTGTTGTTCGAATTTTGCTTCTGTGATTCTTTTCTATTTTTATTTTTTTGAGTGCATGTACTTAAATTAGAAACACACTTTTCCAATAAATAATTTGCTCTCTGCCATTTTTCTTTTAAGTAAAATCCCATAGAGAGCCGAACATCATATGTATTTCTGTGCAGATTGTGCTTTTTGGAAATAAGTTGAGCTTTAGAGATTACTATGTTTCTATTTGAAAAAGAGTCTCGTTTAGAGAACTCGTAATTTGTATCGTTGTTTTGACCAAAGGGAACTTTTGGCTTCTTCTTTCTTGTAATGTCCGTTTTGTACATTAAATTCACACATCAATTTTGCTTTCTTTTCCAATCTTAGAAATTTCAAAGACTGTTTATAAAAGCTTCTAAAATATTTTTTAGGGTAATTTAAGGATCTTTGTTGTGTCTAAATTTTCATTTACTTCTTGTAACTTTACAAGAAGATTGTTTCAGAAACATATCGTTAATACTATTTTAAGACAATTTGTATCTCTGTCTCTCTTTATGTCATATTGCAATATATCCTATCTTTTGATTAAAGAACTAAAAAAGTTACAAATATAACAGTGGCCAAAGGATTTCCTTCTTTATACTAGCCTGAAGACCTTTGTAGCAACCAGACTGGTTGATGGCATTGTAATATCTATGTCTTTTACAGTTATTTACATCAAAATCTACGGTCGATATTACAGCATTTGCTATCTCTTCACCTTTATGTCCACAATTAAGAATAAAGGATAAAAATCGGCCAACAAGTGTTTCCACAGCTACCACAAAAGATGGTTGGTCTGTGTTTGTATGTGTATAACGTTGAGACCAGAATTATGGAATAATAGTTGGATAACTGTAATTAATTCATTAATAGTTGTACTTAATGCAGAACATGATATTTCATTATCATCATGAATTGGCAGTCCATGGCAACCTAAACATTTCAACTCCTAAAGAACATATCGCTAATATAAAGCTTCTTCTATGCACTATTCTGCTATTTTACAATCCACTCTTAATGAAACTCAATTTCTCCTAATAAATTTTGAAACTCGCTACCTGTGTCCAGAGATTAGCTTCTAAAAATAGCATTCATGATTTGCATGGCGCACAAAATAATTATCTTGATTTGGAATAAACCAGCCGAATTCGTTTGATACGTTCTCCATTTATTAATTTTCTATAAAACAATTAATTGGCACAAAATCTCTTTTGAGTGGAGTATTGCTTCTCAGATTTTTTAAAGTTGTTGAGGGCCACCAACTCACGAAGTTCATTATTTACGCACCACAATGCGAGGTCACCGAGTGATATAATTGGATCTACCTCTTTAAGAGTATTTTCAGAGCTTTGTGGGTTCGAAGAGTCTCTCAGCTGTACGTTTGATGAACTACATTTAGGCTTAAAGTTAGAGAAGTCGATAGTGATAATTGTGATTGTTGCACACAATGTGAGAAAAAGATGTCTAATTTTGGTATTTTCCTGATCACAGCAACTTGACATCTAATGCGCTCTTTGGAACGTTTCCTGCTCTAATTGTTTTTTTTTAAATCTCAACCATCTTTGTTAAGCCTTTATCGTAGCTAAAATGTGAATTGAACGAAAATTTAATTTAAAATCAAACTATTTACAACGGCTGAACTGTTGCACAGTAACTGTAAATGCTTTTACCTCAATGGTCAACGGTTACTATAATAACATAATTTTTTTGCACCACTGTTGTTTGTTATACGACTTTCCCTATTCGATTGTCGCAAATGCCCATCTACTCTGTTTTACACTTAAACGCGCGGTTGTAGAACGAATCAGAATATTATGGAATTGGCACCGTTAATAATGGATCGGACGGTGATAAATCATTCTGAAAAGTTCCTAAATATTTTTTTGTGATATGTTATTTCTGTTATAATATAAATGTTTTTAAGAATTTATTGGGGTGTAGGGGTCGCCGAGGGGTAGTCCCTCTAGTTCTGAGATTGTCGGACTTTAGAGTCATTTCAGGGCATTGGTCCTCCAGCGATCCCAACTCTCACTTATGGCTCCAAGTGCCACACCCTGGTAACTGTGTCGACACACAGGCGAAACTAAGTGAGGGGTCACAGAAAGCAACTTCCACATATTGGATTTAATGGTTTTAGTGATAATGAAAGTGAGCAGCAGCGCTTTCATAACTACATGAAGGGGGAGATAATAAATATCAGTACTGCTTCATAGTAGACATCAATGGGCGACGACAAAAATATGTCACCATCGGCCACTGAACTGCGATGTGTAAGGCAAGGGGAAACCAACACATTAATTCCCAAGAACAATCATCAAACATGATAACAGACAAAATCAAGAATGGCCCCGAGTACCGGCGCCTCTTCAATGAGGCAGGGGTGCGAAGAATCTCCGGGTCTGTGATGCTGAACAAGGACACCAACAAACTGAAAATGCTTAGGAAATCAAATACTATTAGAATTGGTACCTGGAATGTCAGAAGCGCTTTTGAGGGGGGAAAAATCCATAATATTGTTCAAGAAACAACTAGACTAAAGGTAGACATCATGGGGATCAGCGAAATGCGATGGCCAGCTTCAGGAAATTGTAATATATTGAATCATGTTGTGTACTACTCTGGCAACGATAACGACCACCACTATAATGGTGTAGGAATAATAGTAACTAAGGAAATTAACGACTCTGTCAAAAAAGTAGTAGCGCACTCAGATAGAATTATAATGATACAAATAGAAGCTAACCCATTTAACTTAAACGTTATCCAAGTGTATGCTCCAACTGCGAATAGCGAAGATGAAGAAATAGAAGATCTATATGAACAGCTTAGAAAGGTCTTAAAATATACGAAATCTAATGACATAACTCTCATAATAGGGGATTTTAACGCGAAAGTTGGAAGTCAAAGAGAAGATAACATAATTGGACAGTTCGGATTAGGATATAGAAATGAAAGAGGAGATAGATTCATACAGTTTTGCCGAGAGGAAGAACTTGTAGTGAAGAACACCATGTTCAAGCTCCCACACAGAAGAATATATACATGGAAGGCTCCAGGTGATACGAAAGAAAAAATAATACGAAACCAAATTGACTATATCACTATTAATCACCGTTTCCGCAATTGCATAAAATCAACAAAAACTTATCCCGGAGCAGATGTCGGATCAGACCACAATCCGGTAATATGTAAATGTAAACTAAAACTTAAAAGGGTTACGAGAAAAAACTAATGAAAAACAACATAATATAAGGGCTCATTGAGAAGGAGATGTTAAAGAACAAGTTCGAAAATCGTTGGAGGAGAAATTTAAAAAATTAAAATAATACTACCACTGGATTTAGTAACAAAAACAACTCAACAAAGGAAGTAATAGAAGAAAGGTGGAAAGCTATCAAACAAAATCTGCAAAGTATTATAAAAGAATACGTTCCACAAAAACGAAGAGAGAAGAAAATGAGTGGATGACAGAAGACATTTTAAAATTAATGAACGAAAGGAGATTAATGAAAATAAAGATATGAACAAATACAGAGAGATACAACGACAGATACGAGGTGAGATAAGAAAGGCAAAAGAAAAATTGTTGAAAGATAAATGCCAAGAAATAGAACAGCTAGAAAACAAACACGACAGCTTTAATATGCATCGAAAAATAAAAGAAGCTGCTGGAATATTTAGAAGAAAAACAACGAACAGGCTAATAGATAATACAGGACAGGAAATAACAGACATAAGCGAAAAATTAAAAACCTGGAAAGAATACATCGAAAAGTTATTTGCAGACGACCGTCCAGAAAAACACGAAATAAAAGAGGCTAAAACCGGACCTCCTATAACAAAAGATGAAGTTAAGAAAACAATAGAAAAGGCGAAAACCAGGAAAGCAACGGGCCCAGACGAGATACCCACTGAAATTTTAAAACTCCTAAATGAAGATGGAATAAATGCACTCACTAGGTTATTCAATCTAATATACGACACTGGAGAGATTCCGAGGGACTGGACTAAGTCGACTTTTATAACCATACCAAAGAAAACAACACCGAGACAATGCGAAGACTACAGAACGATAAGTCTGATGAGCTGTGCCCTTAAGATCTTCTTGAAAATTATACACGCCAGGATCTATCAACAATGCGAATCAAAATTGACCGAAATCCAATTCGGGTTTAGAAATGCGTTGGGAACAAGAGAAGCACTATTTGCCTTAAATGTATTGATCCAAAGATGTAGGGACGTAAACTGTGACGTACACTTGTGTTTTATAGACTTCAGCAAAGCATTTGACAAAGTAAAACATCATGAACTACTAAAAATATTAGAGAAAACCGGGATAGACGACAAAAATACTAGAATAATAGCCAACCTATACTGGTGTCAAAACGCGAATGTAAAAATAGAAGATAATACCACCGAAGGAATTCAAATCCTTAGAGGGGTTCGCCAAGGATGCGTGCTTTCACCGACTCTGTTTAATATTTACTCGGAAGAGATGTTCAAAGAAGCATTACATGATGTGAATGAAGGTATATTAATCAATGGTGAACCAATCAACAACATCAGATACGCAGATGACTGTAATATTGGCAAGAAACGTAGGTCTACAATTATTAATGGAAAGAATACATATAACATGTGAGAAATACGGAATCACCCTCAACACAAGCAAGACAAAATACATGACAATAACTAAGAACATTACGCTACCAGCAACATTATATATTAATAATACTGAGATAGAAAGGACTAGCAAATACACATATCTGGGAACCAATATAAACGAACAATGGGACCACTCGACAGAAATAAGAACAAGAATAGAAAAAGCAAGAGCCGCATTCATTCAAATGAAAAAAGTTTTGATCGGTAGAGACCTAAGTCTGCAAACCAAGATTAGAATCCTGAGATGCTATATTTTCTCGACGTTACTATACGGAGCTGAGTCATGGACTTTAACAAAAGCGTCAGAGAAGAAACTGGAATCATTTGAAATGTGGACCTACCGACGTATCTTGAGAATACCATGGACAGAACATATCACTAACAAAGAAGTTATGGAACGAATTGATAAAAAAACAGAAATCCTAATAACAATAAAATCTCGCAAGCTAGAATATCTAGGACACATAATGAGAAACACAAAGAGATATAGAATCTTGCAACTCATTTTAGAAGGAAAAGTGATGGGAAGAAGAGGCCCAGGAAGGAAGAGAATATCTTGGCTAAAGAACTTGCGGCAATGGTTCGATATGTCCACGGTACAATTATTCCGGAAAGCAGTAGACAAAGTACAAATTGCATTGATGATAGCTAACATCCGGAACGGATAAAGCACGGGAAGAAGAAGAAGAATTTATTATAGGCCGATGAGCGACGAATGTACAATTTTAGCTTAACAATCAAAACTCTTCAAAGTTTTTTTAATTGACATTGATTTTTCGTTTAGTTTATTCAAAAACATTGTAATAAGACACGATCTTAAAATCAGTTTTGTTAGTAAAACGTATACGAAGATGATTGATAGTTATTGTGGCCGAGTTTAAACTCCCTAATTAAAGATCTAATAAATGTTTATAATGAAAAGAATCGAACTTATAAAATAGATTCGTTTAGACTATCTCTAATTATTATCCCATATTATTTAGTTATATTTATTAGACTAATTTATAGTTAAAAAAACGATATATTTAAAATAATTTAAATGAAAATCACTAATTAGCCCTTAAGATATTATCAAATTCGTAAAATTTACAAAATATTTTAGCACATTGTATGGCAGGTCACGAAAAATGTATATTTTGTAAATAATTTATTTAAAGGTAAACTTAGGTTGCCCTGAGTCCGTATAATTTCGGAACGAACGTTGCAAGAAAGCAAACAGCGCTTGCATGCTCTGGCAAAACCGAGTGCCCTGCAGTTGCAACCCCTTTGACCAGTAATAATGAACAGCTCTTCAACTCTACAGGTTTCCTTTGGAACTGTATTATTTGGTAATAAAACGTGCACCCTTTGAATCTTCACAAAGACGCAGCCCTTGCCGGGGTCAGTCTGCAGCAAAAAGGGGTCCTTGTTAATCGCTTCCTTTTTATGCTGAAGGCAGATTGTGGGCCGTCAGGCACTGTAAAGGTAATTGAGGGTCTTCAAAATAAATAAAACCCGATCTGATTTTAATTCCAACTCGTTGTTGCATTATTACAGTTAAGGGGAATGAAACTTATTTTGATTAACTTAATACAATGATTAGCGAATATGACAAATTATTTCTAGGACAAAATCGTGCAAAATTATCGTGTTATTGGTCAGACACTGTTATTAGATGTTGCATTCCATTTACTGCAAAGGTATGGCCCATGTAGAACTCTCAATTGTAACATATCATTTTAATCGATGGTGGTTTATTAAGAGCGGACACGTGCACTCTGCAGGAAAACCTAAATTACGATTCCGTTACAAGCAACGTATCCGCAAACGTGAAACCGCGATGCAGCGCACAATGTAATGAACGTGGTATCGGTGAATTAAAGCCGCAATTTCGTGTAAAACGAGCGACGGCGACAGAGCCGGCATGTAACGGAAGAATGCACGGGTGTAGCTGGACAAAAATCGGCTTTTGACCCGGTCCCAAATTAAAAACAAGTGAAATTTTTATTGTATTTGTTTTTTAATCCAGCCAACCTGACCAAAAATTGGACTGAGGCTCTGCCTGTCACGAGCCAGGATACATTAATGGGGAGTGATCGAGGAGTAACATCTTCCAAATAAATCATGGCTCAGCTGGCCCTGTAAGGGCTTCTGGTAAGGACTACACGTGAAAACCGGCAACGGTTCTTGAGGTGGAAGAGGTTTAAAAGAAAATCCAAACAACAAAGGAGTCGAAAGAGTGGTAGACTTTCTAGAGAAAGAACACCACAAAATCCAAGTTCCTAGTACCTTCCAGGTTGGGAATTGAGGGCATGGGCTAACTTCTAGTGACTTGTAAAACCAAAGAAACTGTTAAAAGTTCAAAGCGCAAAGAAAAAGCAAACTAAAAAGGACATTGAATTTTGGCACATCGGATATCCAGCCTATAAACATAAAAATGATAAGGTCTTTGAACAACTTTTCAAATATAAAATTGACATAGGCACACTAACAGAGACAAAAAAAAATAGAGGAAATGAAGGGTATGCAAACTACATATGGTTTTATGGCGCAGTGCCTAAAGGGAAACGAGCTAAGTCTGGAGTAGCTATTGTTATATCAAATAATTATAAAAGCCTATTGAACCTTGGGAAAAGGTAAATGAAAGATTAATTACAATGGAATTACAAATATTTGGACACATTAATTGATTGAACAAAAACATAAAGGAGGAATTATATAATAATTCAACTTCTATACCAAAAAATTGGAATAAAAGAAAAATTTGTACTCTTCGGAGATTTAAATGCACGGACAGGGCGCGAAGAACAAGATCAATAATAGGAATAGATTAATACAAACATGGAACATCCTCTAGATAAGCATAAATCAACCATTTATATAAGTAAACAATTAGGTTTATGGGTTGAACAGCGTCACTTATTGGGAAATTTCCGATATTTGGTTTTGACATTAATGCCACTTTTCAATCTACCTACTCCCTAAGGAGAACAATGAACCATAAAAAAAGACAACCTTTTTTCTCATGGATATTCTAAGTAAAGGGTAAACACAGCAAAATTGGAGTACCGAAAACTAAATACAACAGTGTAAGTCCAGCAGTTTATGAGCTGCCTATCTAAATAGACTGTCCAGTCAGCGCAAAAATATCGCTTGATAAAGGCAAGTTTGTCCAGACGATTCAGTCACCACGATGTTTATTTCAAAGTGGAACACCGCAAATTAATTTTCTACGAATACGTGCACAATCCCAAACCTGAGTACTCGTCAGCTTGCTCGAAAAGCAAATTCTAGTGTCGCTCGTGTGCTAAAACAGTTTAAGAAATGGCTGACGATGGAAAGGACACCATGGAGTGAAGGTGGACATGGAACAGCAGATCTGTAGAAGGAATAGTGTTTCAAAGACTTCTTTACGAGAGATGACCAAGAAAGTAAAATGTCGCAGTCTTTTGTGCAAGAAGTAAAAACTAGAGCCGGACCAGAAAAGTGTTAGAACTCAAACAACCTTCGATCAGAATAGAAAACAAAATCTAACAGCATAGTGCCGTTTCCGCAAGTTGTACTAAAATATACTGACCAAAATAAAGGTGCGTGGTGATGGATGATGGATGATATTGCTTCGCCAACGTCAATTATATTGCTGGTCAAGATTACTATACTGCTCACAGCTGGAGAGATGCTTCAAATGACTACAAAAGAAAGCGAAAAGCAAAATTTCCGAAGGAATTCCTTGTCTGGCAAGCCATATCTAGTTGCGGTTTAAAGAACATAGCTTTTCTCACTACAAGGCCTATAAATTCGGACATCAAAGAGAGTATTTGTACAAACGTCTCTTGCCGTTTCTGCAACAACAAGATATTTAACTGTTTTTGGAGGAGATTTCCCGACCTGCCACTACTCTAGGGCAACAGAAGAGTGGCGCGCTGCTAATGGTGTTGATTATGTAGCAATTAGTCCAGAACTCAGACTCATTGAACAATATTAGTCCACTGTGAAGGAAATATTGAAGAAAATAGGTACAACAGCCTAAACCATCGAAGAGTTATGATCTAAGTGGCTCTGGGCATTACGGAAAATTGAAACCAAGTTCGCGCAAAAATTGATAGCACCAATACGTGATAAAATTTGCACAGCGGGATAGCGAAATATTCTTCCTCGAAGAATTATGTAGGTTAAAGACTATATAGGTCTAATAAATATGTTTCAAAATATTTTGTGTAAATTGACTCAACTTAGGTGCTTCAATTTGGCGGTGTTCGCCTTTTCTATAAAGTCTGCAATGTTTTTTATACTTTATTTTACTTATGAAAAAAAGTCGTCAAAGTTAATTATTAGTAGTCTTCTATTGCGATTTACAATTACCAAAGAAAACTTTATTTCGAAATAATGCTGTTCTAAGAAGAGCAAGTTTTAGCAACAGAATTTTTAATTTGACAGTATTAACTAAATTTTAGGGCTATGCTGCTGGTTTTAATGTATATATGTCTGCTATAAGGCTTAGCTATGGGTTAAGAGGGTGTAGAGTACGAAAAATCACTTCCAAAAAGCAAAAAAGGCTTTTGTCTACAGTGGACTAAAGAACATAGAAATTGAACAAAAGCAGTAGCAGAAAGTACTATTTAGTAACCAATCGAATTTTAATCATACCGAGTAAACATGCAGGGCGAATACCTAGAGAAGAAAATTTAGCAAAATGCATACCGTCCACAATTAAGTATCCTACCAATGTTATGTCTAACTGTAATATCTAAGACGACCAGTACTACAAAGTATAGTGAAATAGTAGATTGATGTTCTGTCACACTGGCGGCAAATTTCGATTCTATCATTGGTTAGGGCTTCTTGTAGACAAAGTCAACCACCTGAAGATGTCTCCATATTGTCTTATGGTCGAAGTTAAGCTCTTCAGCCAAGTTTCGAATGCGCCAATACGACGCGGCGTCCAAAACGGGTTCTAAGTTTTTGTAATCCAGCACAGACTTTGGCTAGAATGTAGCTGAACTTTAAAACCGAAGTCGCTAGAATAAAAATTTCAAATTTCTGTAATACACTGTACCTCTGTCTTCAAGATCACATATCTCTTTTGCAGTCCCTCTCGCTTCCAGCAATAACGCATTAGAATTCGAAGTTCAACTTTGTTTATTTAGAATTGGGATATTACCAACATATAACAAAAATTACACAAAACTGAGCAGTCTGAAAAGCTTTGAGTGTCAATATGAAGATGACTTTACTAGTCAAATCCATTATGCTGCTACATTCGTACTTGCTTTAAAAGATATTTGTAAAAAATTGTTGTTTGGTAGTCGTTTGTATCAGTCGATGTCAGTGCTTTTGCAAAAATAGGAAAACTCGAATACAGTGCATTTGTAAAGAAATGCATCTATACAAATTAAAGTCGAGTTAAACGCTGTTTACGCAGACTTTGCCCCATCATTTGTCATTGTAAAAAGATGGACAGCTGAATTTAAACGTGGTCGTGTCAGCTTGGCTAACGATGAGCGTTCGGGACGGCCAACAACTGCGACCTCCTCCGGTAACATCGAAAAAGTTTACCAAATGGTACTGGGCGAGCATCAAATCAAGGTTAGAAAGATAGCAGAGGCTGTGGGCATATCGAAAAACGCATTTGTCATGTAGTGACTGAAGAAATGGGCATGAGAAAGCTTGCTCACTTTGAACCAACAATTAATTGGAATGAACCTTTTCAAAGCCCTGCTAAGACGATTTCAAGGAAACTAGTCAAACATTTTGCGTCGTTTATCACTCTGGATAAAACTTCGGTCTACTATTACACTCCTGAGACGAAAGAACAGTCAAAACAGTGAACCTGCTCCAAAAAGACGAAGGTAGTCAGTATAAGTTGTTTATTGACTACTTAGGACCAAGCAAAGGTGAAAAGTCGATAGTCAATAACGTAATAAGTTTAAAGAATTATTTGAAAGAAATAACTGATATAAGAAGTAGAAGAAATTATAAAATAGGAAGTGATTACTTTCTAGTAAAATCTACCGTCAAAATAAAGAAAAATTAAAGGATGGAATCCATGTAGATACACAATTAAATATCAGCTTGCAAAAATCATAACATTGAGAAAAGAAATATTGGTAAAACCTACAAAGAGGTGTGTGGTATTAGCAGAATAAAGAAGAACAAGAAGCATACCTGGTGAAGTGAAGAATTAAAAAAAAATGAATAAGAAAAATAAGTAATTGTTCTATAACATATTGGAGTCCTCCAAAAATAAGAAACGTATAGGCCTAAAGCAAAGAGAAAGCATACAAGAAAACATAATAATAGAATATAAAAGCATTTTAAATGCGTGGAAGGAATATTTGTTAATAAATAATACAATAAAAGAATAAATGAAAAATAATTGAATATAAGAACACATTATCAGAAGCATAGCAACAAAAATGATAAGATTATTTAAAAGGGAAAGCTCCAGGATACGTTAAAGTAACATTGAAAGTTGTTAAATTTTTAGAAAATAATTCAATTCAAAAGCTACATAATTCTAGCAAGGAGTAATAAAAAGATGTAAAATAAATAAAACTAAACGGAATGCGGCAATAATTTTTGTAATACCAAAATTATAGTTGCAAATTATATGAAGGAATACATACATACGTACATAATCGATCCACTTCTACTTTAAGATGGAGAGGTATGTGAAAGAGAACAAAATACAGGAAAGCTTCCCTATGTTTTATTAAATTGTACAGAGCATTAAATACTATTAAGAAAAACCCTCTGTAAAATTTTTTAAATAGAAAAGATGTCAGCATCGACCTGTTAGAAACAATAAATAGTATGAACGGACAAACAGGCAATAGACTCAGAACTGTTAATATGATTTCGAATTTGATTTACAAGACGAAAAGCGTAAGACAAGGAGAATGCCTGAGCCCTATATTGTTCATACCTATAATGGATACAACCAAAAACCAATAATAAATGCTAACAAAGCAAATTTGTTGTTGGATACATAAACCTACAACCTGTAAGTGCAGAATGATGCCATTTTGTAGATAATTTTACATTGTTACCTGACAAACTAACTTGGATATCTGGAAGGAAGTATTGGATAGTTACAAACAGAGATTGGAAGCAGTAAAAATAATATTTCTAAGAAAAATACTTGGTATAACAGAAAAAGTAGAATAAGAAATGAGGACATATGAACATAGTTATAAGTGAACGCATTAAAAAAATATTAGTAAAACAAAAGCTAGATGTCTTGTACAGCTTGTAAGACTGGAAAATTGCAATAAAATTAAGAAAATATGAAAAACTAAATCTATAAGTAAAAACAAAGAGCAAGAAGAACAGGAAACGTGAGTGTTGCAGAAATACTATAAGAAAAAGGAATGGAATAAAACAAGGTATTAAAGTTGACAACAGAGAGGAATACAAGGAACAATTTTGTAAACCAAAAATACCGAAAAATAAGAAATACAGTTCTAAGTAGAAGAAGACCAGACTGTACACGTTGGTTGTGTGTATCTTTTTTTCTTTACTCGACGCTTGACCAGTCTATACATACAAGGCGACGCTTTCATTACAAGAACAGCATGTAATCATTTGTTGTCTCCATTTGCGTGGTGTGACACCGATTGAAATTAATCGCCAGTTGAGTAAGACATGTGGTGATGGTTTATGTGTGCGACAGTTCAAAGAAGGCAGAACGTCGTGTGATAACAAACCAAGACAATCTCGGCTTCCCACCAGAAAAACTTATGGAACACATCGCCTCCAAAGTTGGCATTTTCGTGAAATCTGTGCACACACTCCTGCACGAAGACCTGAAAATGCCACCAAGACAACGCACCAGCGCATCGAGCAAACGCGACTCGTGACAAAAACTTTGAAGGGATTTCTCAAGCTCCCTACTCACCTGACCTGGCACCTAGCCACTTTTAGCTGTTTCCAACGATGAAAGATACATCAGTAATTTTTCAGTGGTTAAAGAAGCGTTTGCAGCGGCCATAAAATCATGGCATCCACGTTGTGAAAAATGTGTACGGTTGCAGGGAGATTACGACGAGAAGTGACACAATACAGTTTTCGGGTGATTAGTTTGCGAGAAAAAGAATTGGAGGCATTATAACTTGAATGTACCTCGTATTATTGAAAAGAAAAGTAAGTAAATGATGATGGACTCAAATTTCTGAAGAAGATACCCTAAAGATTCGAGTCATACGACAGCGTTAGTTATGAGTTAGTGCAGCACAAATTTTTGCATTTGTCAGTTCAGCAAAGCAAGTCGACGTGCATTTTTCGTCATTATGACATTCAGCCTCTAACGAAGAAAAGTATTTGTCGTTGAAATCACCAATTTAATCAAACTGGCAGTTTGTGTAAGGTAAAACCACGGGACGACCGCATGTGGTTGAGAAAAATGTAAAACAAATTCGAAAGTTTAGAGCGTAGCCCAACGAAGTCAACCCGTAGAGCGAGCAGAGTATTTGGACTTCCACAAACGTATAGAGGCGTCGTTTAATGATCAACTATACCGCCTACAATCGATACAAGCTCTTCGTTTAAACGGCAAGCTAAATTGGTAAGTTTTTCTAATGGCATGGTCAAAAATATGGAAGATCACACTTCTGCAGGTCTAACGTGCCTTGTGATGTTATGAAATAGCTTCTTCCCTAAATAAATGACACCCTATGAATACTAGGGTGATTCTGAATGGGGAGTGAAAACTTGACACGTATATTCTGGCCCCAATTTTCAGGTCTTACGTCTTCTGCTTTTTCTTGTGGGTGTTTATAAAAAAAGCGGTTTATCTATCACCTCTACCGACTTTTGACGACCTAAGAAACCGTATGGCAACTGCAGTGAAGTTAGTAATGCAAGACATTTCTTCCTAGTGTCCATCACTCTGTATAGGTGCAATGTATGATTGCAATACTTGCAGCTTGTTTAAGATGGCGACCTTTATAAATCCATAAATTTCAATTGCCATTAGACATAATTACTGTCGTGAACGTCGCCACTCCTCAATTATTTACCCATAATGACAACCATAACGATAACAAACACCTCAGATTTAAATTTAACAGCTTTAAATGTTAAAGCGCCCTATTACAGCTAACTGCGGCGTTAATGACAAATTCAGCAGCAAGATAATACAGCAGGGATTTGCGTAAACTTTCAGCTTTCAGCGACATTCATTTTTTATGGAAATTCAACATCAAGGGCTAGCGGAGGGGGGACGAGAGCCGGTGTTTACAGGCGCGCGGATTTGGTCTTTCAGCTGAAATTTAGAGGCGGCATTGTTACCTCCGCGGCGCGAATCAAATTTCAAAGAAGTTAAAAACGCCCGGCGAGCAGCTAAGGGCCGCTTTTTCAGCGCAGCCAGCTGCCTCCACCTTTCATAAAAGTGGAGCTTTAAAGCGCGCAAGATAAATTGGAAGATAGAGCGCGGGCGATCAGACGCGCCGGGCGGGTAAACAAATGCACAAAAATTACTGCGGAATCATCTTCTCGAACGCCGAAGAGCGGCTCGCCCCGCCGATCGCGGCCGGGAGGGCGAGCGCCACGCTGAGTGAAAAATGCCTGGCGCACTTTATTTTCCTTCAGGATATTACTTCATTTTTAAGGAATTACGGCGCAGTCCGGCTTAATCGGGCTGTTCTATTTGCGATCGCGGGGCGGCGTTTGTCTCCCGTGGCGGCGCGATCGGCGCCGCTCTCCTCGTCGCTTCGTTAGTTTTATTTCGAAGTACATGGACGAGACAGGAATAAACCGAATCACGGCAGAATTGGCAACTTGTTAGATTTACACGCCGCTGTTCCGTAACTGCCCCATTGTTACCAACTGGCCGTCGCGCGCTCCAGCGCCGACGCCTCAATATGTTTTATCACCAGCGTCTTCGCATTATCGCCGCTGTCCCCGCTATATTATTATCGCGATAATGGCGCATGAAAGTGCAACAGAATGGCTCTCGGGCTCCGCTCCGGCTACCATAGTCCTCGTGAATTATTTCGTTACGCTTTGCTAAAGGCTCCACTTGGAAGGTCTAATTTAGATTTATCGCTCAAATAATACTTAGAGGAAGCCCATGAAGAAACAAAATAATTGTGTGGCTTGTTCTGGAATGTTTGCGACGCCGTTTGCGTAAAATATCATCGAGGGGTGACAGCACAACAACTTTGTTTTTCCCAGTTAATCTTTTCTAGCAAACGAAAACTTGTACATTATCTATAGTAGTCCGAAACTAAAAGCTATATTTTAGTCGGACCTATAATAAGCTATAAGAGTAACGAAATGATTTGCAGTTCTTACGTTTTAATTCTGAACAGAAACGAATAGCCAAGACGTAAGAGACGAGGGATGTCCAATTTTAAACGTTCACGTAGCTGTTATGCAAAATACGCGCCAGCAATATCGCTATAATACGCATGACTAGATACATTCATGTAATAGTACAGTCTGTAGCTTTGTTCGGTTCAAGACTCAATTTAGCTTCCGGGAAGGAAACGAACATAGCGTGTGAGGTGCGTGGAGCTTTCAGATTTTTGAATGCTGAAAGAGTTAATCAAAGCGAAATTTACAGCAGATTAAAGGGAGTTTATGGGCAAAATGTTTTGAGCCAAAAAGAAGTCAGTGTTTGGTGCAAAAAATTTAAAGCTAAAAGAACGGAGCTGAACGATGATCCGGAGAAGAAAAAACGCAGACTAAGGACCTCACACACGCATGACAACTGCACAATTATCTAACAGTTGACTTGGGAAAATTGCCGAAATGACTGGCATTTCTAAGAGTTGTGTTCATGTGCGACCTAAACTTTTGAAAAGCTTCGTGTCGTTGAGTGCTTGACTTTAAAATCTGACCCGATACCAACAGGAAGGAGATTTTTCATTGAAAAGGTGTATTTATAAATACAAATGAAAAACGTTCAGCTTCCGCAGTTAAAAAGAATTAAAACTCGACAATCTTCCCGCAAAACCATGCCCGCTTTGTTTTGAAATTGTAAAGTCTTACTGCGCACAACCATTAACAGCAAAACGCTATAGAAATTGCATACAGCCATTAGAAGGAAAATGCCGAGACAATTACGCGAAGTTAAGCTTTTGCACGAAGACCCAAGATCCCGTACGTCAAATCAAACCAAACTGTAGTTGATATAGCGGAATTGGGAGGTCCTGCTACATCCTCCGTATAGTCCAGATATAGCCCTCGTATTTTTATTTATCCGGACCTTTGCAAAAATGTTTGGCAGGGAAATGCTTTTTGGATCAGGGAAAGTTGTGAAACTTGTAGACTACGTCAAGCAACTGGACAAGCAGAAGAATCGTAAAAGAACGTTCAAAATATTGTCATGTTGGGATAAAGTATGTAGTTTTTTGTGAAATGTATCAAATATTTTCTTTAAATATAAATGTTGGTGTAATTTTGGCTTATATCTTTAATATGGGCACACCTTGTAGCACTAAATTGTATACGCTAACTACAAGGGTATTTTAAAGGCAATAAGGAATATTCGAGGAGCAAAGAGGAAATAACAGAAAGCATATTCTTTTCGTGAAAGCAATAGACTGCAGATTACCAAATTTCTTATCTAGATAGACAGGAAGTGACAAGAAACAAGAAGTACAATAATATGGTAAAAAGACGGGAAAAAATCACTAAAGTCATTAAGGTAATATTAGAAATAACAAGTTCGACAAGATTAAAAAATATCAAGATGTTGGAGAGCAAAATAGAAAATGTCAAACCAACAAGTGAATTACAAGAAATACGGAAGTGATTCAATTTAGTTACAGCCAACAAAAGCAATGCAAAGAAAAGATATAATAAAGCTTAAAAAATTAAAATATGAGACAAATATAAAGGTTAGAATAAACATTTAAAGAAATTACCGAGCCAAAAAGAAAAAATAGTAACGAACAATATTTAGTAGAATAAAGAGCAACTGCTGAAAACAGACGCGTGTTACACAAGAACAGCTGGAAGATATAAAACTATTAGAATATTAATAAGAAAAAGGTCAAAAACTGTAAAATAAGAAAACAGAAAATTCTATATTTCATATAAGTGCAAAGAATAATTAAAAAACATTAAAATGTAGAATAAAAAGCAAAAAAATAAAATAAAAATACAGCCTTGGATCATACTATTTGAGGGCTGATATCTCAAAGAGTTCTAAGTATGGAGGCTATGTAGTATTTGTTATTAAAAGGACAAATTGCTTTCATTATAATCTAAATTGTCCATTAACAATAAGTCAAGTATTTATACACAAAATTATTTATCTCAATTGCTTCACTTGCAAATATATTACACCCAAAATCCAATTAATAAGCAGTACAAATAATTTTCAACTCAATTAAAAACAACATAAACAAATAATTCTACAATCACACAAAAGTACTCAATTTATAAGTCTAATCTTGACCAGAAATGAAGGATTAAAATACAAGAACAAACATAGTCTCCGAGAGTTATTAAAAAGTATAATAAAAAGCATTTAGTCATATTTCCTTCTCTCCGACGGAAGTATAATCTATAATATAACAAAGCGACAACCAAAAATCTTTTGGTTTCCATCTAATTACAAATCTAATTCTAAAATCAGCGGTGCTCTTAACTACAATATATAATAGCATGCTTAGATTAGCTAGCTTTCTAGAATCTGTAGATTTGCACAAATAATCCTAATATATAAACCAGGTAAAACAGTAATTAGAGTTACACCATACAGACTTACAAACTCACTAACAAATATGTCCAAAATTTTTGAAATAATCTTACTAAAAAGAATAACATAAAACGTCAACTTACATATAATAATTCCATCTCATCAATTTTACTCAACCATGGGGTGTATGGGGTTACATCATAGAGGTAGTACCTTTCTTACGGAAACGGTCACATCAAGTGTCATAGACAGGAGATGGTTTCCGAAGTCTGGTCCTCATGAAGTACCCAGCTCTCACTTATGGCTCCAAGCGCCACACCCTGGTAACTGCATTGACCTGCAGGCAAAACTAAGTGAGGGTAGCCAGATATGGCGAAAACTAACAAGTGGCAGCAGGCTTGTCAGTAGCAAGTAATAGCGGAAATCAAGTGGATTGGAACGGTATTATGTAGCATATCTTTAGGCATGGTCAGAATGACTTGAATGGCTATAGAACTGCGTATGTGGAAAGCAACGGAAAACTACCACATATTATAGATCTTCCAAGAACAATCATGACAGGGAACCAAACAGAAATGGCCTTGAGTACTGGGCAGGACTTAAATGTCCACAAGGTGCTAAGAATCTCCCAGCCTGTTAGGATCGCTACTTGGAACGTAAAAGTCTATTTCAAATGGGAAAATTTCATAACACCGTAAAAGAAATGAATAGACTAAAATTGATTTACTTGGGCTAAGTGAAGTTCGATGGCCTAACAATGGACAAATAAATACAGAAGAAGGAGAAATAATATATTATTCGGGTGATAGTAACACATTAAACCAACATGGTGTTGCAGTATTGGTATCTTCAAAATTTAAACAATATGTAGAAAGTTATCTCCGCTTTCCAATAGAATTATAATGTTGCAACTAAGATCTTCAAAAATAAAAATCAACATCATTCAGGTATATGCACCAACTGCAGAAAGTGACGAAGACGATATAGAAAAGTGTTATCATGATTTAGATCAAATTCTAAAAGTAACACACAAACACGATATGAACATAGTCTTAGGCGACTTTAATGCTAAAGTCGGCAAACAACGCTGTCAGGATATTGTAGGTGATTATGGATTGGGTGATCGGAACAACAGAGGCGAACGATTAATTCAATTCTGTCAAGACCACGATCTGGCCATAATGAACACATGGTTTAAACTTCCAAACCGTCGTCTATATACGTGGCGTCCCCCAGCAGATAATCCAGATCACATTATACGCAACCAGATAGATTATGTTATAGTAAACAAACGATTTAGAAATGCTTTTAAAGCGGTAAAAACTTATCCTGGTGCAGACGTGGCCTCTGATCATAATCCCGTAGTTGCCAATATCAAAATTACACTAAGAAAAGCACGAAAACCTTGTACAAAGAAATTTGACATTGAAAAGCTCAGAAACAGCGACGTGTTCGAAAGAGTGACGGAAACATTCAACAAACGTTTAAAAAGCGAATACAAATTTAATGAAGGCATAGAAAAGAAATGGGCAACTATCCGATCCATTTCAACAAGCGCTTGTGATGAAATGCTTAAACCAGAAAAGAGGCAAAAAAGAAAATCTTGGATGACGGATACTATACTCGAAATGATGGAAAGAAGAAGATTAATGAAATTATGCAATAATAGTGTTGCATATTGGGAGTTGCACAAAAACATAAAGAAAGAAATAAGAAAAGCAAAGAGTAATTGGTTGAAAATAAAATGTGAAAACATTGAACATCTGGAAAAATTACATGACTCAAGGAATCTGCATAAGCAAGTCCGTGAATTAAATGGAAAAGCGTATAATAATAACCAAGGTAATATATCAATAAACTCAAAAGGAGAAATTCTTATCACAATTGAAGATAAAATAAAAGAATGGAAAAATTATACATACAATCTTTTCAAAGATGACAGAGGTGTTAAACCAGATACAAATGTAAACAAAGACAATATCCTAGAAATAACAAAGGATGAAATTATACAAGCAATAAAATCATCACAAACAGGAAAAGCCTTAGGACCAGATGAGGTACCTACTGAAATTATGAAACTGATAAAAGTCGAAAATATCCCAATACTAGTAGATCTTTTCAATTGTATATATAAAAGCGGGACAATTCCAAAAGACTGGTTACACTCTGTGTTTGTAACATTGCCAAAAATTAATAAACCAAAACAGTGTAAAGATTTTCGAACAATAAGTTTAATGAGCCATGTTCTCAAAATATTCTTAAAAATCATACATCGCAGGATCTACAAGAAATGTGAAGAACGACTAACAGAACATCAGTTCGGTTTCAGGGATGGATTGGGTACACGCGAACCTTTATTGTTTATGCGAATTTTATTAGAAAGATGCCGTGATGTAAATAAAGATGCATATCTGTTCTTTATTGACTACGAAAAAGCTTTTGACAAAGTCAAACATGATAAATTTCTTGAAGTATTGACTGCGATACAACTAGATCAAGCTGATATTCGTGTAATAACCAAATAAATGGCACCAAACTGCAGATGTAAGAGTTGATGGACACAGTACGGAAGAAATGGACATTCTGCGCGGAGTAAGGCAGGGATGTGTGTTATCACCCTTACTTTTCAACTTGTATTCAGAAGAGATTTTTAGACAAGCTTTTGACAATTCTGATGATGGAGAACGAATAACCTCAATAAGATATGCTGATGATACGGTATTAATGTCTGAATCAGCTCAAGGATTGCAAAGAATGCTGGACCAGATATCAGTCATTAGTCAAGATTTCGGTCTCTCCATAAACACAACAAAAACAAAATCAATGGTGATCAAGCAACGCAAATAGTACTACAGCATAACAATAGAATAATTGAAAACGTATCTCAATATCGTTACCTGGGCTCATGGATAAACGATCAGTGTAATTGTCTGCAAGAAATCAAGGTGATAATAGAAATGGCCCGCTCAGCATTTATGAAAATGAAAGCAACATTATGCTCTCACGAGATACATCTACAGATACGTATCAGACTATTACGCTGCTATGTGTACTCTGTGCTGTTTTATGGTGCTGAAACGTGGACATTAACGAAGGATGCCCTTAAAAGAGTAGAGGCTTTTGAAATGTGGACATACAGAAGAATGCTTAGAGTTCCATGGATCCACAGAGTGAGTAACAAGGAAATTTTGAAAAGGATGCAAAAAGAAACAGAATGTATTGAGAAAATAAAAACAAATAAACTGCAATACCTCTGCCACATTATGAGAAACACTAAATATCGGTTATTGCAACTAGCACTACAAGGCAAGATTAACGGCCGACGCCCACCAGGTCGCAGACGTATATCTTGGCTGAGAAATCTAAGAGATTGGTATAAACTGACATCATCACAACTGTTTAGAATTGCAATATCCCGAATCATGATCGCAAACACTCTTTCCCGAAGAGTATGCACTTGAAGAAAGAAAGATAGGGCAAACCCATCACATTGTAAATTGAATAATAAAATAATTAAAAAGATGAAAACTATAAATAGTTGCTTTTCTAGGCAGTGAACAAGCATTTGATGGTCTCCTATATGAACTTAAATTCAATATCCCCATTACATATTACATGTTCTGCTAAAATAGTTACTTTCAAACAAACTTCAATAATGAAATATTACCTTATCATCAAATTATATCAAAAGTACCCAAATACTGTGTCCTAGGCGGCTTATACTTAGTTTTCATTTCAGACATTTCTATGACAAATGTGATAAAAATTGCAACTTATGCCTCTGGCACTGCTATAACTGCAGCCCTCTAAAATTATCTTGATTAAATAACTGGAAAGTTAAAGTAAACCAGACAAAATCGGAGCAAATATTTATAAACCGAACTGTCAATTGCTTACAAATCACAATAAATGGTATACAACTGTCGGGCCCAAACCAAGTCAAATAATTATTGATAAAAATAATTCAGAAACTCATCTGGGAACAGCATATTCGGAATACAAAATAAAAAATAATCAAATGGCTGATCGACCGCAGGTTTCAACCCTCAACCGAAAACAGACTATGCTTTACAAATGCATTATTAAAATAATTTGAACTCCTGGTGTCCAACTCTAAGATTGCGCTAAACGAACAAATGTAAAAATAAGTAAAATTAAAATTATCAAAAATAACCACTTGGACCATTTCCATTGTTATAATGAGGAGCTCGAAACTGCAGCTGCTCGAACAAAAACCAATCGCAAATGCGGTCAATAAAATGTCTTCCAAATGTTTTCTTGTTCCTTAAGCAATAATATTCCAACAACACTATGACAAACAACACGATCATAATTAATACTGACGCGCCAGAAGTGTAATAAGTGCAATACGATAACAAACAAAGAAACTGTTAAATGTGTTTTTGTAAGTTTGAAGCCATTAGAAAATAACAAACGTATAAGGAAAAATGAATCAAACAATATGGCAAAAAAGGAACAAAAGAAACCACAAACATGAGGAAAGTAAAATCGGAAGTGACAAATTAGAAGTTATAATAAAAAAAATATATATAGACCGAATTGGTGAAAACCAAAGAACCAAAAGACTTCCAACTGTTGGAAAAGTAGTAATTAAAACAAGAAGAGATAAATTTGAAGAAATGCTTAAGATAATTAAATGGATTAACATAAATATGGGATTGGTAAACGTGATGACTAACCCATGTTTTATTAAAATCTAGAGGCGCGGAATCGAGTTATAAACGGAAATATATAACGAAAAATAATGATTTCGAGAAACGTTTGAAGAGGGGGCTTTAAAAAATGTAATTACGGTATAAAATAATTATCAAGTAATGCGGCAGACAGAAAACCGAACAGATAAATAAAGTAATAATGGACATAGGGGAATATAGATTTTGTAACAGTGGAAGCAGTATTATGAGTACGCAGATTATTTTAAAATACGTATTTGCAATACCAAAATTTATATCTATAAATATAGACCTTTCCAGTATATCTATAAATATAGACCTTTCCAGGCGGAAAAGTAAGAAACCAAACAGTTTACTTGATAATACAAAAGCCGAGTTAATTAGAAGACAATGGAGGATAATTTAGAGAATCAATGGTGGGTCATATCTCGAGCTATACAAGAAGCAGTCTAGATTTTATAAATAAAGAAGGAAAGGCATAGAGTGAGTGGATTAATGCTGAATGAAGAGGTATTATATGAAAAGAAACAAGCCAAATTAAAATATCTTAAAAGTAATTTAGAGGAAGGCAAAAGGAAGTACAAAAAACTAAGAAGAGGTGTAGAATAGCGAAGACATAGAGATGAAACAAGAACTCAAAGAAATTAAAATTAATTTTAGAACAAACAAAGTCAAAAAATTCTATCAAGAGATATGTATAAAACGTACAACATACAAAATAACCAGAGACAGGTCAAGGTAGTGCAGAGCACAAAAAAGTTTAAAAACCTGAAGCATTTTAAGTCTGCATTAAATTGTAAACAATCAGTGGAGAAGGGAGAAAATATGATTTATTCACAAGGTGGTCAAGAAAAAGTAGAAGTGGCAATTCAGATTAATTTCAAGAAATTTTAAAGAAGCAGAAAATAAAAGACTCCGAGAGAATGTGACATTATAATAGATCTAATAAAAAATGGAGCTATAGCATTACAGGAAAACATATCAATATGTAGGTAAAAATACGGAACGAAGAGAAATGCTCCAAAAAAATAATCGGGTGCAATCCTAGGGGATAAGACTTATATATACGAATTATAGAGGAAGATCGCTACTGGAAGTCGCCTACAAGCTGATAATCCTGTAAATATCGAAAAATTAAACGAGCATGTAGAACGAAGCTGAAAGGTATCAATTCGGGTTCAGGAGTAACCGATCGATAAGGATATTTACATTAAAACAAATAATGGAGAACAGTCAAGATCAGAAACTACCCCTATAGTGTTCACAGATTGTTCAAAGGCCCTTGACACCACCGACCGAAGAAAACTGTACGAAGCTATGCTGAAATTAAGTATTCCCAGAAATTTTGTAAATTTAGTACGGATGATACTAGAGGAAATTAGATTGAGGTGGATACAGCACCGCCTTCATCAGATAATTTTAAAATAAATCGGAAAGTACCGCAAGGAATTCCACTTTCAACAATATTATTTAATGCGTTATTAGAAAGCATTTTAGAAAAGCCAGTATATAGAGTAATGGGACTATTTATCAGCATAAACGCCAAAGTTTAGCGCATGCCGACTACATTCTGTTTGTTGCAAAATCAAGAAGAGCTAAGGGATGTAGTGATAAGAGCAGAAAGGAAAACAAACCAGTGGCAAAATGAGAATAATACTAAATATGTGGTAGTAGATATAGGCATAGAAATTGATAAAAATAGCAAGAAATAGTACAATCGATGGGAAAAAATATAATTCAAAAATATTGGCAATTTTATCTATTTGATGATTTGATGAAGATCAATGAGTATAAGTAAAAAAACTATATAAATTAGTTACGTCAAAAAAAGTTTGGCAACACCAAGACCAGATAAAGTGTAGACCCTAACCCTGAAAACGCAAATAAAATAGAGACATGGGAAAGAAAAGTGCTAAAAAAGATTTTCGGGGAAATAAAGGATGGCGATATGCGGATGAGGTGTACAAATGCAGAAATGATATCACTGTACAACTAATCAGCAATTATACCATACATCAAAGCGCAGAGAATCTGATAGTTGGGACATGTTGAAACTAGGGTTATACAAAAGATTAAAGAAAGTAGGGAGAAATTGCAGAGAAAGTGGTTAACAAATTTGTCGAAGCTGCACGAAGATAATTGAGAAAATAAAATTAAACAAAGAGACCATGGAGAAAAATTGTTAAGAAATTGAGAATTTGTAAACTTTGGCCTGTGTGGCCTATGTATACCAAATAATAAAACGTCCGTATTTACAAATATGCCATCAAACCCATACAGCTGAATAACACCGACAAATTTCAAAATGATTAAGTGATTCCAGTCGAAGGTATTAAGAATAATAACAAACCCACCCCGTTGCGTTTCGAAGCATGCGCGATATAGAAGCTCGTATCAGAAGAAATCTAAAAGTTTTCAGCAATGTAGCACCAAACACAAATAGGTCATGAGATTAAATGCATCACCGAGCAAGTCAATCTTTCAAATCTTCGCTATAAGATTGAACAGACAGTAGACAAGCTTTCTACAGTTAAAACACCGAGTACTGCACCTCATCATCATTCCAAAATCCAAATAGGTACATCGATAGATGATTTTTCCTACAAATCTATCATCTACATGGCATTTACTTACCGTTCTATACACACAAGTAAATTCTTAAATTGACATTTATATAAATCAAAAATAAATGACATAAAAAGTAGTAATTAAATAATAAAATTAAACACAAATTTTAAAATTCTACTTTCTTTGAAAGCCTCCAAAACAAAATATTTAAAAAATTTACTTACATTTGACTCATATAAAATAATATAATCGAGGCAAGTACACCCTTTAATATATTAGAAAGTGTTGTTTCATACAATTTCAGGCGCGCATAAAGTTATTCCCCTATTCAAAATTAAAGCGACATTAATACCCGCTCATCTCGATTCTCCGCATAAACTTGCCCTGAATGGAACCCTCAACTTAAACCTACATTTTTGTAGGTAAATAACAATAAAAGGGAGACGCCTCAAGTCAGAGATTTATTGCGGGCTCTAGTATTCGTTGCTCGGAAGTTTTTACGTTTAGTTGAAATAAAATTTGTTTATTCCGGCTACATAAAGGAGATAAAACTGCGCGCCATAAAACTTCTTTTATTAAAATAAAACTTTAATAGTGCTCAGCCCAATAAGTACCTGGAAGTTGAGGAAGGTGCCGAACTTCGCTGCATGGAGCGCTGGATCCCGCAAAGCCAATTATTTTTATGGCGGCTTCATAACCGGCTCTTTTAAAAATGTAGCAAAATTTATTCATTCCGGTGTGGTAGGTGTCGGAGAAGTCTGGCGCTCTTTTAGGCAGCTAATAAATGAAAGCTGTGCGATTTTAGGTTTGTTTAACTGTGAATACAAAAGCGGCCATGACTTTTTTATTCTTTCTCACACATGCGCATTCGGATATGTCGGCCAAACTTAGCCATTTTAGTACTTAAACTTTCTTCTTTCTTCTAGCGTTCTAGAGGATGTCTTGCCTTTACTTGTGGCTCCATATGCAAGCATTAACCGGGCTTAATGGGAATCAGAGCCATCTTCTCTGAACTTAGGTAATTCTCAACAGGTGCATCCACGTTGCGGGGGAGGGTTTAACTAGGGTCCCAGCGGTGCGGGGTATATTGCATTCCCCTTTTCCAACGATACGGACGATGACCACAATGGCGAAGAAAAACTTCGGCACGGCGGATTTAGCATAGATGGCAACCCAGTTTCTAGGAATTGTATAGAGACAAGGTAAAGGGCACTCATTTGTCCTTGAAAAGAAATCTCAAAAGGCGAAGGAACCAATCATGGTCAACGGCATATAAATACAGAAGGCAAGAGGAAATTACTGTATTAAAGATTCACATAAACAAAACAAATCAAATTGACATGGATGTATTATATAAATAACAACGACCCTCGCGTCGCAATAACAGTGGATAAAAAATACAGAAAATCTGTTAAAAAATTTGTACCAATATTAAACAGAATTGTCCTAATACAAATAAAAGCATTCCCGAAAAACATAAACATCATTTAAGTATATGCACCCACGGCGGACAAATCCGATCACGAAATAAAGCTCTTCTACAAAAACATCAAAAACCTACAAAAATTTATCAACAAGAATGAAGTGAATATAATCATTGGTGACTTCAACGCAAAGATAGGCAAGGACAAAGTTGAAGATATTGTTGCAGACCATGGTCTTGGAGAACAGGACGCTAGGGGTGCCATATTGGTACAGTTCTGTAATGAAGAAAACTTAATGTTCGCAAATACGTGGTTCCAACTCCCACAGAGGCAATTGTACACTTGGCCAGAAGACAACGAAGAAAATATCATGCGAAATCAAATAGATTACATACTGATAGATAAACAATATAGAAGCGAAGTTAAAGGTGTACGAACTTATCCTGGATCAGACATTGGGTTTGATCACAATTCCGTAGTTAGAAAACTTGAGTTTAGACTGAAGAAAATTCAGAAAAAAGACAAGACAACTTTGAAAAATTGAAAGCAAAACAGAAATGGATGACCGAAACAAATTTATTATTAATAGACGAAAGAAGAAAATACAAATGCAAGGGCAATAATGAATATAAAAAAATCCACAAAAGGATCACAAGACTAATAAGGAAGGCAAAGGAGACCTGGATAGAGAACAAAGAAAACATAATCTTTTAACATTCATAAACAAATAAAATAAATAACTGTAAATAAAAATAAAACCCATCAACTGGATATTTTAGTTACAGATAATAACAAGCAAACAATAGACTCAGAAGATATAAAAGAAATTAGATAAACTATATACAAGAATTTTTTGATGATATCAGAGTGGAGCCAGGGTTAAGACAAATAGACGACGAAGACCAACCAATTATAATTCTTACAACAGTGGTGAAACACGCAATAAAACCATCAAAGACACGTAAAGATCAGGGCGAAGATAATATCTATATTGAAATGCTTAAACTATTAGATGATGAAAGCCTCAACCTCTTAAGAAGCTACTTAGGACATTTATACAGAGGCAGAATATACGAGTTTCTAAAAACGTTAATGCAGGCCAAGATTGAGGGTAGAAGAAGACCGGGCAGGAGACAATGCTCATGGTTGAAAAATGTGAGATATTGGACTGGTCTAAATTCACAGTTATTGCTAAGAATACCACAAGATAGAGAACGATTTGTCAAAGTCGTTGCTAACTTTCTACAAAAAGACAGCACTCTAAGAAGAAGAAGATGTTAAGGTATATGGTTTTAGCTATTATTCCATCTAATAGTATTCAATTTAACTCCGGATGGTGCTATAGGAAAAATAAATTTTCTAAAAACATTAATCAACCAATAGGGGTATATAATCGCATATTCGGATAATATAGTAATAATAGGTAATTCAAAAAATCTGGATGAATAAAAGATATAGTTAAGAATAAATAAAGACAAAACAAATACTTTGCATAGTGTAAAGTTAACAGTAGGCCAAAGCAAAGCTCAAAAATTGGCAAATGCACTTTAGAAGAAGTACCGAGACTTAATTATTTAGAAGAGTAGATAAAGAGAACCGCAAACCGGGAATAAACTAGGGAAATCAGTTAGAGAATACAAACTGACTAAGAACGTATTAGGTAAATAAAGTTTCACTCAAAAGTAATAAAACAAGTAAAAGGACAAAAATTTGAATTTAATAAGACAAAAGGAAGACGAAGTGAGAACTTTTTTGAAATAATTAAAATTAATTAAAATAAATACAGCAAAGAATGAACGGTGGAATAGTCAAGGATATGAAAGGCGAGGATATAAAACATCACAGAAACACTAAAAGAAAGGAATGACCGGGACAAGGAAAATACATATGATGCAAATTACTTCAATGGAAACCAATTGAGGATAGGTAAAGTCGGTTGGATAAAGTTATAAATAATTTGAAAACTATGGAAGTTACACATGGGAGGAGAACAAATTTTTAAATTCATAAAAGTGTGGTAAACAATGGCAGTGATCTATCCCTAAATGAGAAATTCCTAAAACTTGAACATTAAGTTTCTTCCGCTAAAGTATCATCACAACATTATCTGTCTGCTTCCATATTTCATAATAATTAATACTTAATACTTAATATAAAATCTTTATTTATAGAGCGTCCAGTGTTACTTTATATGTTCCAGAAACCATAAACAGAAAATAAAAAATCTGCAAAAATACGAAAGAAGTCGTTAGAGGTCTACCAGGACTGGTTTTTTTTTTTGTAATTGAGAAATGCCTAAATACTCATGAAGCTTTGCCTTCGGGATATCTTGCTGACATTCTTTAATAGTGGCCTCCTAAGAGCTGGAGGATGATCCGCATTGAAATTTACCGCACAGTCAAAAATGTTCAAAAACATATAACAATATGCAGCCTATAAATCCGTACAAAACGTTACTACTTTCTCCTGTACCGTTCTTTATTTAGGAAACGAAAACCTGCTCTGATTTTTAGCAAAATGGAATAAATGCAAATATTTTTGGCCGTCAATTTCACCTTGCGCGCACTGCGGGACACTGTCACTAAGTTGGACAGAGAAAACACTAACATACGCTTAACACCATCACTCACCTTACAAAATTTTAGGAACACACTACAAAACCCTTCAAAATCAAATTTAAAAAAATAAAATCAAAACTTATTTCAAATTAACTACCATTCCATTGGCTAGGAATGTTATCTTGTTGAGAGGCTTCATGAAAACATTTAACAACTGTTGCTAGAAAGGTTAGCAATCAATTTTTTTACCACCGTGTTGAAGATGTAGTATATATATTCTGCGAAACACGTCGAGTTGACCATAATCGTTTGATCACGGCTGTACAAGCACACTAATTCTTCGTTGACCATTAAGACTGCTTTATTGTTGAGCGCTGGGCCAATTAAGCGGCTGGCCGCTTGCACTATAAAGTATGCCGTTGACATCCTTTACATTCAAAGCTCTTGAGTTTAAGCCCTTACCCTATCTTCTCTAGGAAGCTCTGGCGTTGAAAGTTGGAATGCTGTATAGGCGCTTCTTAAGTGGTGAAAGCTTGTTAGTGATCCATGCGTTTAGTGGCTACTAAACATGCCAAGGATGGTTTTTATATCTTTATGGCAGAACATCAGCCTTGTGATAACCACCACAAAGGTGCTGGCATTCTAATCTGGTGACGTCGTTTTCTATAGGAGCATGGTAAGATGCATGTTCTAGAATAAACCGGTGATTATAACCCAGCCCTAATGTTCGGGCTTAGCAAGGGGATGATGCGGCTGAAGAGCTGCTGTGACTGTTACTAAAGCTGGATAGGAACCCTGGCAGGTTGCATAGATAACAGGCTCGCTTTGAGGCTTTTTACAGTTCCCAGAGTGGTGGTCAACGTACTTCACGCTCATCAATACTAACGACGCTGATCGTGGAACTGCGGATTTCGCTGCAAATATTCTCATTCTTCTTACGGGGGCCGAATTAACTATGCAACACCGCGCAACTGACTTCATTCACTAACGTAACCAACCTACACGAATATCAGCTGGGATCACACTTGACATCATCGATCACTACTTTGTCCATTGTCACACTGATCTAAAAGAGGTTTTTGCCAATTTCTGAACCTTACACTTCTGTTTAGTCTTATTACCAATTAATACTCCGCACGGTGGGGCAAAGTTTGCAAAATTATTTTCTCCGAAATGTCCAACAGTAAGGCGCACCCGAGTCGACGTATCATTTGTTGCGCTCCCTTACATCTGGCATCAAAAATGGTATAGCATTTATTTACAACTGAGCTTAGCTACTGTCTATAGCTGAATTAGCCTGGTCACTTCTTATACGTGCCCTTAAACTTATAGTAATCTTCTTTTAATTTTAATTTTCATTTTTGCACTGTTGACTACTTTGACCATCGCGTAAATGGCACTTCGGCTTATTATTACATTTGCCTTTGTGTGTTAATAAACCTACAGCTCTTCCATTTTGTTCAGAATATTTTCATTCAGCAGCATTGGCAGCAACATTGGCAGCAGCACGTCCATTGCCTTCTTTGAGAGTCGTCTATGCTGCCGAAGATTGACTTGGTGTTCTTAACCTTATGTATGATTTAATCTTTGCCCAGCAGTTGGTTAAAGTCGGCCAATTATTCTACCGCCACATGCTCTATTGGAGTCGTGCCAGATTAATATGAAGAAAGAAAACTGAAGTGCTGTTTTTCCGTTGGTTTTCAAATCTCGATCGCTGTCTTCATGTTCATCACTTGACGCGCGCAGCTGCTTCCAGAGTATACCCAATCACAATACACGCACTATCCTTTTTTGTTTCAAGCCTTTGTTGTTTAAACGGGACGGTATTGTCATCCGCAATATCGCCTGTCCCCTTTTCGTGGCCTTCAACTACTTCCAGCATGATGAAACCGTTAATTTAGCAATCGCAATTTTGTCCATTTTTGTTGTGTGTAAAACTTTCAACCTCAACTATAATTTGGTAGAAGACGACCCGACCGGGCCCAGTGCAGATTGTGGCAAAGTGCAGCAAAGTGGGAACGTCCCCAACGAAGAGTACATAACCGACAAAATAGAAAAATTCGTTGTTTCAATTGTTCACAGGAAGGCCACGTGGCAAACAAATGCCCTAAACCTAAACTATCTTGCAAATGTTGCAACCGTCTCGGGCACTTGACGGAAAGTTGTCGACGAGCAGGAAAACCGAAAAATGTTTTAATAACACAAAGGACGGATGAGACACAAAAATTTACGTTGTCGATTGTAAAGTCAACAAAATCCCTGAGAGCTGATCCAGGAAGTTCTGGTCTACTAAGATGCCGTGCTGGGGTTGAGATTGCAACCGTGGTCAAGGGTTTTGGCGGCTTCAAAATCGCAGTAATTGGAGAAGTTGACATTGACCTAAATATTGACGAAGTGAAGGTTGGAGTTCCAGCGTTGGTCGTACCGAATACGGCACAAGAAATCGCAATCTTAATGGACAGCCGTTTGTCAACCATCGAGACGTGATGGTTATTATTCGAGGAAAACGCTTACCGTAGTGCCAGAACACGTGTTACTCATACTGAGGGAACTCGCCAAGAAAAATTGTTGTGTGGGCAAAAGAAGCTACCGTAATACCTGTCAACGTGGAAGTCGCCACGCACCCACAGGACGAAGAAAAACCGGCTTCATAGAGTCAGCCTGTTGGCATTACGGTAATCAATTACACCTAATACCAAGAGGCGTCATATTGGCAAGACAAGGTTGCATCCCCATAGCTAACCTGGGTAACGGCGACGTCCACTACAAGCGGACAGATGGTTGCACGGGGCAATGTATGTTATGCTGCAGAAGATCCGACTAATGTAAGTACCGTCCTGTACTTGCATGCCGCGCGTAACCCGATCTGTTTAGCCGAAATGAATGTAGCTCGCAACACACACTTGAGGTCAAGGACCAGTTATATTAACTACTAAACCGGTATCGAGAGTGTTTTGCCCAGAATTATAATGAATTAGGTCAAACCGATTTGACTAAAATGTCGATTCAGTTAAACAGCGATAAGCCGGTGGTATATCGTCCTTATCGACTGGCTCATGCGGAAAGAGTTGGTGCGTAAAATCATCGAGGAGCTTAAAGAAAATAATATTGTACGCGATTCACATTCGTCGTACGCTAGCCCGATATTGTTGGTGCGAAAGAAAACCGGTGAAGACCGACTTTGTATTGACTACCACGCGCTTAACAAATATACCGTCAAAGACAAGTACCCAGTTCCCCCGATCAAGGACCAAATAGACAGACTGCATGGCGCTAAATTGTTTACGAGCTTAGATATGGCGTCGGGTTGTTATCAAATAAACATGGCCGATAATTCGATACAAAAAACAACTTTTGTCACCCCTGACGGGCATTTTGAATTTCTACGCATGCCGTTCGCGCTTGTCAATGCCTCAGCTGTCGTCCAACGTCTGGTAAATGTAGTTTTAGGACCACTGCGGTTTACATCGACATTAGCGTATATGGACGACATCCTATTACCGACAGCAAGTTACGATGCCGGCTTCAAAGACTTGGAGGAAGTTCTTAAAGTACTACGCGCCGCGCATTTGACGCTACGTTGAGTTTCTTCTTTCAACCACAAATAGACTACCTTGGTCATGAAATTTCGGCGAAAGGAGTGCGACCGGGAACTGCAAAAAGTAAAGCCGTCCAAGATTTTAAAAGCCCTCAAAACGTGCGAGAAGTTAGACAGTTTTTAGGCCTCACTAGTTTTTTTAGAAAATACATACCACATTTTGCTCAACTTGCAAAACCGCTGACAATGCTTACATGCAAGGAAGCCGACTTTGTCTGGGAAAATACACAGGACGAAGCTTTCCAAGAATTAAAAGCGCGATTAACCGAACTGCCATTACTTGCGTTATACAGTGTGAACGCCGAAACCGAAGTCCACACTGATGCTAGTAAAATGGGACTGGGCGACATTTTGCTACAGAAGCAAGAGGGAAACTGGAAACCCGTTGCGTATTTTAGTCGTTAGGCGACAAAAGAAGAGCAACGTTATCATTTATACGAACTCGAAGCACTTGGGGTTGTTCAAACATTGAAAAAGTTCCGCACGTAGTTATTAGGGATTAAGTTTCGCATTGTTACTGACTGTAATGCCTTACGTACGGCTTTCACGAAGAAGGACAATTGACCATGTTAAACCATGATACAAAGGGACACTTCTCGGTCGAGAAAACACTCAAACTCATGAAACAATCGTATTGGTTTCCCGGCATGCGGCAGTACTGCCTGGGCTGCTTATATAACAAAGAACCTGCCGGTAGACGTCCCAGGATTCTTATTCCCCATAGAAAAGATCGGGGTACCGATGCACACCGTACATTTAGATCATTTAGGTCCGTTCGTTTCGTCCGCAAAAATGCATACTTGATTGTCGACGTGGATGCTTTTACTAAATTTATGATTATGAAAGCAGTACCGAATACTAAAACCACGCACGTAGAGAAATTTCTGAAAGAACGTGTTATTGAAATATTTGGCGTACCAAAACGATTGATAACTGATCGTGGAACGTGTTTCACAAGCAAGAGGTTTACGCAAACCTGCGAAAAATTAGGAATAAGATTAGTTTTGAACGCGACCGCCACGCCGCGAGCCAACGGGCAAGTGGAGCGGTACAATCGGACGCTTTTAGCGTCAATAGCGGCCACGTTTTCCGATGAGGAAACTTGGGATTACGAAATTTCAAAAGTAGCGTGGGGCCTTAACACAACGGTGAATAAGGCTACGGGAGAAAGTCCCTTTAAGTTGATGTTTGGTTACGTGCCACGAAGCGTACACGACGCTTTCATTATCAACGGGATAGATACTGACCAATATGATAAAGACTTAGACAAGACCAGGGGCGAGGTTGAAGAACGTCTGAAACTCGCAGGGCAACGCGAAAAGTCGCGTTATGATAAAAAACGATGCACTCCGAAAACGTTTCGCGAGGGTGAATTGGTCTTGGTGCGCAAAGTGCGTACCACGAACGAAGGTAGTAGCAAGAAACTACTACCAAAGTACGAGGGGCCCTTCAAAATACAACCTGTATTAGATCATGATAGATATGTTACAGGTCTAGAAGGATTCCAAAGAAGCCAAAAGGCCTACTCTGGTATCCACCCCGTAGACAAACTAAAGCATTACGAGACTCGTCAAAGTGACGACTCGGATGCCACTGATCTCGACGATAAAAAATAACGAATTTTCTTTATCCTAGGTATCAGAATAATGGAACCACCCGATGCCGACACGTGTTTTCGAGGACGAGAAGAATTCAGGATGGCCGAGCTGTTAGCGCCGAAATAGACGGAAGGTGATGTCATCTTGGGAATAGGTGGAAAAACAGGGACTTCCCCGAAATTCTGATGTCATTGCCCTCGGAATACGTCGCGCAGGCAGTCTTCGTCAAGACGGTGTTGGCTGCACATGTTCAATATATTTCATGTCTAGTTTCTTTTACAACTTCTCTTGTTATAATTTATTCAAAAATAAGTACGATGTGTGCTCCTTAATTTACGGCAAGAGTCATTCCGCGCGCAAATTGGTTTTTCGGCGTAAGCGTAAATAAGAATGAACGGCGCGGTAGCAACGCGCGGCGCTTTTTAATTATGACCCATAATTACTCTTGCATCAAACGCAACCGCAACGGTAATGAACTCCGAACCTAATAAAGTCGGACCATAAATTGAGTTAGATTGCCCAAGTTCCCCGCCGCAGCTACTTTTAAGGAAATTAAAACACGAGGCACGACAGAGGTGGAATTTTTACGTGCAGGATCGATATTATTAAATAAAGATTTACATAAAGCTCCCGCGGCTCCGCCCGAGCGCGGCCACTTTAATGTTCGCAAATTCCTCAAGGCGCCGACCTTTAATATTAATAGGGGACGTGTTTTAATTTTCCGCCGGCTGCAATCAATTTTTGCGGATCAATCGGCGGGAATTCGGGAGAGATTTAGATGAAGTGCTGCGAAAGGGGATTTGCCGCTAAATGGTATTAGGCGCCGCTTTGCGGCCGAAAAATGAAGTAATAAAGGTAATACACCTACGCTTTCATCTTTTATTAAATTTACATATGAGTAACATATAACGCTTTAGATGCAAAGTTGCCATACTTGTATAAAGTAGAATAGCGGGTACTTATTACGTATCACTAAATTGCATCAATAAAAATGAATTTGTTGTTATTATTCCCGATTCGTTTAGAAAGAGAAGTTTGTAATACTATGTCTACGTGGACAAAACCAAGGGTTTACTTGAGTCCGTCTGGCCGTTTAACTACCTGGACCATTTCATTACTAGAATGAGAAGTTTGAATATACAGTTGCATCCAACGAAACATATATTCCAAATGTCTCTCGTCCGAGCAAATGGTTAAAAATGCTTACATTAGAAGACTATAGTCAACATACGATATGAAGTCAGGCAATCTATGGCAGTCTAATGCATAACTTTGTACTAAAAACTGGGCTACTTTCGACAGACCTGGAAGCACGCACAGATCGTAATGTTTTCAAAACCGGGTAAAGACAAAAAGACACTAAACAGCTATAGACCCGTTAGACTACTAACATCAGTTTCAAGCTCCTCAAAAATAGTCCATAGTCGACTATTTTAGAAAACCAAAACTTAATACCAAAATGCCAATTTGGCTATAGCAAAGGCCACTCAGTGAGTCTCCAGCTTCAAAGAATAAGTGAACTTATTGAACGAGGCTTTAGCAACAAAGAACACACGATGGCAATCTTGTCGATGTCGCCCAGACATTAGACACGGTATGGATAGAAGGCCTCAAGAAGAAAACTCTTGATATTACAATGCCCGCCCATCTCAAAGCAGTCATATTTTTCTCCCTAGACAATAGAACATTTGCAGTAAAAATCAACACAACCCTGTCCAAAACCACCAAGATTTGAGCCAGAGTCCCACAGGGCAGCATCTTGGGGCCGATCCTTTTTAACACACATACGTCCGATCTGCCAGAGCCTGGTGCAACAATAGCAACCTTTGCAGATGACACCTCTATGTTCACAGAAGCCGATAACCTTCATGAAGTAATCACCAAATTACAGACCACAACAGACAAACTTCTAACTTGGTTCAAAACATGGAACATTAGAATAAACTCTGACAAATGCCAAACCAAAATCTTTACGCTAAAAAGGATCAACAATACTCCTTGTATACAAATATAGAACAATGAAATACCCTGGAACCCCAAAGACAACGCTGTCAAATATCTGAGAATATACCTCGACACTTGCCTAAGCTGGGGGTATCACATAAATCAGAAGCTTACCCAAAACTACGTTAGGCTAAGACAACTATACCCACTGATTAACCGCAGAACTCTAATTCGACCTCTTACCCTATCGCCAATATGATGCAACACCTCAAACATCAACATACCGAAAATACAACGCCTCCAAAACAAGATTCTAAGCATTATAGTCAACGCATCGTGGTACGTTAGAAATACCCAGCTGCACGAAGAATTCGGCATCTTGCCCATTGATCAACATATCAAAAACTATACGGAAAAATTAATCGCAAACGCGAGTGCATGTAGTGGTGCAAAATTTTATGAACTCTTCAAAACAAACATTCACTTCAGGCTTAGACGAAAGCTATCCCAGGACCTAGTTCTAACAAACATAATTAAACAAAATATAAACTCACTGCGCCTATTACTTTGCCGCACAATGTCATAATGTATAGTCTAAGTTATTAATATGTTACAATACCTTTTACCTATGCCATGTATAACAAATGATTATTGATCTGGCAATACATAATATTTAAAAAAAAACCAAAAACAAAAATTTGTTTATTCAACAAGTGATAACTTGTCGAAATAGCTATGCGAATTTTAAAAATAAAGCTTATATTACGAATTTGAATTCTCAATTAACGTTCGCAGAATAAAGACGTACCAATCGCTGCTTCCTATTTCTGAGGATCGGTCGAATAATGACCGCCGTGCACGCGACTGATATTGAGGTCAGTATCGCATAGATTAAATTTAAATTTTTTTAACTTCATTTTTTATTGTATGTGATATGACTAGTGAATTATACAGAAGGGAGAAGTAGCCCAGTGCCTAAACTCCTAGTTAACTACTTATAAGTAATTGGTTAGATTGATAACTCAATTAAAACTATGAATCTATATCCGTGGGCCACTTTCTGTTTAGTCTCCTTTTTATTTCTAGTGAAACGCTAAGAGTACTGGCTTCTTCGATAGGATGTCCTGTGGGATTATTTAGATATATTTAGCTTAGCTTGCGGAGGGGTAAAGGTTAGTAAAGTGTTTCAAGGGCTATATAGGTTGCTGATGCGCTTAAACCTTGAGAAATGTCCACTTAATGTGTACTGCTCCCAATTAGAAAATGAAATGGAGTCGTGGCTTTTTGGGAATTTATATCTACGAACGCATCCGTCGACGATCTGCTGTTCACTATAGCCTCTGCCTTGGCAAAGACAATGAGCAGAACTTTCTCTGTGGGCGCTCCGCACTTTAGAGTGGTCATCACGGCCGACTTGGCGGATCAGAAAAGTTTCTTTCAACTTTTCCCTTCTCCCATATGTGGCGCAGAGGAATTTATGAAGTACCATTGAATGCCTTTAATAGACATTTTATCCTCGAGCTTATTCTGGTCCAGATCCTGAAGGCACTTTATCAATTCCTTGTCGGCACGCTATCACTGCGGATTTGTGACGGCTGGTCTATCATAAAGAAATGGGCGAGCTCTAGATGTACAGCCCGGATAATTAGACATGTGGGAAGAACGCCGCATCTTTTCTCTCTTTGCCTTCGAATTGTCATCTACATAGGGCCAAAGTAGTCCATGTCACATATCGTAAACGCCCTAGGTTGAGGATCGGTCCTGAAGCTTGGCAGCGCACCCATCTCTATCCCTTTACCTTCTTAAAATTACAAACCCGGCAGTCGCAAATAATACTTCTTAACTGAGTCTTTTGCCGGGAAAGCCAGAAACGTTGCCTTAGTTTATTTTGGGTTGTATTCTCCCCCTGGTGAGCAAACTATTTGTGGTAGTGCTCCATTAGCAGCCTGGTGGGCCGGTTCTTGGGACAGAGAATTATGGCAATCCTAGATTATCATCCGGCCTTCATTCTGAGACACCCATCACAGTCTGGCTCTGGAGAGAGTTGGAACAAAGGACTCGTTCTGGACACTTTCTGATTATTGCTAAGAAGTTTTATTTCCTCTAGGTAGTTTTCACTCTCGGGGGAACCTGTAACCCCTAGAGGGCGCGTCCCCAGGTGGCGGATAGGGGAATGCCCGGTAGATATACCAGGTAGGAGGGAAATCAAATACCTCCCGCGGACCAACAGGTAAAAGCAGCGTCTGACCCAGATTGGGCGGCTGCAAACAGCGTCTGTTCCCCATGTGAGGGGCGGCTGATTACACACTCGTCAACACGCAGTAGGATAGTGCGGAGTTTTAAATCCTATACCCCACACCCAAATGGCGAATTACAAAACATACGGAAATATACCCCAGGTGGGCATGGATAAACCAAAATCCCACACCCTCAGAGCGAGGGTCAGCCTCATGAATTCTGGGGGAGGCAAAAACTCGCAAATATACTCAAGAAACAGATCTGGACCAAAAACACGACGTTTAAACATTGCTACCTACAATACACAAACACTCTCATCCGAAGAAAAACTAGCACAATTAGAAGAAGAACTAGAACACATAAAATGGGACGTAGTAGGAATGAGTGAATTAAGAAGGCAACATGAAGGTCAAATAAACCTGACATCAGGGAACAGGAGAAGAGGAAGCCCTATTATGAGGAGTTGGGTTTATAACACACAAATATATTTATATATTTAATTTTAAAACTGAACAACAGATACAACATCAAAATAATACAAGCCTATGCACCTACATCGCAAGGATCTGACGAAGAAGTAGACACCTTCTATGATGATATCACAAAGGCAAACGAAAATACCCCAACACACTATATACTCCTCATAGGAGACTTCAACGCAAAGATAGGGCAAAAGGAGGACGAAATGGAAACATCAAAGGGGGGGGGGGCAATATGGTGTAGGAGAACGGAACGAGAGAGGTAGAACTCTATTAGGATTCTGTCTGCAAAACAACATTTTTATAATGAACAGTTTCTTTAAAAAGAACGAAAACAGAAAATGGACCTGGAAGAGTCCAGATGGCATCACCAAGAACGAAATAGACTTTATAATTTCAAATAAACGGCAAATTATAAAAAAACGTTGAAGTTTTAAACAAATTTTCCATTGGAAGCGATCACCGCCTGGTGAGAACTACTATAAATATCAATCTAAAACACGAAAGAGGTAACCTTGTAAAAAAGCAAGCTAAAGGTAAAGGTAATAATGGAAAATGGACAAATGTCGAAAACCGGCAAGAATACACAGACATGATAGAAGAACGACTAAATCAGATAAAAGATGAAGATAGCATCGAAGAAAGAAACGACGTTATTGTAAAAACACTAAAGAAATCAACCCAGAAATACTGTAGCAAAGGAAACCTACGCACTAGCAAGATCAGTGCCAACACAAAATCCCTAATAAAAGAAAGGAGAGAAATGGGAGACAAAAACTCAGAGGAATTCAGAAAAATCAATAAGGAAATATCAAAAGAAGTTAGAAAAGATATTCGAAAGTATAACACCACAAAAATCATCGAAACAATCGAACAAAATAAAAAACTGAAAGTTCTGAAACGTCAAATAAATATTGGAACAAAAAGTATAATGAAACTAAAAGATGAAAATGGAAATACGATTACAAACAAATCCGATATTGTGAAAATTACAGAAAACTTCTATCGCAAACTATACAAAAATGAAAATCCTGCAGAAGTAGAAGACATAAAATATATCAGAAACCAGGGATCGGAAGATATACCTGAAATTAGTCTGGAAGAAATAAAAGCAGCAATTGGAGAGATGAAGAATAACAGATCACCAGGAGACGATGGAATAGTTATTGAGGCGATCAAGGAAGGCGGACTAGCTGTCTTAAAAACCTTGAAATCTCTATTTAACGAATGTCTCATAGAGCAAAAAACACCCACTCGATGGGACAAGGCCATCATCACTCTGATACATAAAAAAGGAGACGCTACAAATCTGACCAACTACAGACCTATTAGCTTGCTACAACACATATATAAGCTCTTTACGAGAATACTATCAAAACGTATAAGTGTAAAACTTGACCTATACCAACCAAGAGAACAGGCTGGATTTAGAGTAGGGTTTAGTACGAATGATCACCTAACAGTACTTAAACTACTAATTGAAAATGCGTAGAATATAACAAGCCTCTTATGCTGATATTTGTAGATTATGAAAAGGCATTTGATTCGATAAATCAGCAACAACTCTTCCATGCTCTTTCGCAATGCCGAATAGACTCCAGATACACGGGTTTACTAAAATACATATATAACCACGCAACCGCATCAGTAAGATTACACGAAGACACCAACACATTTCAAATAGAAAAGGGTAAGACAGGGAGATGTCATATCCCTAAATTATTCACGACACTCTTAGAATATATGTACAAAAACCTAGATTGGGAACAGTGTGGAATTAACATCAATGGTGAACTACTAAACCATCTAAGATTTGCCGATGATCTAGTCCTAATCACAGATAAGATAGACGAAGCAAATAAAATGCTACAAGAACTCAAAGCTGCCTCAAAGGAAGTCGGGCTTGACATAAACTATACAAAGACAAAATATATGACAAACCTGGTCCTGAGCGATAACATTTCGGCAGATGATATAAAAATCGAACAAGTATACTCATACAAATACCTGGGACACGAGTTAACCATTGGGAGAGATAATCAAACCCACGAACTGAAGAGGAGGATCAATTTAACATGGGCAGCCTACGGTAAGCTCAGCAACATCTTTAAATCAGATATCCCAATATGCCTGAAGAGGAAAACGTTCGATCAGTACATACTCCCTGTTCTCACTTATGGGGCTGAAACACTAACATTGACCAAGAAAACCATAAAGAAAATAAGAGTAACACAGACGGCAATGGAAAGGTCAATGCTAGGAATAACACTTAGGGACAAAATACCAAACACCACAATTAGGCAGAGAACAAAGGTGAAGGATGCTGTGTTGAGGATAGCTGAGCTGAAGTGGAACTGGGCGGGACACGTGGCAAGACTTAAAGATGAGAGATGGACAAGACGAATTATTGAATGGAGACCCAGACAAGACGCATTCAGAAGCAGAGGTAGACCACCAACAAGATGGGCCGATGATGTAAAAAGAGTTGCAGGAAATTGGATCCAGATCGCACAGGACAGAAACAAATGGAAAGGTTTGAGGGAGGCCTATGTCCAGCAGTGGACGACCTAGGCTGGGGAAGAAGGTAGTTTTCCCCAAGGCTTCGCAGCGGTCTGAGTTGCCAGTTTGGTGTCCAATGGAGTCCTATTCTTACGGCTTTTGAGAATATCTAGAAACCTCAGAGCAAAGGCGGTTGCTCGGACTAAACGTATGTATTTTGAGAAATGGCCTACTCCCGGCAAACGAAACTTAGATGTCCACAGCAACCGCAACAAACCCCCACTCCATGAGATTAGTCAAGAGGCTCTTAGTTTTATACCTGGGGTTTTCAGACCACTTCCATTCCAGCAATTTGAGGAATGCCGGGACTTCCTATCAACGGAATTGCTCGTGCAAGTCTGCTTTCCCTTCTCTTGTATCATCGTCCGCCGGATTTTTTTTATTTTGTAGGAACCCACTTCTAGTCTGAAATACTAGTGGTTTCTGAATCTCACCTAATTCATAAGTTATGAATTGCTGGAATTTTCGGGCTTCTAAATGAGTAATAATGGAGTCCGTCGAGAAAACTGTACGATGTACAGCTATTTCTAGATACTCCCTGTTAAATTTGAACTGCCTGGAGGAGAGAAGAGAAGCATGGAGCTCCAGCTTTGGAATTAAACATGGTTTTACAGGTACTACTCGTGTCTTCGCCATGACAAAGGATACTGAAGCATGTGTCACAACTCGTAAAAGAGCATCAAGTCATTTCACAACTGTCTGCGAGAATGTACAGCAGGATATCTATGCTAGAACTCGCCTCTATAGCATAGCACCTCCGCAAATTGATGTTTGGAAGTTTTGGCAAATCACGGATCCACAGAATCCACTTTTTTTTCACCATGTCTGGAAGTTAGTAATACTGCCATAACTATTTATTACTCTGTAAATTACGAAGGAAAATAAAATATCCAGATAAACATTAGATGAAAGAGTTGGAAAGAAAAATAAAGGTAGAAAGTTTATGAAAACAAATCAATAAAAGGATTTTGTCAAAGAAGAAAATATTAGCTAATCCAATAAATGACGAAGAAAATATAAAAACAACTGGATTAAGATAAAGACAACTATGTTAACTGACGTTCGTGAAACATTTGAAACTAAAACTATTAATAGAAATAAAAGATGGACAACCAAAACGCCATGGTTTACGAAGGAAGTTAAGTAAAAAAACCGTCAAAAGAAAAATGCCTACATTAAATATTTGTCAACTAAGAATAGCTGCATAGAATGTAAAAGGATAAGAAGGGATATCAATTAACTGTGACAAGTGTTCAGTTGAATTTATAAATTAGTTTGTTGGTTATAATGTTGCAGTTCTGTGTATTATTCAGGAATACGTGAAATTGTTGCTTGTGTACTCTGAGGCATGTGACATGGGGTGGTTTTGAATTTGATAGCTCACATTTCCAGTCTTACCGCTGGCTTTCTGCGTTTTTGTAGATTGAACATCTCGTATATTTGGCAGTGTGGTTATTTCTTTTAAACTGTACTACAACGTGACCTAAGTTATATGTCATCCGGTGAGCCAATATACCAATGGATCTGCATAAAATCCCGAACCTGTTGGACTTGCGATCCACCGGACATTTCTAATAGATACAGCAATTGTACCGCTGTAGAGTAGACAAAGTTCATCCAAGAGGAACTCTAGCAAGGTACGTCGATTGATCACAAATATGCACCTGAAATACACAGTTGTTACATACAAGTCAACTGGTAATAGAGTCAGTACTAAATACTAAACGTCTAGAAGTCCTAAAAAGAAGACTAAACATACCAAACAATTTAACCCATCTACTTCACATTTCTATTTAAGAAAACAGATATGCTAAATTCAGCTATTAGATTTACTATCGATAGAAGACCACTTCATTCGGAAAGCGACAAAAAGGTATAAAAGGTCTATTACCCTTAAAAACAGATGGAAGTTAGGCTTGATCCAATTAAGAAACAGTAAACATCTTCGAAGAACCCCCCGCACAAGTCTTCACCCCATAAAGAGAGAAAGGAACTTCTCAACACGCATGGTCCATTATCTTTATTCCTGAGACCAGTCTCATCTATGGAAACATACAGAAACTTAGTATTAATCAGCTCACATAAAGCGTCTGGCTATGATCTTATAGTAAAAGGAATAAAACATTTTCCTACAAAAACAATATTATTCATTCCAACAATATGCGATCGTATCTTATAATCTTATAATCATGATAGTAAAGTCTGTAAGACTTCCGCAGGAAACCGACTTCCATTCAAGATATTTCAATGTTTAATACTGTACAGACTCAGTAAAATGACACTAGCTGAATTAATTAACATGATCTATCAATACTATGAAGTAGTTTAACAAATACTTTGAGAAGCAAAATGTGTGTCTTGTTATTTTTAGATATTTAGTAAGGATTCGATAAGGTCTGGCACTACGAATTGTTATATGAAATAAAAAGAATGCCACCCCATCAGATTTTCCTTCTTTTAATGTATGTCCAAGGCGAAATATATCTTCAAGACCAGTTCGAATGTATATCAGCAAACGTATTAATCATGGGCTCTAGTGTTCCGAAAGGAACTGTCTTCGGTCTTTTTCTACATCTGCTCTATACTGAAGACATTTCAACGGTAAACATTACTTTAATTGCTACTTATGTCACCGAGGAGGATTGGTAAGTAGCCAACCATGTGGTAGATGAAAATAAAGTAATCTAGCCAATTAAGTCATTTCAACGCTTTAAATCGCCAGTTTGATGGCATATTTTCAGCTCTCTTGCAATGGAGTCTAGATATATTGCCACTATACCTTTTGTGAATCCCCAAAATTGAAGATAAGTAAAAGTAGTCTTTATTCTAACACCAGACCGTAAGGACTTTTCTCGGGCCAAATTTTATCGTTCCATCAGCCTCATGTCTTTCCTCTTAAAGAAACTAGAAAGACTTATATGTATGCGTCCCACGGAGATCTACGGTGTCTGTCCTACATTTGGCGGATAGAAAGACCGTTGCACAACAAAATGTCCACCCTGGCCGTATTGACTGACATAGAGGGTGCCTTTGACAAAGCCCTCCAGCTACGTGGGGCAAATAACACCCTCCGAGAGTAGATTCGACAACTCCTGTATTACAGAGTTGTACAAATTATCGTGGGAAATAAGATCATTAGAGGCACGGCATCTAAAGGCTGTCCCCAAGAAGGTGTTCTGTCACCCCTACTATGGAATATAGCAGTATAATATAACCACCTAAAATAAAATTAAAGCTGATAGTCATTTAGATTTAGCGTTTGAACACTAGAATTTGAACAGTAGAATAATTTAAAATTTAATTTAGCGCTTAGTTAGAAAATGACACCGCTGCAATTAGTAAGACGTTTATGAAAGACTTTAATCAACTTAACAATGTTTTCTTGAATTGTAGATATGCCTAGTTCGTAGTGGAGCTGTTAATGAGTGATATACCAAGGGGCGTTGACTGTCATTCGAAGGTTTTTATTTTGTAGGCTCTGGATTTGGCTCAGATTTGTTTTTGAAGTGTTGGTTATAATTGATTTTATAGTAGAGACTTGCATTCGACTTTCATAGAGGGTTTTTTGTTTATGATTGGGCAAAGTTGGATTAATCTCGTACAATCCTCATTTAGTATCATATGGTATTCTAGGTAAGCCAAGTATCAAGGTAGACACCGAGATATTTTACGGGTTTATTATAGGCATTCCACTGTATAGGATAACCGTTGATTGTAATGAAGGATAAATTTTGATGTTTCCAATTGTAAATATTTTCGTGACACTTTGAATGATTAATTGATAAGCTACATTGTTCAAACCATTTGTTTGCGGTATTGGTGGTAGCTTAAAGTTGAGCAGTTGCATATTCTAGATGTTTATTTCTGGTTAGCAAGACCTTGTCGTATGCAACCATTGCAAGATTTGCGTTGGAAGCGGGAAAGTTAAACACAAAGATGTTGAAGAGGATGGGGCCCAGTATACTCTCTTGCGGGAACCCTGCTTTCAAAATCTTGTTCGATAGTCTCGGTCATACACTGTAGTTGGAGACAGATAAAGTGGACTTCTTTAAATCCTCTTATTATTTATCGGGAGAATTTTAGAATTTCTAAATATTGGATCTAAGTGGTTCTCGGAAGTGGACGTTTGCTCCAAATGGTCTGCTTTACATTTTTTCATCGATGCAATGTATTTGTGCTCCTCAAGAGGTTGGGGATATCTCGTGTAGCTGACATAGCCTACGTTTGGTTGTCTTCCACAGACCCGGTTGCTTTGTATGAGGTTGCTCATAAGTTTTTGATATGTTTCCAATCGATAGGCGTCAAGTTATTTTTTTATACGAAGCGCCAGACTATTCGCCAAGTTTTTGGTTGAGGGATTTCTAGTTCTCCGCCATTTCCCTCCACAATCTGCTTTTTGTACAACTAGGATAACTACATTATTGGGTAAATAATGATCGATGTTTACTTTTTGTTTATGCATAGTCATGGTAGCCGTATCAACACTGTCAGAGATGATTTTGGTTATGTGTAAGATTCTTTGATATATTTGGTTTGTAGTTTGGTCATTGGAATATTTAAGCCTTTCCACAAATTGGTAACTGAGTCGCGGGAACAGAAAAAAGTCACACGGGGTTATGTCAGGTAAATACGGAGCTTGCGAAACGGTATTAACGTTGTTTTTGGTCAAATAGTCGCGTACAAGATAAAATGTGTAAGCCGGTGCATTATCATAGCGAAGAAACTACGAGTTGTTTCTTCACAATTCCGGCCTCTTGCGACGAACATACTCCCTCAAACGCTTCAGTACGCTCACATAATACTCCTTACTTACTGTTTGGCCTGGCGGAAGGAATTTTGAGTGGATCACACAACGGCAATAAAAGAAAATGGCCAACAAAATTTGATTTTGGTCGACTTTGTCGTGGTTTTTTGGGTTTTGCCTCGTCTGAGAAGCGCCATTCCGATTATTGTTGGTTCGTTTCAATGTCATATTCATAAACCCATGTCTCGTCACCGGTAATATTGCATTCGATAACATTTTGGCCTAAAGAAAGCCTTTCTTTAGCAATAACAATGCAATAGCCGCACTTCAACTCGTCTCATGCCCAAAACGTTGTGCATAAACGTTATGCACCGATCTGAACGAGAAACCAAAATCAGCTGCAATCTCCCTCAAGCTCACATAACGATGTTTGAGCACAATTTTCTTAACTTTATCGATGTTTTCGTCAGCCACAGTCACAGTTGGATGGATGACTGGAACGAGATAAATCATCAACCACAGTACGGCCCGCTTTAAACTCATATCACTAATATGCTTGTGTTTTTGACTTGTGTTTTGTCGAGTCCCCGTAGGCTACCGTTAATATTGTCAACGCTTCCGCACATGGTATTTTGTTACAAACAAAAAATTTAGACAGACTCTTTGCTCAACTAAATTTGGCGTAGTAAAATTTGCAGACTACACCAAACAATGACTTGTTTACAAAGCTATTACACACAAACTATCTGACAGATTGCGCTCAAAACTGACCTGTAAACTAACAGCAGATGTACCAACCTAGAAAAAAAGTGATTTTGACAATATCTTAAGCGCGGTTCGTTTAAATGACAAATTCCGGGTGCTTTTTGATCAGAAGGTATAAACGAGATTATAACGGGTAAATAGTCTGAATCGAGTTCAGTGAGCACTTGTTGAAAGATTGGTTTTTGAAATTCTTGTGAGCTACTATATTGAGTATATCTAGTGTGTGATTGTTTCTATAGGGTAGTATGTGGGTTCATCGGGGGCTTCTATTCGGAAAGCGTGCGTAGATGTTAGGTCATAGTTTATTTCCGGGCGAGTTGGTTGTTATACATGCCCATATCGTATTTTTGGAATTCACGTCTCGTATAAAAGGCGTGGGTTCTCTGTTATTAAATATTGTGGAGATGACTTTATTGAGAAGTAGTTTATAAACACATACTCTGATAACAGTAGTACTATTACTTAGTTTGATTTGAGGTTGATAGTGTTAACTTTTTGGCTTTTATGATAAATTATACTGCGTTTTATCATGAAAGGTACACCTCTTCATACAAATCTTGCCTCTCGGTTTGTGGGATAGATCTAATATCCGTCAATTTTAAGTTTGTCGCAATTGGTGAGATGAATTTTAGGAACCCATGCCATATCGATGGAATGTCTTTCAAGAAACGATTTAAATAGAATCAATTGCGTTTGATGCCTTTGGGATTCCAGTTAAGAAATTTTAGTTGAATTATAGTTGTAATTCTGCGATCCATTAAAAACAGAAACAAGAAGATTTAATAATATGAATTGCTTGATTTGTTTTATGAAGGTCTGTGTGAAGTGAAAGAGAGACGATAGGATAGTGTTGAGCATGGGTGGGGTTTCAGGTGATGCAGAATTAGTTTTCCGAACCAAGATGAGTTGGGTAGGAAAGTGTTATTTGCATTGTTTATGAGAGAAGGGAAGTTTATCATATCGTTAGCGAATGCAGGCTTGTTATTCGGGTTTATTGCAATGTTATTGTTACATTCTGAGGGCATTTGCCTTAAGGATTCCTTGATGCAGGGAAATAGATGCATTCTCTAAAGTTAGCTGTGTAGTCTTCTCTGAAATTGGTGGCTCTACAGTAACTGTTGAGTGAAATGCCTGTTTGGTAATAAAAATTTCGTTTGCTTTTTATTTCCTGTAGAAGCTTCTTATTAGAGTTTTGGTATTCACATTCAGTAAATTATATATTTATTAATAATAAATCACAATAACATGGATACTTAACACATACGGTAGCGCCCAGTGGTGCAACCGTTTACAGTAATATAACAAGAGTAAAGTTATAATTGTAATATAGAACTAGAACTAATTTAAATAAATTTGTTTGGCAGGTCCATTGGTTTAAAACGTTTGAGTGTGCGTGTTTCTTCATCATTATCTTAAAGTTCAGTAGCTGTGGTATTAGGATGAAAGGACAACCTACTTCGATATCGTATGCTGTTTGGTAATTTCCATTGCGATAGTAGGTATCTGTAGACCTCGTTGGATGAGTTCATTTGGCACATACCATGAAGTATTTAATACAGCACGTAGTACTTTTGATTGGAAACGCTGTAGTACTGCTAAGTTGGATTTACTAGCAGACCCCCACAGCTGTAGTCCACTGGTTTAAGTCCTACTTTATATAGTAGTACTTTGTATTCTATTGATAATTGTAATCGGTGACTCATTAGTCAGTACATCTTGCGGAATTTAGTATCTAGCCGTTTTCTGTTGGCCCATATATGTTTTCTCGGTCTAGATGGGTGCCTAGATATCTCACGTCTTCATATAGAAATATCACTTTCAGTTTTGAGAGGCACTTTGAGGGCTATTTCTTTATTTAATATTCTTTGAAAATCTTCTCAGTTAGTCTTCTTATTGCATAGCGTCGGAGTAATGTGTAATTTCGATGGGCGAGTGATCCGACGATAAATATAATTTTGATTCGATTCTAAGATAATTTCCAGATATACCTTTTACTACACATAAATCAAATAGATCAGGTAGTTTATTGGTATCTGTGGGCCAGTAGGTTGGTTGACCAGTTGGTAAGACATATAAATTGTCCACTTCCACTGTTTCTAGATCCTTCTTGGCATTATTATTATGCTGCAATAAGTCGGCTACCAGGAAGGAGTATTGAAAAAGTGGTTAAATTGATCTTGATTTACGGGATATTGAGGAAGGCCACAAACTGCTGCAATTATTAAGGTTCCCAACCAGTCTTCTACGTTAACACTTGTAGCTTGTATATAACTGTAGCTGTATTTAGGTAGTTTTGTATGTTTAATCAAGTTATTTATTTTTAGGAAGGAACGGTCAGTGAAATGATCTTCAGATATTAATACTATATCTAGTTTATTGTTTATTATAAATGTTTTCATTTCTTGCCCATGTTGGCAAAGTCCATTCGTGTTCAATTTGCTGATGCTTAATGTACATTGAGCCATTATGAAATTTTTGAGATGATTGTGGTCAAAAGGTTGAGCATGGTACTCATTTGTTCCATAAGGCGTGCCATCATGTTTTTTAGTTTATTGAAGTCATCTGTTTGATGTGCATTTGTACCTTGTTGTAGCATTTGGTTGTTATTGGCGTTTTGGTTATTTCCTCTGAATATTTGGGCACACGATGTTCTTGTTTCTTGAGGTCGTCTTTGTGGTATAGAGGTTATTCGATTTGTTTGATTAGAATTTATTTATTTTCTTCTTAGCGTAGGATATTTATTACTTTGGAGTTGCTTGTGCACATGGCACCCTCTCTAGTTGGCTGTGTGACTTTTCTCACAATTTACGCATTTGACGTCTTGCTTCTTTCCTTCCTTTGGCAGTCAGCAGTTAAATTATTACCTAGGCACTTAAGAAAACTCGAGATTCTGTTGCAAAAAGCTTTTGGATAGCCGTACCTCTGGTATTTTGTGCCTTACGGTATTTCTCTTTTAGGGTGTGGAGGTTTATTTGTTATTTTTGTATTCATTAAGAGCTTTATGTTGTATATTTCTTTATTAGCGCTATTATCCGGTATGAGTTCTACGAAGAATAATGGTGGCTACTTTTTGGTATCTCTTTGCTTTCTGTTGCATATATTTCTTACTTCATGTCCATGCTCTTCGATACTTTTTTTGATGTCTTTTGTGCCAGTTGAGTAGTGTATTCCCTGCAGTACTACTTTAAAATTACGGTCTGGCTTTAGTTTTTGTAAGTGTGGAATTCTGTTGTCCTTTCCTTTATAGCTTTTATTATACTGGAGTGTAATTCAGAAGTTTCTGCTTGAACCTTAACTTGATCGTTTTGAAGGGTTTTAATTCCGTATTTCTTTCCAGCAATTTCATTTAGCAGTTGCGTTAGCGGTGTAATATATTTAACGTCTGCTACAAACATGGGTGGTAGTTTGGGACTTTTGTCTGTTGCATCTGTTTCGTCATCCTCTGATAATGGCCCATATCTATTTGATGTACTTGGCTCGTATAACCAGTAATTATTTACTTTAGTTTGTTTTAACGGTTTTATATTTAGGCCTGCACTATTACCTCTGCTTCGTTTTTATTTTCTATCGTTTTCCATGCAGTTTGTGATGGGCATTGTTGACTTGCACTATCCAGCGTATTTGTTATCGAGTGTTGTTGACACGGTACTAACAACACCGCTGCCTGTTGTCAGCCAGTTTTGGTCCACCCCAGGTATTTGATTTCCCTGGTACCCACCATATCTAATGGGCATTCCCCTATCTGCCACCTGGGGAGGCGCCCGATGGGGGACTGGAAACCCCACACGGGAAGAAGAAACTAGAAGAAAGAAAACGCAGAATTCAGGCAGAATTTAGAACTCAACTAGGTTTACTAGTTGCTCATGCTAAACCTGGAGGAAGTGGAACAACGAACGATGGTACCACGACCCGAAGATTTTTTAGAAACCCGAGAGTTACATCAGAAACTACAGGGATAAACGAAGAATTGTTACAAAGATGTAGTACTATTTTGCAGGTACTTTCATCAGGCTTTGCTATAGATGGTGACGCGTTTAATGTTTACGCAAAAGAAACAGCTCGACGATTTTTGCAGGAATATCCGTGGTACTACATGCCAGTTACCATGCATAAGATTTTAATCCACGGAAGCGACATCGTAAATAATGCCATTCTTCCTATTGGAAAATTGTCAGAAGAGGTCCAGGAAGGCAGGAGTAAAGACCTGAAGCGATATAGAAGAAGTCGGACCAAAAAAAATTCCCGAGAAGCAACGAATGAAGATCTCTTGAATTGACTTATTGTTTCTTCAGATACGGTCATTTCTTCTCTGCAAAAACTACCAAACCGAAAACGCCAGAACTTTTCTAGTGATGTATCGTCACTATTGTATCCTCCTGATGAGGAAGAAATAGAGGCTTCGTACTTCACCAGCGAAGACACGTCTACTAGTGAGACAAATACGGAAAGTGAAACCCCTCTGGTGACGATGAAAATGAATAATTTTTCTTTGTAGATAGGAAATTATTGTCAATTCGTATTTTTAACCGTTTCAGCAAAAAATAAAATTTTAATTTTGGCCAGCTTCTTCGCGTTTTGGCCCACAGTGCTCAGGTAGGCTCATATTCGATTTAATGCGCGGGTACTTGATTCCCGCCGGGCGTAGAGCATGTCCGCACGCTTCAAAAATTTAAACCGGAATGACTGCTTCACTTGAAGCACATGGCTCGAGATGTCCAGGGAAATAATATGTGTTCTCTCCGGTTGCGATTCAGGATTCCAGAGATATTTTTCGTAGGTCAAAGATAGGCGTAAATAAGTGATCAGATATTCTTTTAAGAACAGACATGATCACATGTACGATTCACCTCCGTTTGGGGATGATAATTAATAGTTAAAGATGTTACTGCTAACTATACAGATTGTTTGGTGCCAGAAACAAATAATGTGGATATTGCTGAAATTGATTATCACAAGCAACAGGCGTTGATAAGCCGCACTCACACTTTCCAGTCGCCGTGCAAATCGCGTCATGTCCTTACGGTTCGAAAGTAACGCGAGAACAGACAGCATGTGTATGATTCTGCACTATTTAGTTTTATTACGCCGTTATTTTTATTCTAAATAACTAAAAATCGCAAAACCTGCCTTCGAGCTCCGTCCGAATTTGAAAAAGTTAAATCTCCAAAAGCAGCATTTGCATTTAAACTCCTCTGTGTTTACCTGCGAGGCTCAGCGAATCTCCCGAATTACGCAGCTTTCAATTTAAATATCTTTAGAATGTAAATTCTTCCTTTTTTACTTCTAACATCTGTCGGCGCGGAAATGGCGCCGCATTTTATCAAATACTCGCCGGCAGTTTCGGATGATTCGGCATTAGGGCCCGCAATAACGGCCGAGAACAGGAGAAGCCGAGGAGTCTGAAAGTATCCAAAATGTAGCTACCTAGCACAATATCCATAAACCGCTTTCAAATATTTACTTCTCACATTTTCCTACTTCTCTTGTTTACCTTCCTCTCTTCTGCAGCAAACCTACTTTGTAAACGATATCCCGTTTCGGCACATTCGGCGAGTTTAATGTTACGAGCCGCGCGGCAGGCGCGAGTGCGAAGAGGACGGACGGGGTCGTTCCGAAGTGCCTCCCATTATAGTTCAATGCGCTTATAAAAGGTTTATCGGAATTTATTGTTTGCTTTTCTGTACGCGCCCTCTCTAGTGACGCTCCATCGGCTTGCGCCCCGCGCGCCTGCCAGCCCTGTCGCACTAGCGCAAACGGCGCGGGGCCGCAGGACGGCGCGCCGCCGCATCCTAATAAAATCGCCTTTTAATTAAAATTCCATTCGGATCGTTAATTTCGGTTTGCTCGCCGGCTCCTCTAATTGAGTTAATGAAGTGTCGGCGCGCGCCCACCTGTTATAGGCCGCGATATGGATGTGGCCGAAATTAAAAACTGCGCCGATAATGCGCCCGGACTCGTGATTGCGTTAAGCGCCGCTCCGGCGCGAATTATCGATATTCGCCCCGATTTGCGACAACCGCCGCGTTTAATTCAATTAGAAGCTGCGGGGCTGCGACTTAATTTGCAGCTGAAAGGTCGCGTCGCGCTGGCTCGCGCCGCGGATGCCGCTCCGGTCGCATTTTATTGGGTTTTTACATAATCCGGGAATTAAGGCTCCGGGTTAAAGATTAGCCAATTAGCAGAACTTGATTAATGAATAGTAGATTCATTTCTGTGCTTGTTCTTTAGTTGTAATTAAAATAACTTTACACAAAATTTGTCAGTTTTATAAGGATGGATTGAAAAATGTGCGGAATCAAATTAGAGGGTTACCTTTTTGCAAATACAGATTTTTTATTATCACGGCTATAGAGCAATAAGTAAATATTATGCATGAATGGTAGAGAATGGAGTAAAAGTTCATTAATGTCACTTCTGCTGTGGCATATAATATATGAATAATATTAATGCAACTATAATTTTTTTTTATTAGGAATGCATATTTACAATCTACTCTATACAATCTAAGTGAATAATAAGTAAATCGTATGATAAAGTAGAAGACTTGAGGGAGGTCCATCCATTAATGTTACTCCCAAATAGGAGGCTTACGCCTGGTTGGGTTGATGTGCGAGGTCATGGGGCCATTAGCGATACAGTCTTCTTGTTACGACTGATTCTTGGGATAGCTGATGAACGAGCTCGTTTTCGTGTCCCACGAGAGTGTGTTGGTAGGAAGTTGCTAGTCTATAGATTTCGCTGGAGACACATGCGATCCCTAGGTCTTCGTGAAGAGTCTGGTTGGTAACGTACCAAGGGGCATTTGACATCAGACGGAGAGTCTTGGACTGGAAACGCTGCAAGATTGTAGTATTTGACGGCTTGGTGCAATCCCACAGTTGGATGCTATAGGTCCAAATTGGCTTCAGGATGGCTTTGTAGAGAAGATCTTTGTTTTTGAGGGATAACTGCGAAGCCAGTTCATTTCTTTTACTTTCATGTAGAGATGTTTTCTTTTTGCCTTTATGTGAGTCTTCCATATATGTTTCTGGTCAAGATGCATCCCTAAATATTTGACTTTTGGTATAACTATATTGTTAATAGTGACTGGTGGACATGTTTGTGAAGGTGATGTGGGCAGATTTATCGTTGTTGACGGAAATTCTCCACTTGCTGTACCATTCCTGGAGGAGGTTAAAGTGGTTCTGGAGGTTTTCAGAAGCAATGAAAGATGAATTGTTAATAGATAGCACAGCTGTGTCATCGGCGAAGATGGCGATCTCTGTGTTGGCTGTAGTAGGAGCGTCTGAAGTGTACACCAGATATAATAGAGGACCCAGAACACTTCCTTGTGGTACACCAGCAGATATGGGTTGATAGTTTGAGAATGAATTGTTGATTCTGGTTTGAAAGGTTCTGTCGCTTAGGTAGGATTTCAGTAATAGGAAAATTTGTCCGGAAAAGACTGTCTTAATTTTGTATAGTAATCCCAAATGCCATACTCTATCAAATTCCTGTTTGATATCCAAAAAGGTAGCGGATAGACACTCTCTACGACCCCGGTAGAGATAGGTCTGTCTCAGGGAAGCGACCCTGCCTACGCGAGCCTTGGTTCTCCCTCAATTCCCAATACCGAGGGAAATCATGTCCTAACCTTGTAATCATAACCACACCACATTCAATCCTACCCATATCCTATCCAACTCGCCAAGACGCCTGGCAAGCGTGGCGTTTTACTGCCAATTACTCCCTAATGATAATGATAATGTCGAACTCCAGAACGCAATTACCCCAGGTTAGTAGAGCGAACAGCTTACAATCTAACCCTCCTGCGTCAGGCTGCCCCAAGGATTCTGGGGGGGGGCAAGATTTCGACTTTGAAATGTAACCACAAATCAATACAGATAAGCAAACTATGGATTGCAACGTACAATGCTCGTACACTCTGAACGGATGATATGATTATAGAGATGGAAGAGGAACTAACAAAAATCAATTGGGATATTGTTGGAATAAGTGAAATCCGAAGAAAAGGAGAAGAATGGATTAAGCTCAAGTCAGGAAACACGCTAATACACAAAGGCGGAATAGATGGAACCACGGCAGGAATCGGACTGTTCGTTAACAAAAAATGGACACCATATATAAAAACCTTTAAATCAGTATCAGAAAGAGTTGCTTATATAATTCTAAAAATTACGGCAACAATAAAGATCAAAGTTATACAGGTATACGCCCCTACTTCCTCTCACACGGACGAAGAGATGGCATTGTTCTACGAACATCTAAAAATAGCTATGCAAACGGATCCCTCAGGTTGGACCATCGTTATGGGGGACTTTAATGCCAAATTAGGCAAAAAACAAGAACCCGATGAAGAATACATGGGTAATTTTGGAATAGACCAAAGAAATGAAAGAGGAGACATGCTAATGAATTTCATGAACGAGCATAAACTATATGCTATGAATTCCTTCTTTAAAAAAAGACCCAGTCGAAAATGGACCTGGATATCACCATTCGGAAATACAAAAAACGAAATAGATTATATTTTGACAAACAAAAAACAAAAAATAAATGACGTTACCGTACTAAACCTATTTAATACGGGGAGTGACCACAGACTGGTAAGACCTGTACTGACTATTAATAAAAGAACAGAAAGAAAACAGTTAATCGGGAAAAATTCAATTAAACTGACAGCAGAAGAAATAAAAAGAAAGGGAGACGCGTATAGAGAAATAATAAACATACAGTTAGCTAATGATGATATTGATGACAAAATACTCACAATAGATGAAGTAAATAATAAAATAACTACAATAATTAACACTTCGATAAAAGAACTACGGAGAATTATACCACGCAAAAAGAACAGAGATATTATTAATGCAGATATCAAGAGTCTAATGGAAAAACTCAGACGACTAGCAAAGGAAAGTAAAAGAATAACAGAAGAATTTAAGCAAGTGAATAAACAAATAAGAAAATAGATAAGAGTACATAGAAGACAAATACAAGAACAACAAATTAATGAAGTAATAAGAAAACCAAGGAATGAAAATACTTCAACAAAAATGAGAAAGAAAGAAACGTACGCATTACGTAACAAAGATGGTATAATAATCCACGACAGAGATGAAATTCAAAAAATTATAGAAGAGTTTTACACCGAATTATATGAATCCAAAGTAATCAAGAAATAGAAGACAATGCCATTAGAACTAGAAAGATTCAAAACGTGGGATCCGAAGAACAACCCGATATAACCATAGAAGAAGTGAAGAGCACTATGAGAGAATTCAAATTTAATAAAGCTACAGGAGATGACGAAATATCAATGGATATGATCAGAGCGGCTGGGGATAATTTAATATCAAAAATAGCAAAACTATTAAACACATGCTTAAAAACAACTGAAATACCCAAAACCTGGAAAAACTCAAACGTCATATTATTATACAAAAAAGGAGAAAACACAAAACTTGAAAATTACAGACCCATCAGTTTATTGTCACATTTGTACAAATTGCTAACAAAGATTATTACCAACAGACTAGGAAGAAAGCTGGATGAGTATCAACCCCGGGAACAGGCGGGATTCAGGAAGGAGTACAGCACTAGAGACCACCTATTAACAATAAAAATAATCATCGAAAAATCAAACGAATATGGATTCCCCGTATGCATGGCTTTTGTAGATTATGAAAAGGCGTTTGATACCATTGAACACTGGGCAATATGTAGAGCATTAGCAAACAGTCGAATAGATCAAAGATACATACAACTCATACAACAACTAAACGAGGGAGTCACAGCAACATATACATTACACGCGAAAACTAACCCAGTATCACTTGCAAGAGGAGTGCGACAGGGTGATACACTGTCGCCGAAACTCTTTACCCTAACACTGGAGGACGTGTTCAAGAAGATAGAATGGCCAGATAAAGGAATAAATGTAAACGGAGGCGGCTTACTAACCTACGCTATGCTGATGATATCACACTACTCGCGGAAAATTTAGAAGACTTGAAAGAAATGATTATTGATCTAAATAGAGAGTCAAACAAAATAGGATTAAAAATGAATTTAAGAAAAACAAAAGTAATGCACCCTGGTCCAGATGTAGAAATTAGAATTGACGATTCTCAAATTGAACGAGTAGAAGAATATATATACCTAGGCCAAAGAATAGAACTAGGACGAAGCAGTGAAAAGAAGGAAATAAAAAACGAATAAAAGTGGATGGATCGCATTTGGAAGACTATCCTTCATTTTGAAAAACACAAAATAGATCAACGCCTGAAAACAAAAGTATTCGAACAATGTATTTTACCGGCCATGACATATGGAGTAGAGAATTGGGCAACAACAAAAGCAACATAGAATCAATGAGAATAGCACAAAGGGGAATGGAGAGAGCAATGTTAAATATAATAAGGAGAGATAAAGTTAGGAATGACAGAATAAGATCAATTACAAAAGTGACAGACATTGGTATTAAGATTGCCCAATTAAAATGGAGTTACGCAGGACACGTGGCGAGAAGTGACAAAAATAGATGGAACCGTAAAATAATTGAATGGAGATCGTACGAGCATAAGAGAGGAAGAGGACGACCACCTATGCGTTGGTATGATGATTTTAAACGTACAGCTGGACTAAATTGGATCCAAATCGCACAAAATCGTGATAGGTGGAAGGAGTTAGGGAAGGCCTACATCCAAAAATAGATTTAATTAATTACTTAATTAATTGGGCTTAGGAGAAGAGAAGAGATATAAAAGGCTGCAGTGCAGAATGCCTTGGCTTCTAGTGATTGCATGATTTTAGTAACAATGCTGTATTGTCGAGTATCGCCTACGAAAACGGAATTGGTACGCTGGTATGATTTGGTGTAGGTCGATTCTATTCTCTTTAGCAATAGACTTTCAAAAATTTTAGACAGGAGGGGAAGGAGACCTATAGGTCGGTATGATGTTGGCTCTGTGGGTGGTTTGCCGGGCTTGGCGATTACTGTGATTATAGCAGACTTTCACTGGAGGGGGAAGTAACAAAGCCGTAACATGCTGTTGTAGATGGTAGTCAGCAGTTCTAATGTTTTCCTGGGTAGATGACGTAAAATTTGTCCTGTTATTAGGTCATAGCCTGAGCATTTATGGACATTGGTGTACTTGAGTTCTTGTTGACTTTCGTCCAAGGATAAGGATTTGATCGGTGAGGACATTTGAAGCGGCGCTTGTACGAAGGCTTCGACTTCTTCTTGGTTATTATTTAGATTTGGCTGCGGTGTTGTAAAGATATGTGCAAAATGCTCTGCGAATACATTTGCTTTATCAGTATCGGTCCTGGCCCAAGTTCGCTCAGGTTTTCTGATTGGTGGGATCGTAATTTTGGGTCTTTTAAATTTCCTTGTAGCTCTCCATATTGAACAGTCAGCGCTCGATAAGTGGGTTATATAATAATGAAACGTTTCATTTCTGGAACTTCTGAGCTTAGTTTGAAGATTGTGAGTGAGTCTGTTGTATGTTGTTTTGTCATTAGCGTTTCTGGTTCTCTGCCATCTACTTCTTACTCGGCGTTTGTCGATGACAAGTTCTTTGATGTGTCTAGGAATATTGTCATATTTTATGTGTTGATTAGGATCGGCAGGTGTAGCTTCTTGAGCGGCACTTTGGAGAAGTCCTGTTAAATATTCTGTTGCGTCATATAGTTCAGCAGGTGTTTTAATTCGTAGGGCAAGGTTGATGCGTTCGGTTAGTAGTTGTTGAAGTAGTTCCCAGTTTGTCTTCTTAGTGGCAAACCTTGGAGGGCTGTCTTTCTGGATTATATTAGAGCTTGCTGTTATAATTATAGGTTAGTGATCGGAAGATATGTCGCAGTTGGATGCTATTGTAAAGAACGTATTGTGATTGCGAAGTCCAGCAGATCAGGGATTTTGTGAAGATCACTAGGCCAGTAAGTTGGTTCGTAGGTTGATAAGTAGTTTGAATTAAGGTTTTGTATGGCACGGAGGAGGTTTTTCCCCTTCGGGGTAATTAGGCGTGATTTCCAAGTAGTGTGCTTAGCATTCCAGTCGCCAGCAATTATGAATTTATTTCCAAAGATTTTGGAAGTATTCTTCATACTCCTCATAAGTGACGCGATGCCGAGGTGGGCAGTAAACCGCTGTTACGGTGAGCGGGTAGGCACTGGTTTCTAGTCGTAATAGCGTGCTCTGGATTTTATTGGTTTGATAAAATTGTAATTCGAAGTAGAGCAGTTCTAATAATCGCTGCTGAACCTCCATGGGCGGTTCCGTCCGGGTGATTTGTAAGATATACGGTATAGTTTGGGATTTTAATGACAGTTCTATCCGTAGCATGAGTTTCGGAGATTAGTAGTATGTCAATGTTATGAAGTTGTAAGAATATTGTTATTTCTGGGATACGATTTGATATCCCATTTGCGTTCCACGATGCTATGCGTATTGACGAAGCCATTTCTAAGCTAGTTTGGAAATGACAGTTGACAGCATGTTTAACCCCATGCTATTTTGATTGATTAATTGCGTAAACATATTTTTAAACTCTGAGAGAAAGTGTGATAGTTGCTGTCCAATTAGTTGATTATTGGTGGTGTTAGAGTTGTTAGTGTCGATGGTTACTGCGGTTTGTTGAAATTTTCGGCGGAGGCGCAGGTTGGTAGGTTGGTTGGCCTGGTAAGGGAGGAAATTGGTGTGATATCGGGAATTGTGGTTGGAGATTGTTATTTGATCTTCTGCTTGGGCTTTGTCTTATTCTTTGTAAGTCTTTGTAGACTGTGCAGCCTTTATAGTTTGCTGTGTGGTTTTCCCCGCACAATGCACTTTTGGCGGGCGTGTTAAGATCTTTTTGACATGCTTGGGTGTTATGGTTTCCACCACATTTTACGTAGGTGTAGGGTTTTGTACAGTAGGATTTAGTGCGCCGGTACTCCTGGCAACGCGTGCAATGTGGAATTATATTTTTCTTTCTTGGTGCTTCAATTGATACTTTCATTTTGCTTGGGTATTTTATTTTATAAATTGTTTTTATTATTATCTTTTGGTTCAAGGTCGACCATGAATAAGGGTAATGGGTCCTTTGTTACTCGATGACGAATATTGATGATATTTCGCACGTCGTGCCCAAGATTCGCTAATTTGGATTTAATTTCTTCCGCTGATATGGTAGAGGTACCTTATTGCAACTCTATATGCCCGATCTTCTTTTAATTCGTATGTGTGGTGGATTATTTTTTCGACCGTGAAGTGCTTTTGTAGCTTTCGATAAGAGTCAACGGTGTGGGTGTTAATTTTGATCGTGTTGTTTGTTAAGGCTTTGGTGTGAAATTGTTCTTTTTCTGGATAAGTTGTCTATCATTTGCCCGTAGTTGAGGACACCATATATGAAAATTGGGGGTGGTTTTGATATTCTTGGTTGTTGTATGGAGCTATTAGCTTGGGTATTGGTATTGTCTTCTGGTTGAGATAGAGTAGTGAATCTATTATGGGTGTTATTAAGTGTACATGGTAAGTCTTCTTTTTTTTTTGATGTTATAACTTTCCATTGATTATTATTGGTTTTTGACGATTAATCCTTGTTTGGTGTTTCAAATTCATTTATTGCGGAATTTTGGCTTGGTTTATTTGCATCCTGGGAGGTTAGATTAAGAGTTGGAGGTCACAGCAACGACCGTTGATTGGTATGCATTGGAAAAGTCGGCTGTATGAAATTCTGTGGTTGTGCGGGAATTGAATAATTGTAGTTTGGCGGGTAGATTTGCCCTCCCATTTGGGGTTGTTGATGAGAATGCATGGTTTTATTTATAGCATAATTTGATTTATAACCGAATATTGGGTTTATGTTTGACATTTTGCATTTTAATATTCACGGGACAGCGCTATATCACGCGATAGCGCTATCTGCAAGGCTTCCGCGATACAGATAAGCTGCAGCTACGGCAATTGGCACTTCAGATTGAAATTAGAATTTGTAATTTGAAATATGTAGAAAATGACTCGTAACTCGCCACTTTTTAAACCAGTCATGAACGTTATTAAGGTTGCGTTTCAGTTTTTCAGATGCTCTCATTGGATCATCGCCCATGATTAGAAACGCGGTATATGTAGTTTCCTCGCGGTCTGGTAGGTCAGCTGTTCCAGAAGATATAAGAGCGGACCCAAAACACTACCTTGGGGCATTCTAGAGTTTATAGGCAGCAAATTAGTGAGTTTTTCTTCATACTTGACTTAAAATAGCCTATCTTGCAAGTAAGACTTAAATATGAGATAATAGTTATCCGGTAGCCACTTCTTCAGTTTGTATAAAAGTCCTTTCTGCCAAACTTTAACAAACGCTTGGCTGATATCCACAAAAACTGCGCTGCAGTACTTTTTTTTTACAGGAAGCGTTTATAGCATCCACCACACGATGTATTTGCTCTGTTGTTGAGTGTTGGGCTCTAAACCTGAACTAGTATCAGGTGGTTGTCTTCCATGATAGGCATTATTTTTTAAAGTAACAATAATTTGGAGATAACGAGTAATAAGCTTATGAGCCTATATGACTCTGCTAGGTTTGGTGGTTTAGCGGGTTTTTGTATTAGAATTATTTTTGCAACTTTCCACTGCGCGGGAAAGTGCCCGGGACACAACATATCTCAATATTAATCTTTAATACATTTAATTGACAAGTTAAAAGAAAAAAAGTAATATTTTTGGAGTGACATTAAGGAGGGGGAGAGAACGACTTAAAAATCTACCACTAGCTTTACATTTGAAATCTGTAGCCCCCTATTTACTTTTATATGATTATTATTTACTTTCTTATGGTTTATATGACACTAGTATAGTATTTTTTATTATGAATAATTATCATCCAAGTACCATGCATATTAGTTATTTTTTTAGAATTTTTTTAAGTAAACTATGAGTTTGAAGTATCTTATATCTACTATTTTTCTAAAATTAAAAATTTAAAGACCAAATTATGTTTCTGTAGATAATTTACAATTAAGCGAGTATTTAAGTGTCGTGAAATTAATTATTATTTATTTAGATAGTTATATGTATTTTTTTGTTATAATATACCTAAGTAGTTGCACGAAACACCATATTTGCCAGTGAAGTATACTAAATTTATGCTTAAAAATGTATTACTCCAGGAAGCCCCAAATTTATCAGTTTATTTTTATATGGCTTCAGCGGCGAAACCAGCATTTTAGCTTTAAAATAATGAAGTCATTTCCGCTGCGAGCAACAAGTTGCCGAGCTGAAACTTCGAAATATTTTTTAAGTGTTTTCCAGCAGCTCACCTCCATTGCAGCGACCAGCTCGCGCTGCTAAAAAGCTGCAGAACGTAAATTAGCAATTTGCTCCTGGTCTGTACGGTGCTCGCAATTAAGCGCATTTATCTGGCGTTTCCCGGCCAGATGCTTAAGTCAATAAGGAGGTAACCTAATAGCTGCTGAAACTGAGACAAAGCTAATTACTTCATTCAATTGTTGCGCTAGCTGATATCTGCAACCGATACGCCTTCCTGCTAGGCAAATTCGTGGGAATCGTCGGCAAACAGATTAGGAAGTAAAACATCGGGGGAGCCAAAAACGTACTTGCAGCGCAAACCGCTGCGTCGAGGAATCTGTTTGACGTTCCATTTCAGAGGTTGCAGACCGTTTGGATTTTTTAATTTAAGAAAACAGAGATTGCAGAAAGGAAGCATAAAAATTTGATTGCTTTATGTGCAAAGCAGGAGGGCGTTTAATTACGTGTATTTTAAAAATATATCCCAAGAAGATTTGTAAAATAAAATAAATTTTATGTGCAGAAGGGTAAGTGTAGTCTTATTTTCAACATCTCTAACGCATTTTTTATATTGGAAATTATATCTTCAAACAACTTTAAGATTAACTATAATTTCATTGGTCTATTAACAGTACGTTATGAAATTTTTTGAATTTCTTAAAGGACGTTTTGATGTCTTTTTGAGTCGGGGACTAAGAATAAATGTATCATTTTTCTTTTATAAGTACATCTTCTGTGAGAAAAGTTTTAGAACTGACTTTTTAATACTTTAGCTTTAATATTCACAAGTAACAGGTGTTATTCAATAATCTGATGATTTGAATAGACCCGACTTTGCATGAGGTTCTGTGTAAACTTACTAGGTGTCAGGGCTGTGCTTAGCAACCTACTGTTCGGTTTGTTAGCGCATTTAGTTGGAAGTAACACAAGTAACGTGTTGAACTCGAACTACGAGCAGAGAATTAACACAAGGAAAATCCTTAGTGAAATGCAAATGGTGCAATAAAGTGATAATAATGAGGCATGATCGAGAAGCGGTGCTTTTAAACAATATAAAAGTTAGCCGAGAGCAAAAATGGGAACGAATGATCAGTAAAAAACCACCCCTCTAGTATTCATCCCAAAGGATGAGATACGAGTGACGACCGCATCTTGCAGTTCAAAAACCCTTCTGTGAGGTCATGGTCCTTTACGGACCGTTACGCCTAAGAGCAAGCAAGAGTAAATACAAAAGTTTTCAGGAGGGCATAGATTCAGTGCAAGACGATTCCAAAATCGGCTACCCGTCAACATTCATGCAATTGCAAATATGAACGTATGAAGCATCTACTAGAAATGTGCACCACCAAATTTTATGGGACGATTTAGGGGAACGGAAACGCAATGCAAAAATAGTTTCTCGCACACTAACAGAAGAAAGAAGGTAACCAAATAAACCAGCCCCCAAACAGTAAATTTATAACATTCAAAAACAAAGATAATGTTAACCCTATTTCTCATGCTAAAGGTCCGAAGGCCAAACAATAAACCAAAACATTGACGTTCTGAAACGTTTGTATCGAGCAATTCGGCGGTGTCGTCCTGATTTGCAGCAATGCATTACATATATGCTTTGCAACATCTCCCATATTTACCGAAAGTGTCGTTGTATGATTCTTTAGTTTTGCAAGTATCTCGGATGAAGCTTCTGATGCTTATTTCGATAACGCCCAAAAACGGTGGCAGCTGCGCATAGATTTGATTCGTCTTTTCTTTTACCGTCTTTTGTTGAAGCTTCGCTATGGTTGTTGTAGAGTAGCATTTTGTGTCTGTACTTTTGTGGTCGTTTTGGTTTTAATTTCAGCTCTTCACCTGGGAAGAGTTGGCTAGACTTTACGCTTTGTGATTTTCGGTGCTTTCGCGTTATATCAATTGGTGCATGTAATTTCTTATAACGAAGGAATTTATTGTGTACTTGTATTTCTGTTTATTCATTTCTCTTAATTATTTGAACGCCCGCTTGGAATTTAAGTTTTTATAGTTACTCTGGTTGCACCATCGGAATCAAAATTTGTTGTATGGTAGTAGGTAAACAAAAGTAAAGAAACGATAAAAGTAGTAAACTGAAAATGATGTTGACATATATACATATAGCATAAGAAATATTGCAATTTTTGGAACAGAACAATTACAAAAGCTTACACTAGAGAATAAAATGTTGATTCTATAAAGCAAAACTAGAAATTTTGTGAATGGGTATCATCTAATATAGACGTTCTAGTATATAAGGAAAAATAAAAATACAAAATCTGTAAAAGTGCACGCATACAAAGAGAATAAGAAACTGTTTTCTACAGCAGTGGCCAAAAGTATAAGTCACCTTATAAAAATTACTGTAGGATTTATTTGTACACACAAGAGAAAAAATTTAACTGTTTTTTATAAGGTATTTTTATTTATTCAATATTTCGTTGGACCGCCTCTAGATTTAATAACGACAGCAACTGTGTGACAAACACTTAACTAGCTTCCAATAGTCTTCAGGAGCCATAGCATTCTATTCTAATAGTTGAATTTTTTAAATATCACGTTATATTTTCTTATCGACTGGTTTCGTATGCCCCAGAGTGATACTCAGTGGGTTTGTCGATTGGCCAGTCTAACAGCCGTACTTTTTTTCTTTTAAACCACTGCATTATGTTTGCAGTTATGTGGCACGACGCATTATTTTGGAGTAATTTGATATTGTTCATGTTGGTCACTCGATCTTTGTATAAAATGAGTGCGCAACCGTTTTCCGTACAGCAATTATTACGCTCCTCCCTCTATATATATTACTAAAGACACTTAACAACAGACAAAGTAATCTTTATCTGCTCGTCGCTTAACGTAAGTAACATCAAAGATGCCAAAGATGTGTCTATAAGTTAAGATTTAAAGGTTGGTAATAATAGTTAAGTGTCTCATTAGATTGCTTCACAGCTTATTGTTGCCCACTAACATGCACTTAAATGCTAGGACATTCACACACACCCATGGGTTGAGCGAGACTCAAACTTTCGCGCGCGTCGGCTGAAGGACAGAGGCAACTGCTGAAACCTGCTGAGCCACCGCGTCCCCTCACAGCCAGGTTTCTCTGAGCAAGAAACATTTGCCCAATCATTTTTAATATTGCTGTGAAACTCACTGTAAACAAGTTTTTTTTTTCTGAAAGAATCATAAACGTTCTTTCATAGTAAGTTCATTTAGAAATTTTTTTATTTAAAGTTTTTTTATACTTAATACACATTTTAAAGTGTTGCTCATCAAATGTTTCGTTGATTTTGGACTAACTATGCACTTTGGTTTATAATAGGTTGTCCAAAAAGTTTCCTCAATTTTGACTGTTTGGCGTTGTTTTCCAAATGTTTTTTGAACGCTCGTTTTCTTGCTAACACTTTGGTATATAACTTATCTATGTTTGTATCAGAATTGAGATGAAGCGAGAGAAAATTCGTTTATTGGTTAAGCGTGAGTGGCTTTTGGGTTCAAACAGAGTGAATGCAACCAAAAAGTTTAATAACGTATGAGGAGAAGGTATGATGAAACAACAAACTGTGTATGACTGGTTTGCAAAGTTTAAGGCAGGTCAAGACAAACTGGAGATCATCGACGCTCAGGTCGTTCATAGAAAGTCGATCGTCAAGCTGTTTTGAGGTCGGAGAATTTCTATAATTGACGACTTTGACTGCAGTCCTCAGACAACTTGCACCGTTATATACGAACTCGGCAAGGTCTGGAAGAAAACAAAGCGTGTTCCTCATCAGTTGACCGAAGCCCAAAAGACAAAGCGTATTGATGTTACTCACCGTCTGTTCGATTGATACACTCGAAAACTTTTGTCACAAGACGTTATCACATTTGACAATGCGCACAAGCACAATGAGTGACTGTCACCGGGTAGAAGTTTTTGTCAACTTCACTCAAAGACTTTCGAGGAAACAAACTGATGTTGACTGTCTTCATTAACTCAAAAATCTGGATTTATATCGGTGGCATTGATCTGTTGCTCGAGAAGTGGCATAATGTGATAGATTCGGAATGAGACTACTTTGACTATTAATTTTTTTTATTTGGAATAATTTGTTATAGAAATAAAAAAATTGGAAGCTTTTTGGACGACATACCAGTTATTAGCAACACAGTAATAAAAACATAGGCGTTTCTACCTCTAAATTGTTAAGACAACATACGAATATGAAAATGCCTTTTACTTTTGGCCACGATTGTAGATTAAGGAAGGACTAAGGCAAAAAAATAGTTAGATGCAAGCATGGAAGCAAAAAACTGCATAATTACACCAAACGTAAAATTCTCAAAGGTATTTTGTTCTAAAATAAAACCAGATGTAGAATTTTTCTACATTTGAACACTAAAATTTAAAATAATTATATTCTGGTAGATATACTATAATGAATCTTACCATTATGGAAATGACAACGGGAACAGTCTCATCAAATAGAAGCAATATCTCACACTTTAAGACAGTAAAAAGCTACAATAAAAGGAGAAAACGTATAATAATAAAAGAAAATGAAATTAAACAATTCAGAAAATGATCAAAACTGTACTGAAGGAGCCAAATAAAGCAAAGGTGCTGAAATTACAGATAAATAGATTGAAGAGAAAATTCTCTCACATTTTTGTGCAATTGTTGTTATTGTTTTGTACTTACAATATCCCAGTTAGCTTCTTCTTTGATTTTAGATAGACAATGCTAAATTTTGAATTCTGATACGTGCTGTAAGCCGCAACTTTTATTGAGAGAAATTAAAAAAAATTGTAGAGAGAACCGTGCAAGATGGTATAAAAGGTTCGATTCGGTTTTGGAAACCAGTTACGTTCTGGCTGATCATCTGCTCTGAACAACTAAGAGCTGCAAGCCGCTTTGGATGCCGAATCGTCTTCGAGCATACGAAACTTGGAATCGACCAGAAGACAGTACGGAGTTATTTTTAGAAAGTTGACTTTGTCTACAAGAAGTCCTGGCAAGATATACACGAGCTGATCAAAACAGCGAAGTGTGCCACTAGTGTAACAGAACTTTCTCCTCAATCTAATAGATGTGGGCAGTTAACGGCTTTAAAACAAATCTCACAAAGTGGAAAAAAGGTAAACATGAAAGAGATAATAAAATTAAAAGAGATAAGCCCGTCCTAAGCCAAGGACCTTACCACTCAAAGGTATGGAAAGAGGAGGGATCGAGGAGTAACACCTCGCTAAAAAACTAAGGTTCAGCTGGCTCCGACTGATAGTACCCTGTAAACTCTCCTTGACCGGGATAACAGATAAAGTATACAGTGATGGAAGTAGCAACCTGTGATTTTAGGGCTAATATAAATCAGTAGCAGCGTCTGACCCAAAGTGGGCGGCTGCGTCCAGAGGATCGGCCAAGAACAGCACTTGCCAATACGCCTGGTCAGCTTAGCGTTTTACCTCCATTTATACTTCCAAATGTCGTCAATGTAATCCAATATCTTGTAAGCTGTTTGTGTCAGTTATTGAAGATCTTTTCAAAAAACAAATTGGAAGGGAAAAGGTATAAATATGAATGGCAAACTTTTGAATAATCTACAATATGTAGATGACGTCATACAACTTGCAACAAATGGAGAACAACTAGACTCAATGCTACAAGAACTAAACGAGACTTCTAAGGAGGTGGGGTTACCGATAAACACCTCAAAAACATAAATTAGACAAATTCCGGATAGGAAGTGAATATAGAAATAAAACAAAACGCTATAGAAGAACATACATATCTAAGGCTAACATTTATACTTAATAGAGAAAGCCAAGAAATAGGAATCGCAAGAAGAACCAAACTGGGATGGTCCCCTTTGACAGATTAAGTTACATATTGGAGAACTGAAAGTTACCCCAATACCTTAGGTCAAAAATATTCGATAACTATATACTGCCTGTTATGTCTTATGAAGCACAGCCTGGACAAAAAATGTACATAAGCTCACAAAGACTCAAAGAGTCGGACCAAAAACATTTGGCATTACAAGTAACTCTAACAGACAAAGAACGAAACACATAGATGCAAGAGAAGACACAAATTACAGATATAAGAGAGAGAGAGTAGTTACATTCAAGTGGAAATTCGCAGGATACAACGTCCTCTAAACATATACCAGGTGAAACGCACAAGTCTTAGATTGGAGACTATGGTTAAGCAAAAGAGCAAGATGAAGGCCACAAATGCGATGGTGAACTATGTGAAGCAGCACGCCGGGCTTGCATTGAAAAGAATTGCCCAGAATAGGACAAATTGAAAAGAACAAGGGGAGCTTTACGCTTACAGATGGATTGAGGATGGCTAAAGAAAGAAAATTATATGGCTTTAGTTTTTATTTTATTTTGTGAATAGTTTCGTTTTTGCATTTTTTGTTAATAACTTCATTAACTTTTTTAAGCTCCAATCTATAAATTTTACTGCTCTATTTATGATACTTATATTTATTACTAGTTTAAATTATTTTTTCTTATAAACCACCAAAAGCCACCCAAGTAGTATTCTTTCTGGTGCTTTTTTCAACAGCCGCCCTCGTTAAATGAATGTAGGCCAGATCCTCTTTTCTCGCAATTTATATGTCGGGCAAAGGATAGGAATTAAATTTTAAAACGAAACTCGGAATTCGATTATCCAAAGCCCCATTTCCGGCGACTAAAGCTCGACCCCATATTTTGAGAGAAAGCACCCGATGATTACGGCCCGACGGCCACGAACTGTGCGCCGCATCCCCAGACTGTGTATATCCTAATTCCGGGCAAATTGACTTCACGATGGCGCTTTCAGCCGGCCGGAGCGGCCGCGCCGCTCCCGGCTCACAAATTACCGTCCCCGCCCGTATATCAGTCGCGCACAACGGGCGCAGGTATCGGCAGCCGCCCTAATCTCTGGGCATCAATCCGCCGCAGCCGCGGCCCCCGGGGCGACGGCGGTCAGCCGGCGGACAGCCGGAGGCGGCAGGCGATTAGGCGGGCACAATGCCGCGCTCGTTTCCACGCAAGAAATGAATGATTACCAGATCTTATCTCGGCGAATCATTCATGGGAAAGGTTTTTGTAGGGAAGGAAATTTCTCCGGCCTGAGATAAGCCGGGTGTTGTAGGGTTTCGTGCAAAAACTGTATCGTAAATGCAGCGTAATGATAAGATATTATCTGCGGCCCGATTTTTGGGAAATGCTCGACTTGCACTTCTTTAGCGGGATTTACTGCTTGGACGGGACATAAAACAAACAGATAAACTCATCTTTATTGTTGCGTGCTCATACTTTCATGCCAGACGTCGCGGCTGGAGTTGGACGGACTCGCCTGGAAACGCGACCCCAGCTCGACTATTGGAAAGGAAAATTAAAAAGGAAGTATGCAAATGAGCCCCGTACAGTTTCCTTCAAGATTTCTGGTTTATTACACACAAAACGCTTTATGGCCGCGTAGGCTTGTTTTTTATTAAAATTTTTATTGCAATTTTTATGAGAGCCAAGATTTTTATCAAACTTTCTTCTGAATATAAGCTCCGCAGTAAAGGCAAAGTTCACCCTTAGTTTACTTTTAATTGATATCCACATTCCCAACCAGGCCGATGAGTGCTCCTTAAAGCTGCCAGCCTGCTGATCTATTAGATAAGTGATAAATTATATGTACTTTTATATTTATATTAAGAAAGCTAACTGCAAAACTTGATTCTCTATGTTCTGGTGAAAAGCCGGGGGAATAATTACATATCAAATAATCTTAAAATACACAGATTTTGATGGTCTTTAAAGCAAAATGAGAAATATTTTACTTTTATCTGGGTAATGATAGGTATAATTTTCTTTAAAAAAAGACCAATCAATTTTCAAAATTATCAATTGCTGCTTTTGTACGTATGAATAAATTGTATTCACTTCGTAGCCCTACCATAAAAAGGACGGGATTTTTTTAAAACAAAAAATTGAAACCGAATTAATAGGAAAAATGTAAATTTTAAGGCACTTGGGCAAAACCTGTAAAAGAGGTACTTTAGTTGGGCTCGTGCTTTCAAACAGAGCGGACGTGTTGCGTGTTGCATCATCAGTTTGCGTTCTGTGTTACGAGTGACGGAATTTGTCAGTGTGCGCCGTCTGCGTTGTGATAATTAAAGAATTTCTGCGACTCGCCGGAGTGTTGGTGAGGTTCCGCTCTATCAGTGGCATGGCCTAGTTCGACTGCTTCTGCCGCCATAGTTGCTGTTTTGCGAGGAAAAGCGTTGCAGTGGATTGTTACGTTTTCTTTGCGTTTAGTATTAGATCGTTTGTCATTTGACTTTCAAGGTATAAATTGTGCTCTAAGTGCACGCGCGGTGTATACAAATAATCGTGAAACCTGTTCTGCTTTAGTTTATCATCGGCTGTGCTTGTTTACTGCTACTTTAAATAACGCAAACGAACATGGCCTTCTACCAAAATTAAATCTGACCCGTGCCCTTGCAAAACGCTCAACAATTCGTATCATGCAACTTGCTTATAATTAGCAGACGCAATATGTGCACAACTATCCGTATGCTCTAATAAATAATCCACAATCGAATGTTACCATAAATGATATTTTACGAACGTCGGCAACAAGCGCGGCTCATCAAAATAATACTTTCTTAGATCAGCCTGCTACAACCAAATCTTCTTCGGACTTTGATTGGCAAATGGTTGAAATAAAAAACAAGGACGGAAGAACATTGTTTAAATCCTACAAACAGATTCCAGTCGCTAAATGACATTCAAACAGAAGATGATTTAAATAAAAATAAAGAAGCAGAACGCAATATGGTGTCCACAACTATCCGTATGCGTCCACTAAAAGCTATAGTCCACATATCGAATGTTACCTTAGAATGATATTTTACGAACGTCGGCAACAAGCGCGGCTCATGAAAATAATACTTTCTTAGATCAGCTTACAACCAAATCTTCTTCGGACTTTGATTGGCAAAGTGGTACTGAACATCATTAAAGCTCTAGGACGGAAAGAACATTGTTTAAAATCCTACAAACATATCTACCAGTCATAAATGACATTCAAAGCAGAAGCTCAGGGCAGTTTAAAATATACACCGAAGTTCAACGCAAACCTTGAAGCAGGTGTCCAAGACGCCACGTCATGTGCTACTAAAGCTTTACGGTAAATGAATTCGACCTTTAGATAATCGTTAGCCTTAAATTAACTGATGAAATAACAATATTAACCAATTATTTCTGTTTATTGTATACTGACATCATTAAAGCTCTAACGGAAAGACTATCAAACTTCCATATCTACCAGCAATGAAACAAAAGCGAAGCTCAGGCAGTTAAAATAAGCGAAGTTCAACGCAAATCTTGAAGCAGTTTAGACGCCACGCGTGCTCAATCAGCTTTACGTGCAGACAAGTTCGACCTTTAGATCAATCGTTAGCCTTAAGCTTACTGTAAAGCAATTTAATCAATTCTTTTTGTTTATTGTTAAAACTTTTAGACCACGATTGCACTATCAATAACTTCCTCTAATAATGACAACCGAATGCTGCAAAAGTTAAAATACGCATCAATCTACCTGCCAAATCTGATAAGTTTAACGCCACCGCGCTTAGATGCAGACATCAAGATACCTTCTGATCAACAGATAAGCTACATTTATAACTGTCAAAATAATTCTAAACTCACTCTCGAATCAACTTATCTGAGGAAGATGACTAAATCGCACTCTTACACAGTTTTACATGCAGCCTCAACGAAATTCACTATTATGCTTATCAATCCCAACTAAAGCCACTATCAGTAGTAATACAAATGTACCGTTATCGCTCACCACAGAAGAAATCAGCGAAGCCCTAAAAGCACTACATATCATTAATGTAACACGATTGGTAACGAAGGACAAAAAACCATTATCAGTATGCAGTGAAACTAACGAATAATGACGAAGGCAAAAGAATATTTAGTGTCAAACAAATATATCACTCCATAGTCACGGTAGAATTGCGAAAAAGCGCCACAAATATACCCCAATGCCACAGATGCCAGAAATTTGGGCACACTAAGAATTATTGTACCCTTCCGTACAAATGCGTTAAATGTGCCTTATAACGCCATTCTTCTCCAAATAAAAACTTTTATAATCAACACTATTTTACCCCTCTTCCTCAATGGATGCTAAACCGCAACAAATTATCAACGTTTCAACAATCCTTAACTGGAACGCCAACGACATAGCCTCTCAACGCTCTACATTTATAGCCTTCCTAGCTAGGCATCAAGTCGATATAGCTTACGTCACAGAAACTCATTTGACTGAAGGCGAACCCTTCAAAATCCCAGGATATCGAGTCTATCGCAAAGATAGAAATGGCCGAATAGCATCTGGTGGAGTAGCAATTATCATTAAACAAAACCTCTCCCACAATCCCATTGACGGTCCCCTTGATAACACACTAGAAACTACAGGAATTATGCGACACAAGTGAACTTACCATTATAAGTGCCTATAGGCAACCAAACAAAAAATTAATTGCAACCGACATCGGCACTCTATTCAGCACTTCTCAACCTACGCTGATGATAGGCGACCTAAACAGCAAACTTGTAAATTGGGGTTGCCGAGCAACCAACCCAGCTGGTATTTTACTAGAACAATACTCAACAACCTACGGAGTACAAGTATTAACCCCAGATGAATACACCTACTACCCGTACAGATCCGACCATCAGCCAGACATACTAGATATCATTCTTCAAAAATTTTACCAAATTCATTACACAAACAGTAATCCCGAGCTAAATTCCGATCACCTGCCCGTACTCATCTCCTTCGACAGTTCTCCTAAACCCAACCCTCCCCCGCACGATTAACCAATGGACCAATAACATGGGATCTCTTCCAAGCATCATTGGATCACCGCTTTAACAAGATGCAACCCCTTTCTAATCAAGAGGACACTGCAGTCATGGCAATTACAAGGATGATAGCTGACGCGTCCCAAACCCGATTATAATCTCCCTCCTTAATACATAATTAACCTAATCAAGCAACAAAGCTAAACTAGGAGACTTTGGCAATGTTCTAGAAACCCAGAAGTCAAGAGACAATTGAATAATCTAACCCATCAACTAAAGCGTGAACTGGACGAATACAGAATTCAATCCTACTGCACCTACATCTCTGCAATCGGCCCCGGAGACCCAAGAATGTAGAAAACTACGAAGAAAATTCTAAAAGCTCCACAAGAGATACCTCCCCTCAAAACCACCTTATTGACCGATAATGAAAGAGCAACCGCATTAGCAAAACACCTCGAACGAACCTTTACGCCTGAAATATCCTGCACTCCAACCCAAATGTTACATATAAAAAACTACATAGAAACACATGTCCCCACCTCTGCCTATTTTACTAATCCCACCTCACCAAAAGAACTAGCTGCGATCATAAAGACGTTATCTAAACGTAAATCACCGGGATACGACCTAATATCCAACTTAGTCCTTCATCACTTAACAAGAAAATGTTTCTCCTACCTTGCCTCTCTGATAAATGCATGCCTGCACCTAGGCTACTTCCCTCAAAGCTGAAAGCATGCACATGTGCTCATGTTCGCTAAACCTAGGAAGAATAAAGAGCAGATGTCAAGTTACCGACCGATTAGTTTACTGACTAGCCTCTCCAAACTTTTCGAAATGTCATTTATTCGCGTCTGCACCAAGCTAACGTTACTCTCCACAATCTCCCTTCTTTCCAATTTGGCTTTAGAAAATGCTTCTCGGCTTGTCATCAATTACAGCGAGTCATCGAAACAGGTTTCGAAAACAAATGCTATACTGCCGCTATCTTTTTGGATCTCGCCAAGGCCTTCGACAAGGTTTGGATAGAAGGACTCAAGAATAAACTCCTAACTCATGATATCCCACGCTATCTTCTGGCAATCATTTTCTCCTTTCTGGAAAATAGAATCTTTGCCGTTAAAATAAATACCACACTCTCCAAAACAAAACCCATACGAGCAGGCGTATCCCAAGGTAGTATCCTCGGCCCGCTCTTATTCAATATATACATCTCCGATATTCCCAAGATTCCCGCAACACTCGCCACGTTCGCCGACGATACAGCCATTATAACGCAAAAAGCAAACCTAGAACTAGCTATACAACATCTGCAAGATGCAACTTATACCTTCAATAAATGGCTCAGAAATTGGAACATCAAACTCAACCCCCTCCCCCCCAGATTTTAATGTAAGATATTCACTTTGCGAAAAATAAACAACCCACCTTCCATTATCATCGGTGGAATTTACATACCCTGGAATCAGCTATAAAATATCTTGGATTGTACTTAGATGAAAGATTGACCTGGAGTTTCCACATAAATCAAAAATTAACCCAATCTCACACCAGACTCCGACAATTATATCCCATTTCAAATCGTAAATCCCCACTTCAACCCGAATGCACCATTCTACTATATAAATCTCCCCTACGCCCTCTGGTACTCTACGCCTCTCCTATCTGGAGCTATACGAGTAAAACAAATATACTCAAACTTCAAAGATTCCAAAATAATGTTCTACGAATCGTCGTCAATGCTCCGTAATTTATCTGAAACACACAGCTTCACCATGAATTGGGTGTCGCCACAAAACTATATGCTCTCGACCACTAGGACTTTCTTCTCAAACATTGCCAAATGTGAAGGAGCAACTCACTTCAACCTTGGGCAGCTTAATATTCATCACAGACTGGAGAGGCAACTCCCTCAAGATCTTATCCCAAATGAAGAAACCTAACAACCACCACCTTCGCGTTTCCGAGGCCACCACTACCTGCCTCCATTAACTAGAAGAACTGAAAAAAGAGATAAAATTTGATTCCTAATATTGCAAATATTAAACAAAAAAGCACAAAGATCGCCTTATCTCTATTTTTTTGTAGAATTGAAACCGGCCGCAAACAACAAAGACGTACAGAACATAAATAGACTGGGACATTCTGTGGTGAAGTTTGAACCTCCATAAGTAAAGCGCAAACTACCTCAATGTGCAAAATATCAAAGATTTGGATATGCAGAATCTCACGTTGTGTTAAATGCGCTGGCAACCATTTAACTGCCCAGTGACAACAGAAATAAAGAACCACCGATGTTAAACGTGTGAATTATAATGAAAACCACTGGTGTGGCGATCTTTCGCCCTTGGACCGTCTGCGTGTTGGCATGTGATGGGGCTGGCATATAATATCTGCTGGCGGGCGTTTTGCTGCAGAAGGCGCCTTTTCTCTCGGTGTGCGAACCTATGTATGCGCCATCGGCCATAATGAAAATTCATTGCAATAATTACTGTTGTAAGCTGTGTTGCTTCACCACGAAACTACGTATATTTTGGATGTTTCCTTCTATGCATTTTTCATACGCATACCGCTGCTGTGTGCCTCATTAGGCCTTTCTGCAACTGGAACATTTCCACTTTGGAGCGCATCATAATTTCCCGCTAAAGCCCGGCGTAAAGTGAGTGGATTACGGTGGCCACCAGGAAAACCTCTGAGAAACAGCTGTGCGAAGCCAGTGCAGGTGAGCGATTTGCAATTTACCAGTTGGTTTTGATGTCAGACGCCCCCCTTCCCCCATTTTCTTTCGCGCGGGCTATTTATGAACGATTTGGACCCGTGCGTTTCCCGCTTTGGGTCGTAATTTTTGTTCTCATCATTTACACGCCTGCCACTCCAACCACCGTGCAAATTATACCCTGGTTTGTTTACCAGGAATTACAGCAAAAATGTTCCCCTCGCTAAGAAACAGATAATTTTTACCTACACAGCACAACGCACTCAATCAAACATTAGTTACGCCCAAGCAACCAGAAATATGAACTTAATACAGCACTGGTCAAACCAACATCTGTAAATGAATCAAGTGAGTTATCTGAACTTAAAGATACGTTAAAAACTTTAATGCAACAAATGGGCAACGTGAAACCATCGTTTCTAAACTAAATAATGTACCTGCACCTTAAATTAGCAATATGGAATGCTAATGAAATAACTCAACACAAAGACGAACTTACAGCCTTCCTGTCAAATTACTGCATAGATATCTTGTTGATATATAAATCTCATTATTCAAACCAAACTTACCAAAGACTCATGCCAGAACTAAGATAACTGTCAAAAGCGCATTAAGCAGTACGAATTTCAAAAATATAACTCGGAACGTCTACAAGCCACTACTATAGCAATTGAAGGTTGGAAAGGCCTTTAGTGTTCTTAGCAGTTTACTGTTCGCCCAAACACACCAATAAATTAGAACACTATGAACACTGGGAAATAGATTCATCTCTGGCCGTGACTATAATGCAAAACATGTTCAGTAAGGTTCGCGACTTACTACTGCTAAAGGCAGATAACTGCTAAAATCGATAACTAATAGTGAGTTCCATTATAAATCTACAGGGGAATCAACATACTGGGTATCAGATATGGCAAATTACCAGATGTACTCTATTTGTGCATTATAAAAGACACTAATCCAAATTATTTTAAAGCATCATCTTGCGTCGACCTTTCAGCTGCACACTCGACAATTATTGTAAGCGTGGGGCTCTAAATGATATCCAAAATAAAACCTTCTAGCCTCTGCAATAAACAAACGAATTGGGATCTTTTTATCAATCGTTGATGAGACTTTATCGCTTGATATATCTTTCAAATCGAAGGAGGAATTAATATTCGCTGTTTATATATTTAATAAATCTATCCAACAAACCATGAGGCTGGTTTGCAACACCTTGAAACACCGAGAAATAGAAACTACTGACTGTCCTATTAGTCAAAAAAAATTGCCAAAAAACGTAAGTTACGCCTAAGATGGCAAACAACAAAGTATCCCGATGATAAGCGAAGGCTCAATCATGCGACTGCAGATCTGAAGAAACTTCTCTCCGATATCAAAAACAGATCAGTGCAAACTTACCTCAACAATTTGTTACAGGCGGAAGTCAGCGACTACTCCCTATGGAAAGCGATCAAGAAACTAAAATAACCACAAAAACACATGACGCCCCTATACCTCAAAAGTAACATTTGAGTCGGAAGTAACCCGGTAAAGCTTTAGTTTTTGCAAAATATTTGGAATCCGTATTCCGCCCATTTGATTTCGTGGCAACAAGAGAAGAGGAAGAATTTGCTCAATTTCTTGAATCTCCTTTTCAGGCGCGCTTATTAACTAACAACTTCAGGATCAACGATCCGATTATGGGTCTAAATCTACGAAAATCACCCGGTTATGATTTAGTTACGGCTACAGCCTTGCGAAAATTGCCAGAAAAAGATTTCAGGTTTTTAAGAGTAAGGCATTTTTCGAACCAATAGAAAGTCGCCACGATTATATTAATATTATTACAAATGTAAGTTTCTACATGCTAATTAGTGTACTGCCGATTGTATCAAAACTTTTTGAGAAACTATTGCTACGAAAATTAACATTGATATTCAAAGGTAATCGTCTGTTACCAAACCATGCTACAGTTGAGCAGGAGCACTGTGTGACAAACAGAATTTCGCAAGACTTCAAAGGCAAACGCTACAAGTGTTCCACTATGTATGACGTCCAGGTCTATTATTTAAAACTGAGAATGCACTACCCTCAGATTGCTATAAGTTACTAAAGTCATGCTTAACTGACAGATATTTTCTTGTGAATTGCGGAGATAGTCCCACATTATTGTTTCCCATTAGCGCTCGAGTTCCTCAAGAACGTGTGTTGGGTCCACTTTTGTATCTTCTTTATACCGCCGATCTACCCACCACAATAAGAACTACGATTTCTACATTCGTCGACGATACCGCAATACTCTCATTGCACATCCATTTAAAAAAAATAGAAGCTTGGACTAACAAATGGCGCATAAAGGTAAACGGAGGTAAATCGATCCATGTGACCTTTACTTTGAGAAGAGGTACCTACCCACTTGTATTACTCAGTAATAAACAAATACCACCTAATGAACGTGTTAAGTGTCATTTGCCCTGAATTTTAATTTACCAGCGCGGATAGGTATTCTTTCAGAAAGCGTTTCTTGGGCTCACCTCATAATGTATTTACTCAGTTAATCGAAACTTACATTTAAAAAGGATGTAAGTATAAAACTGGGATAAAAGGTTCCACATCTTGGAAATCTTCGCTGACATAAGTGAGAAGTCATGTATTCATTGCCTCCGCGATTGTCTTAAGAATAGTTTGAGTTCCCCAAAATTAAGTGTGCTTACCCTTTTCCACAGTCCGTTTCAGCATATCCTTCGTCATGTATAAGTTGTTTCCACCACCTGCCTCACCAACAGGAAGATACAGGCAAGAAACTAAACTCAGTTCTGGAAATCGTCTCCTTACTTCGTACTAAACTTTTGTATTTTTCATAAAATCGTTTTGAAGCAGCAACGAAAGCGGACGTACTAATCTTTCCTACAATTTTAAAGTGGGCGATGCACAGCACAGGTATAGATCACCAACCGCACCTTTTCTCGTTCTTAAAAATCAGTGGTGTAGCTAAATCAATCTCCACTCCCTCAAATACCTCTGTCTTTTATACGATTGAGCAGAAGGAGGCCAGGACCTACTTCAGTTGCTTTAGCGGAACATCTTGTAGAGATTACAGTTGTAAATTATACTGCAAATCGTGCATCGTACTCTCAGAATCTAATATTTACATCGTAAAGTTGTCGTCATAAATCCAACACCAGAATCGGTGAATTTCACATAATTTGTTTTACCTTTTCTTCTTTCTTGGATAACAGTACGATAATCACCTAAATCCTTGCGATAGGTCAAACGAGTCTTCACTTGCAAGATGCCTTGTTCCTCCTAGTACATCTTCAATCCAGTATCTTGATTTTCTTTCTGCGGTGAATTCTTCGGGGTAAATTTGGCGTATAAGAATCATAAAGCTCATTTACGGAAAGAGACCCTGATCTTTTTTCGTCGTCTTGTTTACAAAATTTATTGTGTAGAAATCTTTGTACATAAGCCAAATTGGTATTCTTGGTAAAAATAAACATGCCGGGAAAGAGTTCACCACACAATCTGATACAGTCGGAAGTTTTGCGGATTTTTTTTGTTTTGTTTTCGTGGGATGCTTCCGTAACTGTTGGCATTTCCGTTCATCATCATGAAACCTCGTAAAGGCAGTTCTGCTGGGTTAATGCTGGTGGATACGGACCTCCAATCTTCAGCCTTATTCATCTAAATTATCTCCTTCGTCCTGCTGTAAACAAATATTTCCTACTGATTATCTCTTCTGATCCAAGCGAGGCCTACAGAGAAGTCATACAAGTAAAATTCTCGCACGTCTTTTAAATTCAATGATTTTTTACTAAGTTTGCGGTCCGCAATCCAATAATGCAACCCATTAGCTTTAGCTTTAAAATTGTTATTTTTATGACTGGGGCCATTTGTGACTTGGCAAAGACAATTTGTAGGGTCATGCACCTTTCCATTTCCACTCACAAAAATACCACAGTGGAGTGGGCGTTTTCGCTTGCGTCTGTAAACCTGTGTAAAGTCCAGTTGCTCCATTTACCTCTTCATCTCTAGATAAGCGAGGTATTCGTAGTTGTTCCAAGTTCTTCGCTTGATCGCACCATTTCCAAAACAAGTTTGCTGTAGCAGAATTTTTATAGAAAGCAAACTTAGATAGGTAAATCCAATAGAATCAATTATTTTTCTGATTAGTTACCTTATCAGGAATTAAAAAATCTTAATATTGACATAAAGTACATCGTCCTTTATATCTTTATCTGCTCATCATCGTCGCCCTCCTCATTGGAAAACCACATACGTAGATCCATATTTGCGTCCAAAAATGGTTTAACTGCTTTATTTTCAAATAAATGGTAAGATTCCACCGTGTCCCCTAAAGCTGTACAATTATTTACGTAAAAAGAATTAAGTAATCTTCTCCAAAACTTTGTTCTTCCTTTGGAGGAAATTTAACTGATGGAAAATAACCGCTGCTAAGCTGAAGGGGCTGTATGTAACACCAATCATTACATAAGCGTGTCTGAATTCTATAATCTTCTTCATGCCTTTATTTTCTCACCAGAAAAACGCACCATATGACGATCTTTTGGTTTCGGAAGCTTTTTAATGTCCGTCAAAATGCAATTTTCTTTTCACAAAACCGTTGTATTATTTTAGAAATCAATAGTTTTCTTCTGTAAATAGTCAATGCGAAACGAAGACTTACTCGGCATGAGTCGTGATGCCATCCTTAATTACAGGTTTATCGGAAACGTAATGCACGTTCTCTTTTGGTTCCGGTTCACTTGTTTTTTGAATAAACCTCATAGCTTCTCGTTCTTTGAAAATAGAATTTTAGGCGTCGTAAATTCCGGTTTAAATAAATTTTCTCGTTGCTTTCTGAAGAAGTTTAAATGCCACATCTCGATTAGTAGGGATAGATGCTGATCGCTCTTCTAGGGAAACTCTACATCTTCCCTCATCGTCTCGTGGTATATTGTCCTGGCCAGCTTATTTTTCTGTTTTATTGATTTTTCTGTGGCAGAGTCTTTGATTTCCAAGACTATCGTGATCTTGCTTGTCACACTACGCCAGTAATATACATAAATAAGCACAATGCGTTTACTTTTCTCCTTCCTTCATCCTTCTTTGAGCTTCTAGCAAAGTCCAACCCAGTTTAGTATTTATAGCAGTAGCTCCACAATCCAAGCGTTCAAATTCTCCAAGGATGAGGTGCATGCCTCCTCCAATCAAAAGTATAATCTTAAATGAACTTCTTACGTCATCTATCAGGGTCACGTTTCTTCTATGAAGCTCCTCTTTTAAATTAAAAAGGTATGAGTCACCTTTGAAAGGTTTATCATACGATGAATCCCTGACCAAACTTGTAGTTCAATCCATGGACAACAGATTCGTACATAGTGTGATACAAATTTTATCTTCGAGTCACTGAACATAGAGTGGACAACACGCTCGATCTCTACGGATTTTAACTTTACTTTTTGTACTGTTGCAGCTAGAATGTAGCTTCTTTGACAACTTCCAGTGATGAAAGCTTTAACAGTTTTTGCTGTATCCCTGTTCAGTATCTTCACTGAAACAGTTTGTAGAGCAACTTTGCTACTACATTCTAAATTGGCGTTGCTAGAGATAGCACGTGTCTCTTAAATTTCAACTCTTCTCATATGGCATTCCCTTGACTCGAAAACATTTGTGACTTTCATGTTCCACTTTATGACAGAACACATAGGTTAATCGTTGAGCACTCTCAAATGAAAACAAAGTAGACAGAAGCGTTGTTCTTATTTCTTATTAGCATAGTGAGTGTTAGGTTTCTTATTACTTCGTCCAGCTACAGGAAAAGGCTTAACTTACACATTATCCCGAACAAAGCTTTTTCATAATTTCGATTTTCTGTCGAATCTCTACATTTTTTTCAAAGAATGACATAAGAAGGCGAAGTCTTGTTCTAGGCAGGTTGTCGTCACTATTGTCATGCGTGAACAAAGGACTTCGTTGCCAATTGTCTTGAATGTGCTTGGGAAGACTCAATTCCACGAGTAAAAATAGCCAAGTCAAGCATCTCTAAATTAAAACTTTTTAAAGCACATAAGTGAGAATTTAACTTCTAATACAAACTCTTAACAGAAATTAGTGAGTAACTTGCGTATATAGTCCTGCAGCTGTAAATTTTCGTTTCCACACCGTTTTTGAAATTATTCCCTCAACTTCACGTAGTTCTCGTTCGATGAATGATAACTCACAGCTAACTCCTAAAAGTCTGCTCCAGGTTCTAACAGTTAGCGTAGATAAAGCAATTTTTCACTTCTGCTCATCTGTGCTCCTTATCAATCGTCCGGACTTGAGCCCAGAATCCTCAACAGTCAATCAATTCTTCCGAAAGCTTTGACATTTGCATTGTAGCTTAAAATTTCGTATCTTAGGTTCAGCGCCATTAACTCCTTTTGTCACGCTTTCAGCGTACTTCTCGTCAGCTTTTGGTATGAACGTCGCCTGAAGAACTAATATGGTCTCGTACTTCACCTTATATACCTTCATTTCGTCAAATTCCTTATCCTCGTCATTATTTAATGTTATCGTTTCTCATTTGCTCTATCATATTTAAATTTTCTTGTTGAATGCGTTGAATACAGGTCGATAAATAATTTAAAATTGATAAGGATTTCTTGCTTTTTTATCAACAATGATTCGAAATCTTTAGAATGACAGACGAACTCCCGTCGAAGGGGCGTTCTTGCTTGTCATAGGCCTTCTAAAAAATGCATTAGACTTGTTGAGTTGATTTTTTTTATTGCAAAGGGTAAGTCTTGAGGGAAAGAAAAGATATGCTACAATAAAAAATAGCGGCTGCGTGCCTTGGTCTAGGACATCTGTTTTCATGCAGATATAAATGGTGGGATTTCTTCAGCTTATAAGATTGATCTGAAACAAGATTATTTTAATTTCTATTATTTTTTAAAGCCATGAATCTCGCTTAAGAGGGATTTTTACGGAAAAGAATTATGGAAATGGCCACACTTTGAAAAAGTTGCCGCGATCTTTCTGAAAACGTTGTTATATTTTTTGTTATTAAAACGTTATTGAACTTACCAATAAAAGCTCTTGTGAAGAGATAAAGAGTTTTCGTTCAAATATTCGTGCAAAAGATAAAGTTAATCGGACAAATGGTAAGGCAGTTATCACGCCCAACGCCTTGAAAGATGGTATTGCGAGGAAAACGTTTTTAAGAGTTTAAGATAAAATGAAAAGTTTGTAGCTTACCCTTAATCAACGATGTCTGCACAATAAAGCTAACATTCCACTGCCGTATAAGCTTTTTGTATTGTCAAGAGTAGCCAAGGGTACTGCTGCTCTGTCTGCGAGGCGACGGATACCTATGGGTGTCTGTGACGTCCCAGTATTAAGTTAGTTAAGTGCATATATATATACCCGAATTCAAAAATAAATACCATCTTGTGATAGCAGTGAGCTTTGTTTACGTTGTATTCGGTCCTGTTTTGTTCTTCGTGCTTGCGAATCCGTTGGTTGTCGATTTTCTGGTATATTCCAATAGCTGTTGAATATTTCAGTATTGTGAACAGACTCATATAGGCTTTATTGACTATTACTATTGAAATGTATGCGGCTGTTTATATAATGACAGCGCTGCTATCAGGTATCCTTTGGAGTAACATTCTAGATGAAAACGTCCAGGCTTTCATTGAGTTCATGTTGCCAATAAATTGTCTTTGCTCAAGACTTCATATATGTGTCTAATAGCATTTTGAATACCTTATGGAAGAGCAGTCGTATGTTTGTAGTACTTTAACGTGTTGGTAGCATACACTCATTGCCAGAAGCACCACGAATCCTAACAAAAAGGACAGTTTTGATGCTGCGGTTTTTTTTATTTGTTAAAATTTGGTGAAAAAATGTCGCTTACTTTGATTTTTTCTACTATCTAGACCTTTAAGAGCTTTTAATATTTTTGTAGTGTTTTAAGACACGTTCTCATTTTCTTCTGCACCTGACCTAGGTACAGCTTTTTGAAAACCAGAGTCTCAAACAGATTCGTTTTAAAAATACCATTAAACATGTTACTATTACAGTGCGCTATATAACAAAAATATTTTAATTGAAGAATTTAACGATAATTCCAATATTAATTGTTTTAGACTTAAAACATTTGCAAAACTAAAATCAATTTCCTAAAGTTTAAAAACGTATATAACCCTTGAAATGATAAGAATTTATAAGTTCCTTCACAGCAACCCTGTTGAAATGTTCTTTATTGTTTCTATGAAGTGTTTTGCATTACACTCGAGAGTGTTTTGGTTCTATCTCTGCTTGCTGATGTAAAAAAAGTTAAATTTTTATCACCGAAGTACTTATACTCATCCTATTGCTCTGTCATTGTCCCGTTCTATTATTATATTATATTATATTATAAACAATTTAAATTTAATTACTTTTCTTTGTGCTCTAATTTGTTATTGTCATTAGTGTTGTAATATAGAGCATTTTTTATAATTGCCCGCCTTTGTTTTACTAAACATCAGCGAGGCAATTAGTTAACCAACTTGGCAAATTATTTTAGTATGGCGAATTATGTGAAATTATGGCAATACACGCGAATGTTAAATAAATCATTATGTGCACATTTCCACGAAATGGATTGCTGGGCTTAAAGTGATCACGCCATTTATAGATTTATCTCAAAGGCTATTTGATATAAACAAATGTACCTTCGGCCACGTGCTTATTATAATGTTTGGTATAATTGATTAGATTAGATAACCTTTATTGCCCGTAATAGCAGCCAGGAGACACTAATGGTGTGCGCTGATTTTGGAAGGGAAATTGTAGTTTTTAGCTGAAGTGCAGATTTTGTGGTAATGTAAAGTTCATTATTTGGCGGAGAACCAATAATGTTACACGTTTAGAATAATCCCTAATCGCATTGTACTTTGTTTGAATAGGGATGTTGGAATAATTTCTAGTGTGGTGTGATTTTTGAGTAGAATCACACAATACATGGTGGTAAAATGATTTTTATAACGCTACAACCTTCAACTTAAAAGTTTTGATCAGTTGGGAGATTGTTATCTCTTATAAACATCCAGCTATTACTTTAAGAGTTTTCCACTGATATGCTTAAAGAACCTTTGTGGATTTGGCACAACCACAGAGCTCCATACCATACGCCCTTCTGGATTTGAGTAGTTGTTTTTCAAATATAGCTGAAATTTTTGATTGATGGGTCAATTTATTTGTTTTCTTTTTATTGTTGTGTTGTTTTTTTGGCTTTTAGAGTAGAGACCGAGATATTTAATTTTATTTTTTATTGCATTAGTGACACTTGAGGGCAGGCTCTTCGTTTTTTGTAAATGTAATCTGAGCACACTATTTATTGTTAAGTTTTATTTTCTACATGTTGAGACAGTCGTGTAATAAATTGAGTAGGTTAAGCGGTTTTCGCACAACATTTTCCGGATCTCCATGAACTCATAAGAGTTCCATCATAGTTGGTACATTCGCTGTACAAATAAGACATAAGTAAGATTTCAAAGCATTTCGCTGAGGAACTTAAGATTGTATTCAGTGTGTTTTTGGTTGTTTTGTTGGCCAAAGTATCTGTCAAACAGGTGGAATTTTAATAGCAGATATATTTTACTCAGCAGAGTTTTTTCAATTCATGTAGAAGTCCCTAATGCCATATTTCTTAAAATATTATTATAAATCTTATTAAGGCATATTCGGGGACTTTGTGGGAATTTGTCAATTTTGTCTCATTTGTAACTTCTGATAATTGGCGAGGAGGGTAAGGGGTGGCGCCAACATCCAGTCACCCAAACGTCAACCCCACCTGCACGTGGTACCCTATGCTAGAAAACGAACGGGGCTCTGACGACCCAGCATCGGGGGGTATAACCTGATACCAGTTGTCCCGAGGTAACGGGGCCCTCGTCGTCGGGCTAATCATCCATACGAGGTATACAGATTCAGAGAAACACAGAAAGCCTCGGACATGGACGGAAAGATGGAAAACGACCTAAGCGTGCACAAAGGACAAGAATTGGAATATGGAACGTGACAGGACTAAATGGGAAAGAGATAGAGTTAGTTGAAGAAATGGAGAGATATAAAGTTAAAATCCTAGGACTTTCAGAAATCAAAAAGAAAGGAATAAAAGAACAAACACTCGAAAAAGGATACAAATTGTTCTACTCTGGAGTTCAGTTAGGAACAAGAGCAAAGGAGGGAATAGGAGTGATAATTAGCGAAGACGTAACCGGAAAGGTGACAGGATGGGAAGGTATCAGTTCAAGAATAATGAGAATAGATGTCAAGCTAGAAGAAAGAACTACATTCATACAGATGTATGCACCAACAGAAAATGACAACATACTGGAAAAAGAAGAGTTCTACACAAGCCTACAACAAGTGCTCGACAAAGCTAGAGACAGAAACAGACACACATTTATACTTGGAGACTGGAACGCCCGAGTGGGAAAGAACCCAGACAAAGGACATGGAGTTCTAGGAAGATACTGTACAGACAGAGTGTTAAACGACAATGGCAATAGGATGATTGACTTCTGCATAAGTAACGAAATGCTAATAGGAAATAGTTTCTTCAATCACAAACTAATACATAAAATAACTTTCATTGCAGAAAACAGAGAGGCCAAAAGCGAAATAGACTACTTCACATACACAAAGGGAGAAAAGTACGCAGTATTAGACGTGAAGGTCATCCGAGGGGCAGAAATCCACTCAAATCACAAACTAGTAATAGCGGACACGAGATTCTACGTAAGAAAGGAAGTAGCGGAGAAAGGCTACGAGAAAATAAAAATAACTGAACTAAGAAAGCTCGAAAAAAAAAACAGAATACGCACAAGAAGTAGAGCGCAGATTACTAGAACACGAACAACAAGAGCACCATCAGGAGGTAGAATGGAACGTGGAAGAGAGATGGACAAGACTTAAGGAAGTAATACTTGAGACAGCAACAACAATCTGTGGGAAAAGCAAAATATCACCTCGATACCAACGCACGAAATGGTGGAATGAGGAAGTAAAAAGGATAGTAATGGAAAAGAAAACAGCTTGGAAGAGATACCTACAGACCAAGAGAGAAGAAGACAGGCAACATTATATAACAAGGAGAAATGAGGCAAAAGAGGTAGTGAAGAGGGCCAAAGAGGAAGCTTGGGAAGAGTTTGGTAGAGAGATGGAGCAGAATTCAAAGACAACAAAAACAACAAAAAGGACTTATGGAAAACAGTTAAAGGCCTAAGGGGAATGCACAAACAAAAGGTGTGGAGCATTAGGAACGAAGAAGGAGAAGTCGTTACAGAACTGCCACAAATATTAGAAACATGGAAGAGACATTACAGCACAAAATGCAAAGCACCAAACATACAAGAACAATACAACCCCATCAGAGTAGAACAAGAAGAACAGGTAGAGACAGAAAACGAAACAATAACTTTGGAAGAAGCAATACCACATATGAAAGTAGGAAAATCTGGAGGAAAAGACGGAATAAGCCCTGAACTAATCAAATACGGAGGGGAGTGTATAAAGAAATGGGCACACAAGATATGCCAGCAAGTATACGAAGGAGAAGGAATACCGAGGGATTGGGAAGAAAACATAATAGTACCAATCCACAAAAAAGGTAACACAAACGACTGTGGAAACTACAGAGCAATATGCCTGGCATCCTGCGTACACCAGGATATTAGACAAAAAGATAAGGCATCACATAGAAGACGAGCTATTAGAGGAACAAGCTGCATACAGAAAAGGCAGACAGACTCAAGACCACATATTTACGCTTCGCACAGTAATAGAAAAGACACTTAAAGGAAACAAAGAGCTACACCTGGCATTCATAGACCTCCCAACAGCCTTCGACACGGTACCAAGAGCAACCCCGTGGAATTCAATGGAAAGAATTGACGTCCCGAGAAAACTAGTAGAAGCCACAAAACGACTATACGGAAGAACGAAAGGAATAGTAAGAATACAAGGACAAGAATCGGGGAAATTCTTGATGGAGAGGGGGATAAAACAGGGAGACTCCCTCAGTCCACTACTATTCATTATCATGATGAATGAAATAGTTAAGAACAGCAGGAACCCAAACCTGAACACTAAACTAGGACACTGGAACATGGGGGCAATCAATACACAAAGCCTCGTCTTCGCAGATGATATACTACTCATAGCTGATAGCCAAAGGAAACTACAACAAGCAATAAATAATTGGAATAACGAAATTAAAATAAAAGGAATGACAAAAAATGCGAAGAAAAGCAAAAGAATGAGAATAAGTAAGAACACAGATGAAGAACAAAGAAACCTGAACGTAAGATGTGAAGGAGAGCAATTGGAACAAGTGGAGAGCTATGAGTACCTTGGAGTAATAATAAGCCAAGACGGAACAGTAACAGATGAATTAAGGAACCGGACCTCCAAGGCGACTAGAGTATACTATCAGATCAACTCAACATTAATCAACAAGAAAGAGCTGAGCAAAGAGGCTAAGCTCCACCTGTATAAAACAATATACTTACCTACATTAACATACGGAATAGAAAGCATACCGCTACAAGACAAGAGCAAAAGTAAATTAACGGCTGCGGAAATGAAGTACCTGCGACGTATAGTCGGAAGAACAAAGAGGGACAGAGTGAGGAACATCACAACAAGAGAGGAGTTAGACTTAGAACCGCTAGTGGAAACACTAAAGAAAAGACAACTAATGTGGTTTGGGCACGTGACACGAATGGGCGAAGAACGGCTGCCAAGAAGGGTATTAGAGGCAAGAAGAGAAGGAAAAAGAGGAAGAGGAAGGCCAAGGCAAACATGGATGGAAACTATCAGGAAGGAAGTGGAAAGGAGGGGGAAAAGCATGGCAGAAGCTAAACAAATCGCTAGGGAAGAGATTTCTAAAATGGATAGAGGACCCGACACCTTAGGGTATAAGGGATGGACAAAGAAGAAGAAGAAGATAATTGGCGAGGTGCATGAAAATAACTATTTATTCCTCCAGCTTCCAAACGACTTACAATTAGTAAAATGAAAATTTTAGGATTTTCGACAATCGTTTACGCCTTTTCTTCTAGATCTAGCCCATTTACAACTAACCTGTTTTATTAGAGAGTTCGGTGCCCGTCTGGTTTTCCTCATTTTATGATTGTTGAGTGTTGGGTTCCTTATATAATATTCGAATGACTATTGTTTAGATGATTGTAAATTACTTGATCTGTGTGAGTCTGGTGAGATTAATTTTGAGATTCCTAGTCCTTTGTCGTACTCTAAATCCTCCTTTCTTCTGCTGCTGGTTCTTTAATAAAAATGGTACATTGTTGCAGTTCCTTTGTAATTTTGTGAAGTTATTACCTTCTATGCAGAATTTTGCAATAATTAGATAAAATATTATATTGATTCTTTAGTTTTTTCTCAGTCATTTATTTGTACGTTTAGGTTTATGATAATGTCTAAAAAATAATTTCAACTTGTTTCTTTCGTGCATCAGATTTTTTTATATCATTTGGGTGCTTCAAGTAACTATAATAAGACTTCGGTCTGAATAGAGATCAATGCAAGATTCCATACCGCAATGAGTACCTGGTATTAATAAGTTTGCTAATTTGTGTCTATGAGTCGATGAATAGGTAGATACATCGGTTAACAGGTAATTTCAATTTTTCCTTTGAATGATTTTTAAGTGTGATAATATGTGAGCCTCAGGTAGTATTTTGCATTTGTCACTTGTAATAAAAAAGTGGTGGCCAAATGAAATTACAATTCTTTGTATTTCTCAAAATAATAATAAAGTAGACTGCAAACTGCTGCTGCAGTAGTTGAAGATGCGGCAAGAATTCTATGGAAGGTCTCCTTCATGCTGTCTGCCGCCAGTATCGTTAAGCTGTGCTGTAGCATTTAAATTTTTAAGAGCGTATATGAGGGTTTACTAAAAGGTCAAAAGAGCAAAAACCGACAGGATCCAGATGGCTTTCTCTGAAAACGCTTTCGAGCAGCCAAGCGGCCAGTAGTTAATTTAAAATAAAAGATAATTTACTTTGTGTCCACCAGGTGCGTCATGTGGTTAGGTTAGGTTTTGTTAAATTTAGGTACGTTAGGTTAAGTTATATCTTTCTTATTATTATGTCTATCGAAATACATGTTAGGTTTATGGTCACAAGAAATACACTGTCAATGTTGTATCTATGGGACAAAGTAGAGTAAATTTTACCCACGAGGTTTTCTAACGTTGAGAGCAATATCACTCGATAAGTTATGACCACAAAACTCCTTTTTGTCACTTCCGCTAAGGTAAGAGGCTACTTATGCCAGCAGATTATAAATAACGTTGTATATTCGTTAATTGGATGCAACAAAATAGGCTTTATTTTGTAAGAAAATTATCCTGACCGATGAATTCCATTTTTATCTGACCGGGCGCGTCAATAAGCAAAATTGTCACATCTGCTGATCTAAAAATCTAAGACAAAATAATTAAGGAACCTTTCCATTCCCAACGAGTTACAGTTTGGTGGCGCTATTAGTTCGTACTTTTTCCAGAATGAAACTGGCTCTTTGTCCAGAAATGAATACCACAAAGAGGACAACCTTTATTTCTAACAAGACGGCGCTACATGTCACACACGTCGTGAAATAATTAAGTTATTACGTGAGAAATTTTTCGGGAAAGTAATTTCTCGAAATCAGCCACCCAGACAATGTGATCTGGCACCATTAGACTTTTAAACATTATAACAAATGGTAAACCTTGTGATCTGCGTCTAAATAAAAATATCTTAATGATTCTTAATAAACAGTGTTTTTTATAATTTAAAACGACACTTTCTAATGTAAGACATTTTGTATATTGACTACTAATAAAGTTATCGCAAAATAGACACATGTAAGTTTTTATATTGTTATAGAATAGAAGAATGGCCTTTGCTTTGGTTAAATTCTTTCAATTCATAATGTTGTATTTATTTTTTAAATATTAATAAAGAATCACAAGAACTTACGTTTTATCTTAGTGTTTTCCAGTTTAGTCTCCATGCATTTTAATACATTTCTTGCATTTTGAAATTATCATTTCAATACTCTTAGAAGAATATTCTAAATTTTATCTTCTGCAACTATTTAAACTTGTTAAATTAAACCTCGAATGTCTTTCTTCATTTCTAAAAGCAGGAAGTGATCACTGAGAATTATAGAGTGGGCAAAAAAGCTCCTCAAAGCCACAGCCTTTCGCAACAACATGGACAATTGCGGCTCTAAAATAAATCAGCAAAATTTTATTTGAATCCCAAAAGCTCGTTTAAATGCCACAGCATATTTTAAGGATAATGACCTTTATACTGGCGGCAGACAGCATCAAGGAGAGCTTTCACAGAATTGTTGTCTATTTTGCACCAGAAGTACTCTCAATCAGGTAAAGTCCTTTATGAAACCATGACGTTTGCAAAACCAGTCTTTTGGAGAACGCTATGTCACTTCGATCCGCTGAAGTTATGAGAAGAAGTTGATTAGCGGTTGAAAATCGAATCTAACGACTTACCAATAAACCGATTTCTAATACTGCTTTCTATGCATATAATCCAATTTGGAAAGTCATACTCTCTTTAGAAATCGGTGTTGATTTTAGTCCCAAGCAACACATATTTATGTATTTCCAAACGAAGTGTCGTTGGAGCCGACGACCACTATCATGACGTTTTCTTGGCCGTTTTCTATCATGCCGAAAACCCACATGTCAAATTTTGCTTCATCAATTTGAACAATTTTGCCAAGATCGCTCTTAGCGGGCAAAACAGTTATAGGTAGTATAACCAATTACAAAACACACATGGGAGATTTTTGCTTACTTACCAAACTAAAATGGTAGAGGAGCTAGGCTCCCGGCATTCATCTGGTAGCAGCTTGTCCATAGGTTATCGGCGGACGTGTTCATGATCCCACTCCATCGCAAATCCATACAGAATCTAAGCCTTCCAACAAAATTTCCTAAAGATCAGTTTCTAGCAGAGCCGCTTTTGGTGTGCTTAATCTGACCACCTTGCAGATATTGGGGGTGCATTTCGGACAAAAGTAGCTCACTCAATATTGTTAACCTCACAAGTCGGCAACAGCTTTCCATTCATACAGTAGAGGACATTTATACTATTCTTGATAAAATTGAAGAAGCAAATGGGAAAAACAATGATAAACGGTAAACATTCTGTCTTTTATAATAAAACATCACTTGACTTCCACCAGATGGTGGGACCACCCATCAGAATTGATTTTTTTCATTTGTGACCCCTAAGTGCGGCTTGAGTTTTTCATAGACTCAAAATCTATAATGTTATCTTTATAGCCATAGAAAGTAAATTACTAGGTAGTAATTTCCCTATAGAAAATTACAATTAGTCCAAATTTTGAATCACACGTTTCCTAAAGTTTGGTTCGTTGTTATTCGATTAGTTTGACGAGCGTTGAATGGCGCTAAAAATGTCATATTTTGTCACCTATGGTGAAGTAAAAGGTAGCTATACTTATGAATAATTTTACTTTGTCAAGAAAAGTTACTGCTGTTCTACAAAATTACCAGCTTGATCTACAGGTGACTTCATTCCGTTGGAAAAATCGTTTATTGCCAACACCAAAGACGCACAACCTACATCTCCTAATATTAGAGACATCACCAATTCCTAGATGATGGACGAGCAACCCTCAGCTGTTAGGTACTTAATATTGCTTTAATCGAATATCATAGTACATAAGCCTTATTAAATGTTTTGATAATCAATAAGTCAAAGAATCTTATGATACCTATTTCATACGTCTTCAAGCTATATTACCTGATTAGCTAAAAAGCAAGACTTTTCAAAACACCCTCGCACTTTTATTTGTAACATTTAAGCATTCAGAATTTTTTAACAAAAATGTAATATTTAACTTAAAAAGTTCTATAACGTTTCATATTCCAAGAGCACTTATAATGATTACGTTTCTTTATAAGCATAAAAAGGTAAATTTATATGTTCTTTCTTCCCGAGCTAAAGGGTAGGTTGCTAATTATGCAAATGAGGGCTTGTATTGCATTTTTTGCTCCATTAATTGTAGAAAATACATCTCCCAGCTGTCAAAAGTTGTACCTATAATTTATAATCATTTGTCAAATTGTAAGATTAATTACCACTAAGAAATTGCCGCTTAAGAAGATTAACAAAAGTTGAGTGGCCCAAAATAAAACCACGTTTTTGCCGAGATCGACTACTTTGTGGGTATATTTTAATGGTAATCAGAAACATACATTTAGTTGCACCACTCAGAAAACTGCCACTTTCACAAATGCTCTCGATACATCATTGCTGTGGGCAAATGGCACATAGAATATTACGACGAAAGGCTACTCGAGCGCGTGCAGAAGGAACATGTTTATTTCGCTTTTGTCAAATGTACCATGTAACGGTTATATAAAATGTGGTGTTTTAGGCAGTTCGACGAAAAATAGATGGGGTCAATCGGCTGTTACTTGCGCCCAAGTGGCGCTCTCGCTTGACAAATCGTTGCTACTGGTTTCCTGTGCGGAATCTACATCTCTTAACTTAGTCTACCCCGGACAAAATTTGTATGCTGAATATATGCACGACAGCAAGGCTTTTAATATTTTTGATATGTTATTCAACTATAACGTGTAATTAATTTAGTATTTCAAAACATTCTTAGTTATGTCTTTACGATTTCTATATATTTAACACTTGCACTTTCTGTTATTTTTGACAACGAGTTTGACTCTGATTTTTGCACACCTAATGCCTAACTGCGTTACAGACAATTTTTCTTGTAGTGCGATTATGTTCTCCTGCTTCTTTAAGTTTTTCTAAATTCAGAATGCTTATTGAGCTAAGCGAGCAGAGCAACTAAAGTTCTTTATTGTTGACTCTTCCGTTGAAGTCAATTCTGTTTGGAGATCACAATAAACATAAGTTTTACTTAAGCTAACATAAAAGTACCCTGTGAATATTTAGAGCTTTTCTTTATGTTCTTGATAATTATGCATTGTTTATAAAACGCCTCGTGGCTCTTACTTACATTACTAGTCTACGTTACCGACAGAGTAACTCTAACTTCATATGATTATAAATTTAATCAGTTACTATCTAAGTTTTTTCCATTTGTATTACTCAGAGTTTTATTAAAATACGCGCACTGTGCTCTACTTTACACCTCACCCAAAAGGTTTAAATCTCTCGAACCAACGTAATATTCCTACCCGACCCAATATATAAATCCAGTTTTTTGGTTCTTAACAAATCGTCTAAGTTTATTCGCCATCATTTTTAGCGCTGTTTCCATTTTGAATATTTTTGATGTACCAAGAAGCATCTGCTATGCTTTTCAGCACTTGTTGTTGACTCTAGCACAGCCTTATAGTAGATTCGTACATCCAAACAGATTTTAACATATACGTAACATTAACGTATTGTCTAGTTGATCTTTTGTCCATTAACCAATGTATTTCAATCAACTTAATGTTTAGTTCTTCTCTTTTCGCTTGGTGTGCTTTTTCCAACGTAGTCAAGTATCTAAATTTATATCAAGATATTTTGCGATGTTAATATATGAAACTACATATCCATAGATACCTGCATCTATAAATTTCACCTATGTTTCTTTATAAATTGTTATTGGTTTCGAGCTCTTCAGCTACAGTTGTCAAAATACTTACATTATCTGTAAATGTAGCAATTACAGTATTAGTTGTTTGGGATATGCCGCAAGTGTATAGTAAGTACGATATGGAATCCTTGTAGCACACTAGTTCTGATATTTTAGAATGTGGTAATGCTTGTTGCTAGTGTAAGATTTCAGTAACAGAGTATAGTCTTTAGGTAGATATTTATCCATCTTTAGTTCCAACCCACACCTTATTAAATGCTTGGGCTAAGTCTAAGAATATAACTGAGTTAACCTTTTTCCTTCAAACGCCTTCTCAATGACGTTGCTAGCTTGATGGACCTGATCTAAAGTTGCATATTTACTTCTAATTCCGAATTAATAATTAAGAATTCATTTTTTTATCAATCTCCTCAAAAGGAACTTTTGATATAGTTAAGAGAGAGATAAGTCTGTACGTCACATATTGTACTAGTTTTCCAGGCTTAGAGATTATGGTAACCCTTGTAATCTTCCAGCATAGTGGCAAGCGCTTAAGTCGGAATAGAACCTTAATTAAATTGGCCATTTTGGCAATTCCTTTCCTAGAACTGCTTTAGGATTTTTCAGTTTATTAAATCATATTATGGAGATTTTTTGTGGTTTAAGTTTTGTTTAATCTCCATTGCTCGATAGCCTCGGCGACACGAAAGACTTTACTTTGTTGAAAAGTAATAGGCCTCCAGAAGGATTCGCCCATTTTGTGGAACATAAACCTTGGTCTTTTATATTTGTATCTTTCCGATAAGTATAATTAAATGTTTTTCCAAGGCCTCTACTATATGATGCTGATACTTAGGCCAACGCATACAATAATAACCAAAATTATGTCGATTTCAACTTTTTGTATACTGATTTATTTTAACTTTGAGATACATTTTCTACGTACATAAATTGACACTTAAAGTTTGCAACATATTAGGAGGCATCAAACAGGATACTGTATTATTAGTCAAACAATCAACCCGTAATTTTTTATTTTTGGTTATGTTCGTTGTTTTTGCAGGCTTTTTTCCTACTGCTGTTTTGTTTTAAGTTTACATACTGTGAGTGACTATAAGGCGACAGCAAGTATCTTCCTAGGAGAGCAAAGTGGAATAAAGACAACAGCAAGGTATTTTGTCGTCATAAAACATTATTTATTTTTAAGAAGTCTAATAAAGAAGTTGTAAAACCCAACTTGGCTGAGAAACTTCTTATCACTTCTTGTCTGATAAATAGAAATTTGCGCTTGGCCGGAATCAATATTTTCAGGAAATTGAGCTTCTCTACCGCACTACTATCGTTTCGCTAAACCACAAGACATAACCTACAGCTAGGGCAACTTTAAAGGCTAGACTTTACCAAAAAGAACAAAAAAGCAAAAATGGTATAATAGGAGACGCATCCTGGATGGGTTCGAGCAGGCTAAATCAAGATACAATATAACAATTAAAGTAAATATGCGAATGAACAGGATTAAGAGGATAATTCTAGTCGTACCAATCTAGGGTACCAACTTTCTGAATAATTATATGGGTGTGCGTTTCTTCAATGAAATTTACATCATCACCGCGTGTACACTTCAGCGTTAAATAGTTCATTATGCTTTTGTACGCAAGCTGTCTCTATACGTATTAGTAGGATAACGACTCAAAATATCGCAGCAGCTCGTGGTTCAACTATTACTAGGACTGGCTGAATCAGTCCGCTGATTTGAATCTCATTGAACATCTTTTAGGTGAAGTAAAGTAACGTCTTTAGAAGTAAATAGCATTGAACGTCGACGAAAAGTTCATTTTGTTAAGGAAGCAAAAATAGGTGATTCTGGTCATTCGTTGAAAATGTCCATTAATATTTTTAATAATATTTTGTTAAAGCCATCAGTGTTCAAAGATGGTATTTTTGTATAACAGCATCTTTGTCTGGTAATTTTCTGCGTTGACTATTCTTGTTCTTGATGCTATTCTTCTAACGTTATTTTAAGTCATGAGTTTAATAAATCCTTTTAGTATTCTATGCCAGAAGTCAATACAAGTTTGGCTAGTGCTCCATTAAGGTACTATACATTTGACCCAAAACATACATATATTTATATGTCGAAAAGAAATTTTCAAGTTGTTCTGAGATGCTACTAATTAAATATTTGATTATTTTAAGGGAAGCATTATCTTAAGCATTTTGAACATTTCTTAAGTAGCCTTTGGCCTTCCAAAAGCTTTTAGGTGTGTTTAGTTAGACTAGCTGATTAGGAAAAAGCCTTTCATTTCAACCACTTAACTATTCAGATACTGAAACATAAATATGATCTACTGGAAGATTATTTAAATTTAAGGGATCTTAATCGGGGTTCAGCTTGATATTTGTTAGTAGTAGCTATTCCTTAAACAAAGTTAACTTAGATATTTTTCTTTGGTGCTAATTGCGACCTAAATTATAAAAGAAGGTGATAAACCGATTTTTAGTCTTAAATTACCCAGAATCTTTAGATGATAGCTTTTGCCGCCAGAAAATCCAGTAGCACCATTATGACGTCATATATATAAATATAATAATATTCTATTTATATTTACGGGGAAAAGCAGAAAAAAAACAAGAAAGACAACCAGATGGAGAGACGACATCAATAAGATCGCAGGAGCACAATGGATGGGAGCGACGGCGGATCAAATGGTATGGCGACACCTTGAGGAGGCGTTATGTCCAGAGATGGGAATATTTAAACGCTGGGGAAGGTAATGATGATATGTAAATTATGTTTCCAAGACTGGGCTCGTAAAAGATATTTATTTAGTTTACCAACTAATAGTCTTAGGTCTTGTTAAAGTAGTCTTCTCGCCTATCTATGCATAGCTTCCGCCGTTTCCGGAAGACATGGAGGCAACCAAAAAACGCTTTATCAGGAATGCTTCTCAGCACATCTGTCTCTTTTAAGGGTAGCACCAACTATCATCTACGGAAAAAATGTTTAACACATATGTGGGATCATTTTTTTAATGGTTTAGCAGAAATTGTTTATCGAGTTACCCACCCGAAATCTTTTGTGCCATTCGAAGACACGGTTTCTTTATAATAGTTTATCACCTTGTGATGCTGTATTATTTTTTCCCTAACTTAATGCAGAACTTAATAATACCACTTTGCTCAAAATCTATGTTAGACAAAAAAATGGTATGGTATCGTCACATAAAACAGCAGATGATAAAAGAGAGCATATCACACACGAAATAGGAGTAGTAATACAACTAGCGTAGAAATGTAGACATAAACGTGTAGCGTGAGTTTACGAGCTGACAAATGTCCTGAGTAGAGGGATGTAGGTAAAGACAGACCAAGCAACTGCTAGAAACCCAACGGATTATTGCATGATAGTCACGGAAACGTTGTTAGTGGTAAGCTTGTTAACGCCTTTAGATTTTATTTTTGAGGGGATTGAGAACAAGGACCTGCAGCAAACGAGGAAAGAAAGCTTGCGCAAGGAGTTGCAAATCGACTTTGCGCCAATTGTTACTGGACAGATTGGAGAGCTGCGACAGGGAAAAGACCTCCGGATTTATCCGTTCCACAAGGCTCAGTCGTGTCCCTGATGGTCCGGAACATGCCGACGACGCTTTCAATATTGATTTCCACAATATGCCGACAACACAGCGATGCTAATTAACTCACTGCATGGTGGTACGGAGACTTCAAAGGCATTTCGAGATTCTCGAAGACTGGTGCCACCAGTGGAGGGTAAGAATCAACGCCGAGAAGGGCACAGCGACTCCGCTGGCGTAACAACCTGACAAGAGTTAGAATGTTCAACCTGAGGACACCCTGGAAAATAAAGATAAAGTATCTTGAAATGACTTTGGACTCCGAACATACTTGAAAGTCTTAACGCGGAAGCAGCTTGACAAGCTTTAAGCCAACTGTCCTTCCGCAATAAGATGACGTCTTATCAAAGCATATTAAGCCCCATAATGATAAATGCGAGAACATGCCACCAAAACACACGTGAAAAAGCTCCAAGTAGTCCAGAATTGGACATTATGAACCATCTTTGACGCGGGAAAAGCACTACCTTGCATCAAGGCGCATAGTTACTATCTAACCAAGAGTTTATCTTTTAGAGCGTTAAATAAGTGTGCTACAGCCTATATAATTAAGATTACAAGTATCTGAAAGTTCTGATTTTCCGTAAGCGCCTTTGACTAGACTAGAAGACTAAAAACTGGGGACTCTTAAGTGCACGCCAGAGTTAATATAGTATAGACTAGCACTACGATAAAATTGTAAACATTAAGAAACCCAGTGCTGTTTTCGTTAGTCCTGCACTAAAGCGAAAGTCGGGGTAGACTTTCCATAGTACACAGTAGAAGTAGCAAAAATAATTATTGTTAAAGAAGAAAAATGAAAGATTTGTGAGGAAAACGCCGACGTAGTGCTACCATATAAGGCAGAAAAGTTGAAATTGCTCTCCAACAGTTTTCACTGTTCTCAAATCATCTTGAAGTATTTTTCAGTGATAAGAGATTGTATGGAGGCAAGTACACTTTCTTTCAGTTGATGAAGTATTGGGACATTAGTGGACATTATTTTTTTAAAAGTAAATCTGAAAGTGCAAGCTTTAGCAACATTTTGTAGATGTGGTAATTTATTAATAGGCGCGTGAACAGTTACATGATGTTTAAAATACACGATTTAAGTTTCCAGACGTTTTGGAAGGTTAATTGTCTAATTTGTTGTTCATAATAGTTTAAACTTATTTAACCTGAACAAGGAAAATCACTGCTTAGCATTAGCAAACCCTAGGAATTAAAGGCAGTAGATACATCAGCTTTCATAGTTTAGCAATTCCTACAATAACAACTCTCTCGTGTGAATTTCACTTAACGTACCTTGTTTTTCTCTATAAAAATTAATCTTGTATTTTAGCACATTGTGAAGAAGTTCGAAGAATTTTACTTGCAACGCAAGTCGTGTACTTGCAAATTTCTTTTTATTCATCAACTTCTGTAATTTCTAAGATATAGTTTGCAGTACACATCACTTTACGGATGAAGCTTTGTATGTTGCTTAAAAACTAAGAGAAGAGAAAGCTGCAACCCAATCAGTTTTAATTTTACTATCATTCTGACATCTGAAACCTTTATTACTTTTTCCAAACGCTGCCATGAAGGTACCGTCATCTTACGCTGTGCCGTTATGGTCGAGCGACTAACGTAATTCTTTGTACGTGTGAGCAGCTGTCGTTGAGACCCCCGTCGTGATTGAATAGGTGCGAGGCTTTGAAAAGGGCGGAATACACCCGAAGGTTCCGGTACTACGAGAAGGCCCTATAACAGGTGGTGAAGGTATAGCATACTGTTCTGGTGCAAAATAAATTGTGTTGTATATAAATACGACTATAGAATGTAATTTTCTATTAGTAGTACCTGTATTAGTGTTCATAGATATTGTTTTTTCTCTTTTTAAAACCAGAGCAGTGAACCAGTTGCTATAAATGGTTGGGTTGTGTGAAGAATGACTGTGGGCGGATTGGCTAGAATGAGAACATCCTATTTAGGATTTCTCTGTATCTATCGTGCTAATCGTTGTCGAATTTAATGGAGCTTATCCACAAGTCTTGAGAGAGTTGGCGTTTAAGTCGTTTGTGTGTCGCACTCCGACGGAGTAGTTAGTAGCACTCGCGCACTTATTGATGTTCCTCAATGGCAGGCATTTGTAAATTGTTTTGGATTTGTATGTTTAGAGCAGTTCTTAAGACTATATTCTTTTGTAATTTGTTTAATTTGGCTTTACTGGTAACGCTCCACACCGGGATCCCATAAGGTGATTATAGGTCTTAGAATTGATTGGTGTAAATAATTGCGTATTCAGTTTTTAGAGGCAATTTACAGTATATGAGTGGATATAACATACTAAGGTGGGGGTAGCGCTCGTTTTATTTATTGTTGATATGATGGCTCTAAGTAAGTCTCCTGTCTAGGTGAATTCTTAGGTATTTTATTAAAGAATCAGGAGAGTTTCATTCCATTGCGCTGCCGTTTATTGTTATTTGGTGGGGATTAGCTGGTCTCTCGAGCGTAATTATCTTTGTGTCGCATTTATGTAGATGGATCGCAGTACTCCATTTGTTACACTATTTGAGGGTTTAATTTATAGTTAGCTGGAGGTTCCGCGCTGCAGTGCTTATGTCCTTATGTTGCGCTATTAAGGCTGTGTCGTCGGCAAAAATCGAAATGGTTGAATTAGGCAGTTGTGGTATATCGCTCACATAGATATTAAAGAGGAGTGGAGCTAGTACAGAGCCCTGTAGAACGCCAGTAGTAATTTCTAAAATGTCTCTCTTTGGTTAGGAATGATGTTATAATATTTATTAGATAGGCAGGAACTTTTAGCTGTAGTAATTTGTGGATAAGACCGTTGATCCAGACTTTGTTGAATGATTTGGATATATCAAAGAAAACAATTACGATGTGAAGTTTGTTTTCGTAGTCTTGTTCAATGTTGAGTAGTTTTCTCGGAATCGAAATTTAAATGGTGGTATAATAGTTTTGCCTTTTAGTTCATGGTTTAGGTTAGACTGTAGCATTGTCTCAAAGAGTTTGGCTTTGATTGATAGGCTGTGGAGTGTCCATTCTTCCTTGTTTTTTTAAATAACAATATAAGAGCAAATTTTCAATGGTCTGGAAAGGAACCTAATCATAGGCATGTATTGGAGACAGAGGCAAGGTAAGCCAATGCCTCTTTTGTGAAATTCTTCAGGACTACTTGTGGTATCAGATCATGCCTAGAGGACTTTCTGATAGGAAGTTTGTTTATTTCCTGTCATATTTCTCCAGGCGATGTAAATTTGAAGTTAAGGCTGTTTAGGAGAATTCTTGAGGTTACGTGACTTTCCACATCTTCATGGAATCTTTGATGATTGTTGTGACAGGCGGTAGTAAACGTTTCCTTAAGGTGACTTGTAAAAACCTTGGTGTTGTATATAAAGCTATTGTTAAATAATTCAATTTCCGGTAAATAAATTGAATAATTAGTCTAAATAGATTTAAGCATAACATTCATTTCTGTTGAAAGCAAAAATGTTACAGTACGCAAGTTTATGGTGTAGGAAAATTTGATCGAGAAAGAGTACGCTTTTGAAAGCTGCCATGTGTATGGAATACAAATTCTAAAATAAAGCTCTCTCCGATGCATACAAGCTGATAATGGCCATGAACACCGGCGGCCTCTAAATGTATCAAGCGCGGTTTATCCCCAAACCTCTATGCGCGCTTAGAGATCCATTGCGCCATAAATTAAAGAACCGAATCGGGCCAGCGCGCTGCATACAATTTCCACAGAAACAAACACGGCCGCACTGTAAATCAAGCTTCTTGTGCGAGCGAACATTTGGTGCATCGCCGCAGATGGGAGAAGATTTGTGGCACTCCTGACAGTCTATGATTCGAAGAAATTATTGGAATTTTGCAAATATCCCGGCCCGCGGAGCGGCTCGCGTGCCCGGAATACTAATGGCCGGTGGCCCTTTGATTTCTGCCCAGAAATCGAAGCAAACACGAAAACGCTTTTAAACGCTGGATTTATGTAAGCGGCAAATATGTAGCGCGTGTGAGCCGCGACGCGTGAGCGCGTCTAATTTTCTTTCGGCCCCGTTTTATTAGGCGGCGTCATTACGTGCCTCCGCAGAATAGGCCGAACATTAACGGACGCATGAGGGATTGCTTCCGCCTTCTGTGTTTGAAAAGCGACTTGCTGCGCACAATGAAGTTGCAGGGTGTGTCACTATATACACGTAAATAAATAGCCGCACTACTCGAAGCAAATAAAAAGTCTTGGATTATAGTATTGATCATGAATAAGTACATTATTAGTCACAAAAGTTTACTTGCTACATTTTAGCCAATTATTTGTTGTTTTAAAGGAACTGCTATTAGCTTCTTAATTCTTAAAATGGTAAAGTAAACCAAACTAAGAGTTTATCTAAAGTTTCATAATCGTGTACGAGTGGTGAATCGGTGCGGACGCCTTGCATGCGCTCCGATATCAGTGCGACACGCTTGATAAAAATTGTACGTACAAACAACTTTCACTTATTTTATTAGTTTAGTTTATTTATTGCATGTAAATACAACATAATTATGTTTTCAATCGGAAACAATTATGGCCTCGGCCCGCCAGGAACAACAGCCGCTCCTGAAAATTACGGCTTTACTTTAATATCCCCGGTCTTCAAGAATGCCTACTTCTCAACCGCAAAGTCATCTTAATCATCAATACCCATATGTAACCGATAACTAAACAATGACACCCCCTTTCGCAATTAACCCAAATACAACTCTACCTATGCCGGCAATGCAAACCAACGAAAGTAATCAATATAACAGAACAGGCAATGACACACTAACAGATACAGATATGAACGACGAAGAGAAATCGATTGCAGATGATGTAGCTACTGACAAAGACAAAAGCAGTTCATCCACCTCAAAACACGAATGGCAGACGGCTAAGGAAAGAAAAAGGAATTCAACCACAGAGAATCCCAATTTAAAGCAACCTAACCAATTGACTACATTTAACAGATACGGAAGTCTTGCACGAACAAAAAACAATAACAATAATGACAATCAACAAACCAAGACAGCAAAATCTCCACCAATATTTATCGATGGAGTGACTAATTATGATAAAATGATTGAAAATATCACTAAAACCATCAAAAAAGAACAACATTATACGTCAGCAACATCAAATAATACGATCAAAATCAATACTTTTACCGCTGATTCCTACAAAAAGTTGTCAAGGCATCTGAAAGAAGAAAATATAATATACCACATTTTTCAATTAAAAGAAGAGAGAGCTTACAGAGTTGCTATTCCGAATCTGCACCATTCTGTACCAGTAGAAATCGTAAAGAATGAGCTAGCTAAACAGGGTCATAAAGTGCTCAATGTGATAAATATGGGCTATAGGGTAACCAAACAACCTCTCCCCCTATTCATGATTAAGTACATCGACAACATAGTTGTATCGGTAGAACCTCCTAAAAAGAAGAACATTATCCCTCAATGCCTAAGATGCCAAGACTATGGGCACACAAGGTCTTACTGCAATAAACCTTTTGTCTGTGTCAAATGTGGCGGTGGACACAAAACGACAATTTGTACAAAAGACCGCAGTACCCCAGCTAAGTGCGTCCTATGTGGTGGAGATCATCCTGCCAATTATAAAGGCTGTAAAGTTTACCAAGACCTTCAAAGATCCAAAAACCCAGCAAATACACCTTACATCCAACAAGCTCCTCCTAACCTAAATAAATTCCCTCTTCTTCGTAACCAAGTCAATAACCACAATGGTGAAACACAAACACTTACACAAAACGTAGTTAACAATCCTCAAGCATGGGCCAGAAGAAGCAACAATCCCCTAACTCAAGACCAACAGCAACTTAACACCAACGAAGTACTTACAAATTTCTTCAATGAGTTCAAAAATATGTTTTCCCCAACTAATAAGTCGGAATAGCATGATACTTAAAATGCTTTTCACAGTAATTAACAAAATAGCCTAAAAATGGCTACTTCACTGCGCATCGGTTTGTGGAACGCCAATGGTATCCCTAACCATATTCTTGAAGTAATAACTTTTCTACAATTACAACAAATTGATATACTACTTATATCAGAAACTCACGCAACAAGTAGGACAATAATTAAAATACCGTATTATACTGTATATTATGCTAATCACCCTGATGGAACGGCTCACGGCGGATCAGCTGTGATAATTAAAAATACGATTATCCACAATACAGTCTTATCTAACCGAAAAAATACAAGGTGCACCCATAAAACTTAAAGCTTTTCCCTACTCATTTGTTATATCAGCCGTGTACAGCCCACCAAGACATGCCATTTCGTCTGATGAATATGAAAATTTTCTGAGATCCCTAGGCAACAAATTTATAGTAGGAGGAGACTGGAATGCAAAAAATACAGCTTGGGGCTCTAGACTTATCAACCCTAAAGGACGCAACCTACTAAGAACAATTCAGAGAAACAATTATGATTATCTATCAACCGGAAAATCTACCTATTCGCCTAATGATCCCAGCAAACTTCCGGATTTATTAGATTTTGCAATACTTAATCGAGTAGCTAATGTATATACTAAAGCGGAATCTAACTACGACCTCTCCACTGACCACTCTCCAGTCATCATTACTATCAGTACAACAATAATCGCAAAAGAAATGTCTGCTAGATTGTGTAATAAAAATGCGGATTGGGATCAATTCAAGAACATGTTAGAAGGAAACATTAGCCTAACTATTAGAATTAAAGATAATCAAGACCTGGATGAAGTAGTCCACCATCTAACGACAATGATCCAGTCAGCCGTCTGGCAAGCCACACCAACTATTGAAAATCTCAGTCCTAAAGCTGATAATATTACCCGCCATATATGAAACAAGGAACAGGCAAGGTAAAACAATCTACAATAGGCTTACTCATCAACTACATAATACCCTTATAGAAACATGCAATGAAATATTTAAAGAATACATTACAAAACTATCTTCTAACGATCATGCAATTTGGAAAGCAACTAAAAAATTTAAGAGGCCAATACTAGTAATACCACCAATCATAAACCTAATTATACGTGGGCCAGAACAGATAAAGATAAAAGGGGTACATTCGCAGAATATCTCGATAATGTATTTACCACCCCAAACCCACACCACATGATAACAATGACGGCACAGAAGTTCAAGATTTCCTGACTGCTCCATACCAGCTTTCACTACCAATAAAACCCTTCTCCCCATCAGAAGTCCTTCAGCAAATTAAATTTACGAACACCAAAAAAGCCCCTGGCTATGATATGATCGGAGGAGAAGTTCTGCAATATCTTCCAAGGAAAGCACTGGTTCTTCTTATCACCATATTTAATAGTATAATGAGGTTAAGCTACTTTCCAGTACTATGAAAGTATGCTCGGATTACTATGATTGCAAAGCCCGGCAAACCACCTAACCACCCATCTTCTTATAGACCTACAAGCCTTTTACCCATAATGTTTAAGATTTTTGAAAGACTCCTTCTACAAAAAATAAAAAAAACAGTAAATCTCAACCAGATAATCCCACCCTATCAGTTCGGCTTTTGTGAAGCCCACTCAACGATACACCAATGCCATCGAATCGTCAATCAAATAATAGAAAGCCTTGAAACCAAAAAGTATACTACAGCTGCATTCCTAGATATAAAGCAAGCTTTCGACAAAATTACACTTCCCATGTCCGATGTATCTGGTTCTAAAATCCTACCTCGCCGATAGATCCTTCCAAGTCGTGATAAATGGCTCAACCTCTGACTATCACCAAATCCAAGCAGAAGTGCCACAAGTTAGTGTTTTGGATCCTTTACTCTACCTGATCTATTCATATGATACGCCAACCACGCAGGACATTTCTATTGCCGTGTTTGCCGATGACGTAGTCATGTTATCAACCGGTGATAAGCCCAATGTATCTGTAGCGTCACTTAAACCTACTGCAAGATTGGACTCGCAAGTGGAGAATAACAGTAAACAGTGAGAAGTCAGTTCAAGTAACCTTCACTAATAGACGACTTGATTGCCCTAAAACTACTTTCAACAATATTCCAATTCCAATCAAGTCTGAAACCAAATACCTAGGAATGCACCTTGATGCAAAACTCAACTGGAGCATGCATATCAAAAATAAGAGAAAACAAATAGACTTAAAGGTGAAGCAAATGTACTGGTTAATCGGAAGACGTTCGCAGCTATCGCTATCAAATAAATTATTACTTTATAAGACAATCATAAAGCCCATTTGGACTTATGGTGTTCAACTTTGGGGCTGTGCGAAAGCGTCCCATACAAAAATACTCCGAAGCGTTCAGTCTAAAAACCCTTCGCATAATGACTGATGCACCATGGTATGTAAGTAACGAGACCATCCATAATGACCTGAAGATCCTGTATGTAGCATCCGAAATTCAGAGACTTGCAAAAGCTTACACTCACAACTTACCAGGGCATGAAAACGACCTCATAGGGCGCCTCGTAAACCAGCCAGGCGTTGTAAAAATGCTCAAGCGTAACTGGCCACAAGACCTAATTCCCCAAGCGATTTATATTGGTATATTTTCCCCTAGGTTGATGACAATGGCTTGATCCTGACATGTATTTCTATATAAGATCAAATTTACTTATTACTCAATTTGTATAACATGAATAGATTGTAAATATGCAAATACAAATAAAAAATCTAATGTTTATTCAATAACATATTAAAAATTACTAATCCGGTACTTTGGCTACCACCAAAATTATATTATTTTCGGTTTTCTCGAATAATTTATATCATTCTCATCTAAATCTTTCGAAACTTCAATACATAATTGCCGAAGATACAAGGCATCGGTTTCTCAAATCGAATTTATCAGAAATATAAAGAATTAAAAAAAATATTTTATAAAATAAAGAATATCATCGTAATCGCTAATCAACTTTGTTTGAGTAAAATAATTTTTCATAAACATAGACACATTATTTCGAGTGACTTTTTAGCAAGAATAACCTAATGCTTCGTAGCATAGCCCTTTGCATCGATGACAGCCTGGCATGTCCTGGGCATTGAGTCGATGGTGGATTGGGGATCTTCTGTCACTAATCCTCCAGCTGAGTGAACCTCTCTGCTGCACACTTCTCGTCAGCTCTCCCCACAGCGCTTCGATAATGTTTAGATCAGGAGATTGACTTGGCTGGTCGAGAAGGATCACGCGATGGTGAGCGAACCATGAGGTGATGACTGCGAAACTTTGAGTCGTTATCTTGTTGGAAGATGAAGGTAGGACCGATGGAATTAAGAGCGTGGAGTCGCGTCGTGTTCTCCAGATTCCGGGAATAAAACGAAGAGGGCCAACTCCATTCTCATCTAAGCATTTCCACACCATACATAATCCCCCACCATGCTTCATAATGGGCAGTTAGTACTAGGGATCGACATTCCGTCACTGCCAAAGAGGTTACATTTGGATTCGTCGTTCCAGACAATTTGGCTCCACTCTCTCCATCCCTATTGCAGATGGTCCTTCACCTATTGAAGTCGGAGTCTCCGATTTTTTTCGCTGATCATTACAGGTTTTTGTCCTTGGAATCCTGCCTGGTCTAGACGACGTCTGACCGTTCATACGGAGGGGCTTGGGTCCGTGGGAGTATTAATGAAGGAGGAAATCTCAGTTGTAAGTCGAGGGTTGTTCCGATTAGTTGCGCAAGTGATCACACGCGGTCTTCTAGCTATATTCATATTTCTCACTCCTCCCTGCACTCTGCAACGCTTTAGAAAAGTACTCACTGCCCTCTAGGTCACTCCGAATTGTCGTGAGAGTTCAACTTGTGTTCGTCCTTGCCGCCGGCCGATCAAGATTAACAAGTTTCAGGAACTTCGGCGTTTTCTAATCACTTACAACAATGCAGAGTGTATAGGAGAAGCAATTATGGAAAAACGATTAAAATTCAAAAAGGTATGAACTAAACAGCAAAATATTGTTTTTGGAATATACAAGATATTTGAAAAATGGACAACCATGGAAAATATTTCTCAGAGTAAGATAATTATTTTTTTATTATTATTAACTGCTATGTTAACAGCTAATATTAAGACTAAGAAGCATATGTGAAGATTGTAATACTAAAATGAGATGAGAGGAGAATGTGACCCAGCGCCGATCCCCTGTATTTAATAATTGCTAATTGGTAAAATCTAGTGTTTTTTTGCCTATTGAAATGTCGAATGGTATAACCATCTTCTAGAAGATTTGTTACTAACACACTGGGGTAACTCTGGTCTATTTACATGGTAGGTTGCATATCTTCTGATTTTATCTCTGACACATGAAACCGTGAGATCGCCGTGAAGCGTTTTATTGCTGACGTACTATTTCGCGTTTACTAATAGTCTTGCTCGGAAATCTTTGAATAAAATAATATTGGATTCCGTAAGTCTATACAAGTGTTAACACTTTGGTATTAAGCGACAATTTAGATTCTCTGTCCAACAGCCAATGCGTGTTCGTCATTCTGATGGCCAACTCTTTCCTCTTTTTTGTAAGGAGTCTACGTGAGTCTTCTATCCAAATATATACCGAGGTTCGTAGCTTCTTGCTTATCTGGAATTTGTATACCATTTAGTATTATTGGTGGTAAAGGATTGCTCTTTGTAGTGAATGTTATTACTGTCGATTTGCTCTAACTGATTTTTATATGCCCCTTGTATAGCCACTTTTGTAAGTTATTAAGTGACCTTTGCAGGTGTGTCCCAGTTTAACGAAACCTCCGACATGGAATACGGTCTCAACATTTTAAGGGTGCTTTCCAAAAAGGCAGGCTGATTTGCATGTTAACCTGCAGCATCGACTTGGGAGATATAAAATGCTATTTACTATCATCTAGTTAAAGATTTTTTTATCATGACCCAAGTGATACTACAAGTTCGATAAATAATTTTTAGTGCCAAGCTTTATCACCTGCCCTGTAGAAATTGTGTAAAGTTTATGCTGTTTTCCTAGAGCGATAGTTGAATTTCATGCAATTACTGACAATATTTAGTTTTTAACTTTAATTTTGATGTGATTATCAAAAAAACCTATCCCTCCACGAAGAAAATTATCTTTATATCGAGTGCAGGTTTAAAATAAATTGAACATTTCACATACACAACTTTCGCTTTCGTGATCAATGATAAATGAACAAGTGGATCTACGGGTTGAAGCGCGTCGATTCTCGACGTTTTGGCATCCACTTTTATGCCATTTTCAAGGGGTTTAGTTTTTTACTCGGGGTTTTAATCTTCCCATTTCCCAAGGAGAATTAAATGTCAAAGAAGAAGACTTTCGTCTTCTCCTTAAAAATTGCTTCAAAGTGTGCGAAAACGTCGGAAATTTTCCAATAATTAACGCGGTTCAATTTGTGAACCCAACTGTTCAAAGTTTATATGTTAATTGATCTCTGCCAACTATATAGTTATTGAGTAACTCAAAAAAATAAATAAACAATGAAAGAAAATTTTAATTTTTCAACATAAAGCTTAGTACAATTAAAGTAAATTGCATTGAGTATTATATTATTCAATGTAGCCCTCATCAGCGGTCACGACCTTTCCGAATCAGGAATTCAAGCTGCTGCAGGTTATACAGATTTCTTCTTGTCTTTATGTGTTATTACCTCCATGATGGAGGCTTTTAAGCTGTCCTTGGTGACATAATGCCCCTCAATGACTTTCATCTCCACTACGCTCCATATGTAGTAGTCAAAAGATTGCAGTTGGGGCTGGGGAGTAACCACAAGTGACTAGTGGTAAGGCAAATTGTTGTATAGCCGTGCCTAAGACTTTTTTGCCTTGTGAACTAAACTGGAATCTTGGTGAAATACGTGCTCTCGCTCAGCGATCACCTTCTTTATCTAGGACTTGACCACTGTCTTCACCACGTCCATATATTTAACGGCGGTCACGGTCAAGCCTTTCTTATATAAGTGAAGCGCTATAACATCCTTTTTACTGATTACAAACCCCAGGACCATCACAAAGACGGAAAAATTTATATATTTAGAGGAATCATGACAGATCCAATAGTCATGTAGGTGATTGACCTTCCTCTTCTGGATAAAATTTTTTTCGCCCGAAAATTCTTGATTTCGTTCAACAGTGATTGAACCTTCAGCTGCTTTTCTATAGGTTTCTTAGTTAATAGTTGACGGTTGGTTAAAACAAAAGACTTGTAACGCAAGTCTTGGCGCACCTGTAGATTAACCATCGACCTTGCTACGCCCATTTTTGCCTTTATATTGCTGACTAATTCATCAGTTCTTTTGCGATCAGATTTTTTGTTATTAGTTGCCTCCACCTGGTGATTAGATTCTCTATACTTCTTGGCTAAGTCGTAAACTTAAGTCTTTTTGTAGCCAAACCACTCAATAATTAACGTTGGTGATTTTTCAGTGGAAGGAAATTTGAGTATAGCAGCTTTGCGGTCGTATTCTCCACTCATTTTGTTGACTATCGTAGGTTGTTATGTTGCTTATAAGGAATACGACGCAAATATAATTGGCAAATTTGAAGCGATATGGCTACTAAAATATTTGAGAAAAACGATTCTAATGATTCATACATTTTAAATGTATGTTTGTGGCTCACATTCACCATTGAAATATTTTTCAAAATACATGGTTGCACACAATTTACTGTTCAAATTATATGCAAACATTTAGCTAATATTCCCAACATTTTTAAGTGGCTTCGTCTTGTGACTCTAAACCGGTACAACTGCAACTATATTATTCTTATCCTTGAACCCAAATTTCTATGTTCAACATTTCCCGCATATGTAGTGGTTCCAAATTGATCTGCCTCGGCATTCAACCTCAAAAACCCAAATCGGCTAAACGACTCGAAACTACTGATGGCTTCGAGTCCTTCTGGCAGTAACAATCCTATGCGTCGCAGTCTTTGTTTATTAAGTATTTATAGTCTGCCACCCGCGTGGAGTTGCTAGTCTCCTATCGGGCGCCTCCCCAAACGGCGAATAGGGGAAGGCTCGCCATATACGGCGGGTATTTGGAAGACAGAACATCTAAGGCGGGCCAAAATTAGCAGCAGTGTCTGACCCAGATTGGGAGGGTGTCAACAATGGAATGGGGCAGCAGTCTTTCTATTACCTGGTATTGGCAAATTCTATGAAAGAATCAAACGCCAGTATGCGATACATTCAAAAGCGCTGTCGTAGCGGCAAAAACGGTTTTGACTCTGTGGTTCAGAAAGCAAACTACTACACTAATTGTCACAAGAATGATCACCAATCATAAATATGATGATCGTCAACGCCTGATAAAGCGGGCAGGACATGTGAAGAAGAAGAAGTCTGCAAAGGTCGGATCGCACACTAACACTAATTTGTCCAACCCCAGCACCCCCATCATAAGTCCGCGTAATTGCCCAAGAACTGCCACTGCTCACGCACTCCCAATAATTTTTCGATCTCATTCTACTCTTGTAGCAACAAAAGCCCTTTCTTCTCTGACCGTAGTTTTCTCATCTGCGTAGCAGATTAACAGAGTGTAGATGGTGTAGTCTACTTTCCCACATGGGCATTTGTATTGGTTCTTCGCTATCTACCAAATTTCGAGGAGGTAAGACCGGCAGTTGCCATATCCAGTAATAAGCTGACCGGTGTGACTGTTAAGGTACCTTGCGGTATTTGCGGGGGGTGTTATCCCTGCTCCCATCTTGCTTTTTACCTTGTAATCAATTCTTTACAGGTCTTATTGAAACCGTCCCAACAATCGTTACTTCTGATCCTGCCGCAGCTCCTTTGGCCAGCTGGTCTTCGCGACGTGTGCCTTGGTAAAATGGAAATGGATCTCGATTGGGTTACAAGGCTCCAAACGTCGACTTGCAAATTCTTCAGCGTTTGCTCATGCTTTCTGGAGTAAATAGTGCTAAATAGTGTCTAATATTACAGTGTCTCAGATAATCTCGAAAGTCTTGATTACAAAGATGGGTGCAAGGATGGTGCAGTAATACTTTCGTCATATCAGTAGCGTTGAAGAATGGCTGATAGACTTGCTTAATCATAAATCTATAGACTGTACAAAGCCCCATAGGAGCTTTGAGTAGCTACATTTTGTTTTGACTGTGTAATCATTTCTTCCTCATGTCGTTTGGTGTATTAAGGCCAAAAGAGGACATTTTAATACTGGTTAGTATAATTACATTTTTGATTATATTGCTGAAAGTCATTTAGTTTTTTCCCGTTTGGCATTAGTTACTAACAATGTTCTTCACTTGGTACATGGTGCAACGCCTTTTTTTGTTTTATGTCCATTTCGTATTCTTGTATACGTATTTTTTTGTAAATGATACTCATACATACACAGTTCGATACTCCCGAAGGTTTACAAATTATTTTTCATCCTTCTGTGTTTTTGGTTTATACAACTTTCTGCCTATTGTTCTTAATACCTCCTGCCATCCTATTCTTTTTTCTGTGGTATATTTTCCAATTCTCACAGTCAATGTTTTTCTGGGTTCTTCCACTTAGCTGCTACCTATGGCTTTGACTACCCATATTTTTTTAAATTGTCTGTGACTATTCAGTTTTACAAGACATCCAAATCTCTTTAGTTTTTCTTCTTCTAATGTTTCTTTTAATACTTTTTCTTGTAGTTCCATTCGTATGTCATCATTTATTATCTTGTCCGATCTTTTGACATTTAGTATAATCCTAGATATATGTTGAATGCAGCTCTTATCCCTATTGTTTAATTTATTTCTATTCTTAATTCTGTATTGGCATTGTTTAATAATTGTATCTATTACATACAAAAGTAGAAGACTCAGGACTTTTTATATTTTTTTATCATGTCATATTTGCACAACTTAATAAAATATAGGAAAGCTTTCCTATCTTTAATATTTATTCCTGATATACGTTGCAATGGAAATGTGTAATTCTATATACTACGACGGGTTTGGAAACCTCGTTGTACTTCTATTATTTCCTAGTACAACCCTTAATTTGCTTTCTCAGTTACGCACAGGGATATACTCCTATATTTGTACAATTTTGTCTCCTTTTTTATGTATTTGCAAATTATTACCTTACTTCACTCAGTTGGTATCTTTTTACTCCTTCATGGAAAATGAAAGATTTTTTAGCTCCCAAAAATTTGATTACTTTTGGTGTTACTTTATCGCATCTCCGAACTTGTCTTTAATTTTGCTATAATTTTTGTTACTTCGTTCTTGGTAATGTATTCTTCATGCCGTGGTACTTTTTTTAATCTCTATAATGTTGTTCTCTATTTCATTATCTATTAGCAAGTCTAAAAACTATCCATTCCATCTATTTGAACTGTTTTTCTTTTGTTGGAATGTTTCTTGTTCGTCTTTCGCTTACTTTAACTTTATCTGTTTCTCATTTTTAAAAACCTAAATATTTTATTGAACAATTTCTTGTTTATTTATATTACTCTGTCAATTGATTTTTATAGCTTCATTAACGTTTCGTATATAATGAACATCTTTTTGTGCTTGATAGATACTTTTTCTATAACTTTATAATTTTTAATGTCTTTTTTAATTTTCAATCTGCCATATGGTGTGTTTCTTGTTCCTTGTTCTGTTGATACCACATGCCTTTTTTGTGGTTTTTACCAATATTTATTTAAAATTCTCTTATCTTGTGTCAGTGTTGTGACTATTTTGCAAGTTGATATCAATTCTTCTACTTTAACTTTACTAACAGTCTATTCTTATGACTTTTTTTCTTAGTTTATGTATTTTTGTGTTTTTCCTTATTTTGATGGTAGGCTTTGGTCATTTTCTATTTCATAACCTGTTTTGCTTTTTAATTTATTTTTTTTAAGTAGTTGCTTTAAAGTTTTCAAATAATGCCCTATAACTTTTTACCTCTGTTTTATGCATTTCTTTATGTTTCAAGTTTCATTGAAAGTTTCTGTTTCTTATTGTAGAATGAGACTATATCTAATATCATTTTTTCATTTCTATTAACTTCCCAAATTCGTCGAACTACTTCTGCCTCTGCTTATATGTTTTTATTATAAGATATTCTTACTCTGACAGCTTGGCTCTGCTTTTTACTAATTGTAACTTTGGCTTTTTTATCTAAATGTGTATTTACAATTTTACAAAATAAAGCATGTAACAATAATAGTTTTAATGTCGTTTAGTTCTTCTGCCAATAATCGGTGTGTTCCTATCGCACAGTTTCTCTACAATTCATAAAGTCTGTTTTTGTTTTTTTTATATTTTGTGTTTCTTCCACGCGTGTTTATTTAAAGTCTTTGTTAATCATATAGCAGCGTTTTTATTTATTATTCTTATTTTCATTTGCTTTCTTTTATGTGGTTGTTATTAGCTACTCAGTGTTACTTTATAACAAGTTACCTTGACGTAATATTAATTCATTACATTTGTCTCTCTGATTTTGTTCTTTTATTTTGGGAATTTACTTTGGTCGCTTTTTATGCCGTAGTCGTATTATAGGACGGTAGGTATTTTTTAAAGATTTTAATACAATTATTTTCATTATTCTTTAATTTTATTAGAATTTTTATCTCAAATCGACTTAAGTTCTACTATCATAATAATTCTTTCTTACTCCGATTTATTTAGTACGCATTTTTTCTGTTCTAGTTACATTTCAGCACGTGGGAACGTCTGATTTGGGCTTCTGAATACCGAATATTATTGGCTGAATTGCTCTTCTTACACGGCTTTCTGAACGTTCTTTATTTTACATTTCGAATTAATTTTTTTCATGTCTATCTTTGACTTGAGTTTCTTCGGCTCTGCAAACATTGTCAGAGGTGTTTGTGGAGCTTATTATATCCTCAGTTCTAGCGACTTTTACCGGTACAAGTTCACTTTATTCCTGCTATTTTATGCTCTCTTCTTCTTTATTATCACACGCGAGAACCAATATTTGTTTAAGTTTACGCGACTAACCGTCACTATAAGCAACTTGTCAGAAGGAATTTAAAACTGCTCTTATTACTATTTTAAATCTTAATTTAAAAATAGTAAATTAGAAATGCCCTGTTAAATATTTTATGCAAAAACAATCTATTGCTTAAGGCCACAAACGAAAAAAATTGTGGAAAATTGCGGTTTGTTTATAATACACTTAAATGAATATTTTAGAGAAAGCAAAGAGCATCCCTTTGTTTTCCAAAAACTCATTAAAATCTGAAATTGCTTTAATTAGTAAGTTTATACAAACTGCATTGAGCCTGTGGATTTTCCGCTTTGCGAAAAATAGCAAAGCAATTTTAAGCGCCTGATAAGCATCACAAAAAAGAACAGGGTTTTTACGGAACTGTAAAGAGCTGCCATTACAATATGCAATAATAATTAACCCAAACAGTGGATGGCGAACACGACTTTTTGAATAAATTAAATGGCCACTACCAGCAAGCAAACAGCCGCCTAAGGTAACAGCGCGCCGCGCTTTTTGACTCCATTTGTCAAGTGCGCGTGATCTTATTTTTGCCGAGGAAACAGCTTTTTAGTATTTTGACGCGGCGTGTCGTCCTGGCCCGCGCTTAAATTTATTAAATGCCACATTAATTAGTGGCAACGTTGAAACATTAATTCTCAGATATTATTTAAATTATTATACGTGTCACGCTAAAAGCGGCTAAAAATAAACGGCAAATGGGGCTAGTGAATTTTTGTCCTTTAAGGGCAAAAATTTTGAGCTGGGGGTAATTACAGTAAAAGCAGCCTTAATAAATGAACTGTTTAAGCTAACAAAATAGTTGAAATAACGTACGCGTCCCTTAGATTAAATATAAATATGAATTACTAAAGCTTAGATAATTAAAAAATTAGTTAAATAACAATTTTCCCTGGTTTAGAATTATACAATAGAATTTGTTGAAGTAAAGATGCAAAATTAGAATTGCAAATGAAGCACTGAATAAATAAATGTGCGAAAAGAACTAAATAAATTATTTTAGAGGCTTTAGTAATTTTAAGATCCTAAACTGAGTCTGCAATGTTAAAAACATACTGAAAATCAAACTTCCCCAATAGTATTACTGTTTATAGGGACTTGTGTGTTTGTCACGAATATTTTGTTACTGAACTAAACATAAAATGGGTCATTTCATGTTAACAGCCAGTTTTTACATAGAACTACAATAAATTATATTGAGCGTATCGTACACAAAAGCTGAAATAAAGTTGTTTTATCTATATTCTTTCGATCATATTGCAAACTGATATGGATTATTTATTTTCGTAACACAAATATTTTCAGATTTATTAAATAATATATATAATAATATATATAAATAATATAGAAACCTAAACAACAACAAAAAAGTTATAAAAGCAGTTATACATTTGGACATTTGAATATTTAACAAAATATCTAAAAGCCTTGAGTCCTGTTTGCAAGATTAGTGTCAATATTTACTTGAATGGATAGACTTCTATAAATCCCTAGTTGAGTTTAAGCGGAGAGACTGATTTAACTACATCAATTTTTTTATGATGAGATTTACTTTTGATATTTTTTTACTTAATATCAACTAATCTAAATTCTCTTCTACTGTATTCAGTAAATATCCCAACTGCAGTAACATATGAAAGGCTTATCTAGAGATGATAGAGATGATAGAGAGGAGTTTTATATAGATGACAGTAATTACTATTAATTTAGGTCACTAAGCCAGATTTTGTATTGGCAATAAACAAAAATACTAAGCAACAGTTTTTTAATATATGGTAGCCTTTCAAATGTTACAGCTACCACAAACAAATGTTTAGATAATTTTATAGAGTTGGGTTACTGATAAATCAAGGTATATTTGTAATCTAATTGTAACAGGCATTTACATGCATAAAATGTGGAAGGTTGCACAACACTACTGCTTGTAAAAAAACCAAAGAGACCCCTACCACTTGTGCCCTATGTAATGGAGCTCACTCTGCAAACTATATAACATGCAAATATTGTCATCGCTTATACAAACCCAATGCATCCTGTAGCAACCCTAATATCCCAAAATTAAGACCAATAAACTTACAACAGAACCTTTAGCAGATTAAAACTGCACATAATTTACTCCACCAAAGAATCTATTACGCGAATGTGGTCTTGAGTAACATCAGGAGCTTTTCACAAACAATGGACGGTGGTAGCAACTAAAATATCAGTGTCATGCTGAACAAATTTCTCGATGATTTCAAAAATGTATCCAATTCGCTCATACAACAAAATAGCATAGTATTAACTATGTTCACTATTATCTTAAATATAATAGCACAACAATGGGCAAGTTTTGACGGATAGCTCCCTGGAAAGTTAGTGAAATGAGGCCAGCATAAGAAAAAGTCAAATTATTTTTAAATTCCAATTGACATTATTAACATGCAAAACTCACTGCACAGTAGTGCGGAATGCACTTAACATTTTTTTCTCCAATCTTCACCCACCGTATGTCTCCTTATTAAAAAGAATTTCTGGCAAAATATGGAGGCGATCTGATGAGTTTAAGGTCAAGTCCGGTCGATAAAAGATTTTGCCACTAAGTGGCCACACCTTCAGTTGGGCGCTGCTGCCCCCGAGGAGTCACGCACCCACTACGTATTATTAACGCACAATAAACATTTGCGGTGTGGGCGTTTGCGTTGCATCATCGGCTCGACGCTGTGTTTTAGTCAATTTATCCAATTTCTATAGATGTTTACTCAATTTTGCCACTCCCATACCACCCAAAACCTATCCAACTTTCAACGGGACCATGTGTCTCGTTCTAGGCCACTTTGCATAGCTTCCAGTTACTCAATTACCTTCAAAAGCCAACATTCTACGTTTATACAAGTTCCACTATCACCAGTAATTTCACGCCAACTCGAAGACGATCAACGAACTAGTCGATACAGTGGCCAAAGAAGTCCTCCATCATTGAGAAATGGGCAAAAGTATCTACGCTGAGAATCTCGGCGCCGTCAAGGTGAAAGTCAAGCGACTATACTAGCACTACGAAAAAGAAATGACTCATTGGTTACATCGGCACGGGGAAAAAGGAGACAGACGAGTGGAAAGCGAGATTCAGGAGCACCAGGCCGCATATCGTTCTCTCTTCGATTGATCTTTTCCAATCTAAGCTGGGAACTGACTGCAAGTGTGTGATGTGCACTAAGCTAATGGAGCGCGTCAAGCGCCTCCGTCACATATCCCCTTTCGTTGATTCGATTGGATCGCAGAATCTCCAGGCAAAAAGTGACAAGTTCAATCGCAACCAAGATCGAAAACGCAAGGCGCCGAAACGTCTATTAAACCAAAATGAAGTTGCACTTCAAACTGATATGTCTGAGACCATCTCCGACGATGATGAGGAGGAAGAAGAGAGCGGAAACCCAAGTCGGAACGTCGCCGACTCACTGTCCCCCAAATCAATCCTTGTTACCTGTGTACGCAATAAAGTGTCTCGCAAAACAGCGTCTCAGAAATTCAACTCCCAGTTTGCTGTACCTCACCAGATTACCAAAGGCGCCATCTAAAGTGGCATTAGCTCTCTGCGGTCGTTGTCAACTGCCCAGCACGAAGACAAGCTGCGACACAACCCACCCATTTATTTCGATGAAAAGCGATCGATTAGCCAACGATGTGAACGGCAGGAAGACGGTAGTTTCACTAGGAACCTAGTGACCAATGAGCATGCGACGGTGCTCTCGATGACTCAGGTGGACATTGAGCTGGAGTTCTGCACTTTACTTCCCATTCATCGTATCTATTTAATTGCAGGCGCCGGTGTTACAACCCGAGTTTTGGTGGAATATTTCAAGATCGGAGAATCGACATCGAAGCGAGCTTGATGCTCGTGGAGTGTAACGGCTGAGCGATGAATGTCATAAAATGGATTGGTATCAATCAGCGTCTCGAAGAACGCCTCAAGAAGCCACTTCAGCCGGTGATTTGCCTAATGCATCTCAACGAGCTTCTCTTCGAGCACTTATTTGCAAACCGGTGGGGAAAACGAAAGACACATCAAATTACGAAGGCTCACTGGTAAAGAGATCAAAAGAAACGACCTCTCCACTCTTCCTATTTCCAATTTTTGGCCAATTTCTGGAAGATCGAGCAGAGCATTTTCTTTCCTACCTGGTCTGACGAATTTCTCTCGACATCGGTGCGGTAAAGCAAAATACAATGTCTGACAAAAGTTTATAATTATATAAGATAACCAATAAGAGTTCTTGCCGTTTTTAGTGGCCAAAAAGAAAATGATTTACAGAAAGTGTAGCCTACTGTTAGTACTCGAAGTAATCACCATTGGCATCCAGCATCTTTTGCCAATGTGTCTACAGCTGTCCAATCTCTTTGCAGTAAAACTTGAGGGTTTTGGCCGCAAAGAAGGATTTTCCACAAATACGATTGTCCAGGGAGTGGAAGAGGTGGTAATCGGATGGCACAAGGCCAGGTGAGTAAGGAGGATGGCACAAAGTCTCCCAACCAAGTCGCTGTATGGTATCCCTGACCACCCGTGCGACATATGGTTTGGCGTTGTCCAGAAAGAAGAGTACACCTTTGCAATTCACCAGTGCTGTGCAATACTTGTTGCACACGTTCCAATTGCTGCGAGTACAGGTCCACAGTGACCGTTTAGCTCGTTGGTAGCAGCTCACAGTGAATCACTTGACGAGCTGTCCACCAGACACAAAGCATAATCTTGCGTGGGTGCATAGGTGGTTTTGCGCTGTGAGGGACAGTATCCTGGGGTGACAACCAATGTTTGGAACGCTTGGGAGTGTTATACAGGAACCACTTTTCGTCACTGATAAGCACTCGATTGAATATGGATGTGGTATGGTGGCAAGAATGTAACGGCTTACAGGTTGCCATTCGTTGTCTCTTGACTTCCAACAGCGTGTGCTTAGCCTTTACGTCTTATCTAAGTGGTGCAGATGAAGTCTAACTATTTCATCAGAAACGTTAAACTGTCTTGCAAGTTTATCACACGTTAGAATACTGTCCTCCTTAATGGTCGCCTGCAGGGCTTTGTCAGCCAACCCTGTGGTTGTCCACTGCGAGGTTCATCATAGAGGGCAAATTTTCCGACTTCAATTTCTGAAACCCATGCCTTGCAGTATGTTCATTCACAACACTATCCACAAACGCTTGACATATTCGGCGACCTGATGCAGCTGATGATAAGCCCATTTTGAGGTCGTAAAGCAAACAACACCGAACGAGATCCTTGGACACTTCCACTAGTCTTCGCTACTGTAAGAGTTACGAATGATGAAAGTGCGCGTTGGGCCTGCTTTTATATTTTTTTCCTATTTTCGACCGACCGATGTTTAAACCACGTGATACACTAATTACATATTTATTCGCCCTTCATTCAAAGGCAAAGCAAAAACGGCAAGAACTTTATTGGTTACCTTTTATTTACATGATCGGCGAGATATCTTAAATATGGCTAAAATCAACATTTATAACCCTTTCTCAGAAGCATAGTGCCAAACAATGTTTAAACTATCGACTAATCGATCTCATGAGCCACCCTTTGAAAGTCCTTCTCAAAATTATTTACCATGCATATACAAACGCTGAAAATGAATATATCAGACGAACACAATTCAATGCTTTATAGACTATCAAAAGGGGTTCAACACGATAAGCTTGATCAAGTTCTACAAACAGTTGGATTGGACAATAATGACTGAAAATAATATAACAAATAGTAAGAAAACATCAAAAACTATAATTGAAGGAAGAATAAAATATAGTCAAATCAAAAAGATGAAATGCAAAAGAAATTTCGGAAATCCTTAAAATAAGAAGAGATTTAATCAATGACAAATTTAGTAATATCAAGTTTGCAGGAAGATAAACAATGGAAAAGCTGCAGGGATTCATGAAAGTAAGACATATTAGTGAGCAGTATAAATTGCAAAATAAGTAGGAAGAAAATGCAAATAATTATATAAAGGATAGTAATTCACCTCATACCGTTTAACAAAAACAAATACAAAGAGATATTACATTTAGACCAATGTCAACGAAAACTGGGATCACACGTTAGAAATAAAATGTCGCATTAGGGGATCTGAAGGAAATTTAAAAATGTTGAATGTCTTTTAAAGTCACATTATGACCAATCAAAATAAAACTATTTATAAACAGAAAGAACTTCAAGCATAACAGAGACAAAAGAAACCGTGGAAAAGGAAAACTGCTGAAATCAATAGACCATGCTAATTCAACGATACGAATTAAATGATTTACAAGGAAAGGTATTAGGCAAAGGCTTGCAGAAGAAGAATATCATAGCTACAGAATCTTGGCACATGGTTTAATAAACAATTGGCCTTTTTAGAGTAATGGTAAACATGGTGCAAATTGCCATGGTAATCGCCGTTATTCGTTAACGGATAGGCACTCGATAAAGAAAAAATAACATTCAAATGTGACAATTACCTTTGCCATGAATAGCAGAATAGTGTCGTCAAAAAAACTCAATATTCTTTCATGTCTTTGATTAAGTACTCAAAATTTTTAGACTAACTTTCTATTACTCCTAAATAATTAATTATTTTGTATCTATTTATACTAAACTTATTAATTTATCTATGTCTTATATACATATTGTTTTAATGATATAATGTTCTCTTTTTAATTTTTATTATACGACAAAAAACTAATACATAAAAACAAAATCGAACAAAAGACAATGACATGGCGACGAATAAGGAAAAGAAAATGGACAAAATAACAAATAGTAAGAAGGAAACAAATAAATGGAAATAGCAAAAAGAATAAAATATAGTAATAACAGGAAAAATGAATGAAATTGCAAAAGAAAATTAATATAATAGCCTTAGAAGAATTAGATGGGAAAGGAAAGAAGAAATTAATAAAGAAGATTACATATTATATTATGCAGGGGAAGATAAACAAGGACGAAATGGAAGTGGTTTTATGGTAGATAAGACATATAGAGAGAGAATACTAGAGTTTAGAAGAATTAGTGGAAGACAAATTAAAAAATAAGTTATATAATATTATAGTAATTAATGTCTATCCGTCAACAAAAGAGTCAAATGACGAGGAAAAGAATGAATTCTACGAGACACTAACAAAGATCTGCACAAATACACCGAAAAATGATGCGTTGCTGATTATGGGGGATCTTAAGGCAAATATAGGGTAAAAAAATGAAAATGGCGAAAGAATATGCAACCGAGCTGCAGAAATTAATGTTTTTAGTTAGCACAAAATTCAAGCATAAAAGAGAAAATAAAGAAACGTGGATAATACCAGGAAAAAGGTGCTGAAATCAAGTAGACCATGTACTAATTAACAAAAAGAGAAGATAAAATGATACAAGATGTTGCGATCCTATAGAGGAGCAAATATTGATTTAGTCCCCCAGGTAATTATATTAGAAACAATGCTGAGAAATAAGAAAAAGAAAAAGACAATGAGAATGAGATGGGAATTTGATAATCTAAAAGTAGAATAGAAGAGAATAAAATACGAAAAAGAATTAGAAGAAGAACTGAATAAGAAACTGAAGAAAGAAAATATTGACGAAGGATAATATAAAGGGAAGCATTGTTAAAGCATTGGTAAAAAGAATAGGGCGAAGAAGAGTAGAAATAAAAAATAAATGGTATCTTAAAGATTGCGAAATAATAATAGAAAAGAAGAAAGACGCAAGACTAAAATATATAAAGAATTAAGAAAAGAAGGCACGAAACTATTAAAAACAAAAAAAACAATGGATTGGGGAACTGATGGATGAGTTAGAGAAGAACAAAAACAATACTAAATTATAACAAATAATAAACAAAGAGAACAGCAGCAAACATTTATAGTGACGTATGGGAAAATTATTTCAAAAAAATAATAAATACGGAGAAGGTAAAGAAACTTGATGAAAAGGAAGAGGAGAGACATATCCGTGAAGAAATAAATGAAGAATTAAAACCAACAAGAGAAGAATATTATGAAATAATAAAAAATTTAAAACGAAATAAAGCGGCAGGTCCAGATAATATATGTAATGAATCGATACAAAATGGAGAAGTTAAACGACAGAATATTTCAATTGATTGGGAAAATATGGTAAGAAGAAAAAATACCCGAATGGACACTTGGACGCTTGGGCTAATAACAACAATTTTGAAGGAGGAAACCGAATGATATGCATTAATTATCGGGGAATAAGTTTGCTGAATATACATATAAAATATTAATATTGATGGTACTAAAGAAAATAAAACCAAACATTGAGGAAGCAGTAGGGGAATACCAACGATAGACGTAATCTACATACTAACAAACACTCGAAAAAGCTTATAAAAATAATATCGACTTACAAATAATCTCGGTGGACTTTAAGCGCCAAACAAATTAATAAGAATAATATAATTACAATGAAAAAATCGAAAGCAGCAGTAATATCAGAAACAGGACTGTCAAAAGAATTTGAATTTGATTCATAATTGAGGCAAGGCAATGAGTTATCCGCAGCCCTATTTAATATAGTACTTGAGGGAGCAGCTAGAGACTGCAAAATTGAGGGCACTATCATAGAAAAAATGGTGGAGGTGACTGCATACTGATGATCTAATTATAATAACAAGAACTAAAAGAGGTTTAGCAGAAATAATAATAATAATAGAGAAAGAGAAGATTAGAAATTAATTAGGCAGACTAAATCTATGAATATAAGTAAGGGAAGTTGTGAAACTAATAAAAATGAAAGAAGAATAGGAAATTTTAGATAGTTTGGTATAAATCTAAATAACAGGAACAACAGAAGTTTAGAAATAGCGCAAAAATTCAGGCAGGCAATAGAGCATACTTTAAATACAAAACGTTGAAGCAAAGACACAAAAATGAGAATTTATAAAGTAGAAATGCGACCAGTGGTAACTTATGCATCAGAACCATGTGCCTAAATAAAAGAGACCAAGAAAAATTATAGGGAGGATTTATGGATCAATAAAAATATCAAAAATCGAGAATTGGAAATTAATGAATTTTGAAATAAAGAAAATACTGAAATATGAAGATATAGCGAAGATAATAAAAGCACAAAGAATACGATAGCTTGGACATATATACGAAAAGAAGAAAGATCAATACGTAGAAAATAACAAATGAAAATCACACGAGAAAAAACAGAGACGTAAACCAAGATCACAATGGATAGATTAAGTAATGGAGGATATTAAACTACTAGGAGTAGCAGATTGGAGAGAGGAGGTACAGGACAGGAAGGAATGGAGGGACATTGATAAGAAAGCAAAAACACACCAATCTATAAGCGCAAGACAAAAAGGAAAACAGTGGACTGGCCCTCCACAAAAGGTCAACGGAACACTAAATAAAGTGTGATTAGAACTCTAATCGAGTGTAAAACCTTGTAATAATAATAATAATTATTATAAAACAAAATGTTATGGGCGAGAGGGTAGCATTTATTTGACAGCCAGACTTTTTTTCTGTTACGCTGTATGTACGAGGGTAAGGTGGAAAGACCGCGACTTTCAGTTAAAAAATTATTTTATTTATCTATCTAATCTCCCTTGACCTCAACACACTTGATCCAGGGCCTCTCCAACATCAGTATTCCTTCTCGGAAGTGAGAGTCTGGAAGATTGTGAAAATATTCATCAACTTCTTCATTGGATGCGAAGCGCTTCCCAGAAACAAATATTTTTAAGTTTGGAAACAGATGGAAGTCTGAGGGTGCCAAATCAGGAGAATAGGGGGAATGGCCGAGCAAATCATACCCCAAATCCCGCAGTTTTCCCATCGCCAACGCAGGTGCGTTGTCCTGGTGAAAGATGATTTTCTTCTTCTTCAAGCCAGTTGGTCAAGAAGGTTGGAGTAATATTGGCCTGTAATTGTTCTGCCTTTTGCAAGATAATCAATTAACAGGATCCCTTTCGCATTCCAAAACGCGCTGGCCACCTTTCCGGGAGATGTGATCGACTTCGCTTTCTTTGGCGCTGAACCACCGACTTCCACCCACTGTTTGGACTGCTGTTTTGTTTCTGACGTGTAATGGTGGACCCATGTCTCATCCATGGCGACAAATCGCCGCACAAAATCGGTCGGATCCCTGGTGAATCGGTCCAAAGATTGCTACGAAAATCGTTTGCGCATTTGCGTTTGATCGGCGTTCAGCAAATGCGGCACCCATCTTGCGCAGAGCTTTCGCATCCCTAATTCTTCGTGCAAGATGTTTCGCACCCTTTCTTCCGATATCCCCACAGCCTTAGCTATCTCACTCACCTTCACTCGCCTATCGTCCAGCACGATATCATGCACTTTTTCGATGGTTTCCGGTGTGGTTGCGGTTTTTGGCCGTCCTTCGCGTGGGTCATCTTCGAGGGATGTGCGACCACGTTTAAATTCAGCTGCCCACTTTTTAACAGTTGACATAGAAGGAGCAGAGTCCCCGTAAACTTTTGTCAAGTTCGGATGAATTTCCTTAGAGGTTAATCCAATTTTATAACCGCACGATATTCAAGTTTATCCATTTTAACAAAAAACATGCAACATGTCTACTGAAAAAATTCGTGTAGACAAACTGCTTGAGCGAACAAGTTGAAACTAGTCATACGAACTAATGACACGTGCACCCAAGCAGGAAGCATAATTGTTTGCCGATTGCAGCACCATCTCTGTGTCAGACCGAGAACTTTTCACCTTACCCTCGTAAGAGCATGGTGTATAACAATAGATTCAAATAAAATATATTGTTGTAACGATTGAATTAAATTATAAATAAAACAACAATGGGAAAGAAGAAATTAGAAAACATTTATGGAAACAAATCTTGCCTACTTCAAAAATACATAAAAGTAAAATAAATGCTATAGAAAAAGGATAAAACAAACGAAGAAATGAGAAACAGATAACAGAATTAACTAAAACGGTTCGGGCATGTAATTAATACGAAAGAGAACGGACTTATTAAAAGAGCAAGGGAAAAGGGTTAACAACAAGAAAAAAACGCCAATAAAAGAAAAAGAAAAGCAATAGGACAAATGAAGGATTTACCTACAAATAAACGGATAAAATACATCTGATGCTTTATAAGGACATAAAAAATAAAGGAAGAGAAAGACAATAATTAAATTAAAAAATAAAATGAAGTTAAAAAATGAATAAATGAAATTGATGGAAATCGAAATATTGGCAATAAAATTCTTAACAAAAAAATTATTCAAGATTTCAGTCTTTATAGAAGTAATAAAAATAAATGTAAATACCCTCCCTGTCTCGAAACTAAATTTGTTTAATAAACCAGACATAATAAGGGGTCAAAAGAAAAATTTGGAGCTTTCGCTAAAAGAAACCAGAATTTCAATTATAACGTTCCTTATTTTGTAATTAGCAATGTGGAACGGTTTATTTACCCTTATAACAACTACCCTTACCTTGATTGTTATCCTTTGCCAAATCGCAATTAATATAACTGCGCAAAAGCTTTATTGTGGATTAGATGTTATAAAGTCATTTTACGTTGGACTGAAAATTTAAAATAATTCAGTTGAACAGGCTTTCGGGGCCATAAAAATTTCTGGGGTAAACGGCTTATTGAAAATAAAGAAATTTAATTTCTGCTGCCATTCTGATTGCACATTTGCTGCTATGCTCATTTCAAATCGTGTGCTGCGTAAAACTGCAGGTGTTCCGATTGAGCCCGCGTGCTTAGCCTTGCAGCTGGCATGTGGCCGCCGTCAGTGTGGTTTTCTAGAAGAAAAACTAGTCGTGATTCGTGCGTCGCAACGTCGGTGTACATCCGAACTTCGTTAATAACGATCTAAGCGTTATGAAATAATTGTTTAAGCTATAAAAGAGGGCACGAAGTAAGTTACTGTTAAGCCTTTATGCGTTTATAAAACAAATTGTATATGACTCGTAATGCTTACTCTCTTTTTAATCGCCTTTTGAACTACTAAATAAAAAGAGGGGAGACTATTTTAAGAGTTACTGCAATCTATAAGAAATTCTTTTATATTTTACTATAAGAGCATAGGTAAAATTATATACAGTGAGATGTATAATTTATAAGTTTTCCCGGAAAATAACATTACAAAAATTATGAGTGATGTGTATAATTTTACTGTTGCTGATCTTCCGTTTTGTCTACAAAAAATATGTCCTCACACATGGTATATCATGTTATTAGCGAAAAATCTGTTATATAATGTTATAGTGACTTATAAAACCACTAACATAAAATTAGGTTTTACTATATCGGCTTTTATCATGTCGATGAGGAAGCTCTGTCACACTGATGGCAAATTTCGACTCGTTTGTTAGCCTTGTGCTTCGATCAGCTTGTATGGATCTTGTCGGGGGTTCTTGTGGACAAAGTCAAGCTGCTCTATATGACTCCATACTGCTTTTGGTCGACTCCAAATTCCTCAGCCAAGTTCCGAGTGCTCGAAACGGTTTAGCATCCATAGCGGCGCTCAAGTTTCCATAATCCAGATGGTCGGCTACATTTGGCTAATCTTCACGACCGAGGCTGCTGGAATCAAGCTTTTTGTACCATCTTGCCACTATTCCTTCGCTTTTAGCATTACAAATCCAATTTTGTCGTTCTAGCAACAACGCATCAGCTTTTTTAATTCAGTTATGTCTATCTAGAATCATGGAAGAAGTCAAGCGGGATTTAAACACAAATTAATAACAAAAATCAACTTTTTTACAAGTTCGACAAAATTTTATCCTTAATCTAATATTTGACAGTATCGCTTTGTTAATTTTTAGCAGGTACTGTACAAATCTAGATTTATGCATTTTTTACCTTTCAAGAATGTTCAATGAAAAATGAACAGTTATGTTTACAGATTGGAAAAAGTTCATTTGTGGCAACCAAATACGTAACTGGTAATGTAGGATAACTAATGGTTTCCAAATAATGGACAAAAGGTGATTATTGTATCGAGTGTTGAGGCATTAAGGATATTTTTCTATTTCAATAGCTTTAGGAACGATTTTGCTTATGGGATGACAAAGAGAGTTGGGCGTTTTGATTTTGACTTTTATTATAAAGTGAGAACGCCTTTACTTTGCTGATATTTAATAATGCGGGTTGAGGTTCTTTGGGCGTTTTGTGTTACAGTTTTGGTCCTTAATGTTGAAAAGTTTGAGGGATCTGGTAATAAGTGAGTTTGGACGGGGTGATGGTGGATTTTGCATTTACATAACAATTTTCATGGGTAGGCTTCCTGTAGGCGGTCTGAGAACGACTTTAGTTGAAAGAACTTTTGTACAAGGATGTCCAAAAAAAGAAGGAAATGGTTTTCTTGAAGTTCTATTGGGAACTGTCTCAGTACTTGAGATGATGGTCAAAATTTACTTGTTATTTGATGATCATCAATTACATAATTCGTTCAAACGAAACATCCAATCCAAGAAATTTCTCATCAAAATATCTTTCGGCCAAATTTTCACTTCAGATTCAGTAAATATTTCTCTTTAGAGACTACACGGATTGAGAACTTAAGTAAATACATAATTCCAATTTCTTGATAGCGACATTAAAGTGGTTGCCAAAATGCCGTTTATGGCAGCATTATTGACGTTTAGGCAAATGTTTTGACGCAATATTAAAAAAATAGCTTTTCACTATTTGGAGAAAATTGCAATTTTGATATAGAGACTTTACGTAACTTTTAGTGAGGGGGGATGGATAATGAGAGATGTTCATAGAATAGATAAGCGTTGGTTTTCGTCTCTTTTATTGAGGCATTGAGGGTATATTTCTATTTGAACTGCTTTACAATTAACTTTTTGTTTCGGAAAGTCTGATGTATTGGTGATGAGAGATTTTGAAATAGAAGTTTGTTCCCTATTTCTTTTAAAGCTTACCTGTATGATGATTTTGTTTCTAATTTTTACCTAAACAAAATTTTATGCTTTTGAATCTCGCTGTTTCTTCTATTAGGTTGTTTCAAAAATCGTCCACGTTCTTAATTTTTACCAACTAAGTCGATATGATTTTGAATTGACAAAAAGTTTGTTTTGTCATAAGAATGTTGATATATAACCTGACATACTTCACCTTTGTTTTAGAATTCAAGCGCAAGCGTCCACAAGTCATCCCCCATGAACTGAAACCGGAACAAGCCAAGAAGTTAGTGCAAATACGTCAGCAGTTCATCCAGAAGCCGCAGAACATTACTTTCCAGAGCGGAATCGTAGCCTCCGATGAGAAGTTCTTTGCCTCAAAAGATCGGGATTGGTTTCGCAGGGGAATCGAGCAGCTCGCTGATCTCTGGGTGAGGTATGTTGAAGCAGACGGGCTGCTCTTAAAAAATAAATATCACGTATTATACATCAAAATTCTTGGGAGAAAACAGGCTTTTTAATGAGCCCCAAGTTGTAGCAACCCGTTTGGTAAAAATTAAAAACGCGAGCGACTTTTGGGACAACCTAGTGCGTAAGCACTGTATAAACTAAACTGTTTTTGTATTTACCAAAACTTTTGTGCACTCTTCAAAATAAAAGTTCCGGAGCCCTTTTCTTCAGTAAAAAGATTGTAACGGGTACAACATGCCTAAATATGTTGCAGTTATGGTTCTTTCCACTGACAAACAGGATTTTATATAAGTTGGGGCTCCACCTCATTGGTATGGTGAAGATGCGTGAAGATGCGTGAAGATCTAAATGAGGAACTTTCTTACTCTTGTTTGGGTGATTACTCCATTCATCCAAATCTTAGGGTATGTGATTTTGGGGGTGGGGTGGGGGACATTAAAAAACTGGTTTACTCATTTCTGTTATAAGGAGCATCGATGGGAACACAGTGCATTGTGAGATGTGGAGAGCTCACATCGAACATTTGTGATGGCATGAATAAAGATTTAAGTTTTTCTCTTTTTTAGGTATCATTTAATATTACATCTGTAATAATGTTTTTTATTGACTGAAATGTTTACAACTAGTTCTGGTACAAATAGGCAAATGTGTGTACTATAATCACATGAGAGGAGAATGTCGCCCAGCGGCGATTCCCTTTATTTACTAATCACTAATTAGAAAGATTTAGTGTTTTTGCCTATTTAAACGTCGAGTAGAAGATTTGTCACTAACACACTAGGATGTTTCTGTTCATATAGTGGAATGGATGTCTTGACTTCGTCTCTGACTCATGGAACCTTGAGATCAGCGTGGTTGTATTTATATATAAAATATAAAAAGATATGATTTAATACTTAAGATTGTGTATTTAATTAAATGCATACTTATCAAACTTGTATAGGTGATATACGTTGAGGATCGTGTATATCTTTGAATTGCGATTTCATATGACTCTAGTCAGCTAATGGGTTAATTGCAGGTATTGTCTGCTTTATCATTTAGGTTCCATTTAATGTCCTTATCATTGATTTCGATGACACTTGGACAAGTAAATTTTAAATAGATTTTGTTGGTACCAAAGTCGTAGGTTTGTAACCAGCAACCAACGTTTTCTTCTCCTGGTTTTGGGAATAGCAGGATGTGAGCATGCTTTTAGGTCTGAGAAAAATAATCAAATTCTAAGTCATGCGCTAAATATTATAAGTAGATAAGCTAGGCTTTTGTAATTCATTCTACAAGCCGTACATTTGGTATTAAGTTATGCCCCAACAATGTTCGCTTAAAAACTTTACTAAGAATAGATCTAAATTTTGGAGGCTTAGGTCAGTTTCTTTCAAAGCGCCAAGATAAAACACACATTATAAACCGAAGAATCAACCGATTTTAATGTTTGAGGGCTTTTTAGATTCGTTTTGACGAGACGGGCGTGAGTTGGAGTTTTGAATGCGATCTGAATTAACCATGGTCAGATAATTGCAGAAAAAGGGTGATCTTTTAATCGAAAATGGTATTGCGAGGGAAGCGCGCGCAATATGGCGCCAGGCCTGACATCTGTTTGATGTTTATTTTATTTGCAACATTTTAATCAATAACAACATGCACTGTCGGGTCATTTTCCGGCTAATCTGATTAATCTTCGTTGTTGTAATCTAATTAAGTGAAGTGTGTGTCATTTATGTTTATAAGCACTGTGACAATGTTTCGTATGTGATAAAGCGGAACCATTCGTTTTAATAAACTCTTTTATCATTTAACGTTTGTAAATGTGCTCAATAAGATTACTTTAGGTGATTTAACCAAGCAAGAATAATTAACACGACCAGAGAATTACCGCCCTTACCATGAAAAGTATCATCTTAAAGCAATTGAGGTGTCGTTACGCACTATGAGTGATATATGGAATTATTAAATTATTTGACTTTAAATAAGACCCAATTTGTGTCATGCCGTGTTTCTTGTATTCAATTATTGTGTTAAATTACAGGTGGCTACTATTTTGAATATAAATTCAAGATGCTCGGCAGAACCTGCAGATTTTTGATCTCGAGGTTATGGTTGGAATCTTCCTTTCAGTTTTAACACTTTCTTTGTGAATTTAATTCTTTATTTCTATAGCGTACAGCTCTTATTAATGTGATGCATTAAGCTACTTAATGTTCCTTTAATTGTTACGTTTCTTGTTCTTTAGCGTTCTTTTCTTGCTTGACTCTTTAGTTTCATAAGATTTTGAGTACCAATAATTTGCTGGTTTAGTGCGTAATGTCACTGCTGCACACTATCTATTTTTATCTTAATAAATTTAATTACACTTTATTCTATAGTCTTCTGCTGTTTCCAAGTTAACAGGGCATTGTAAGTACTGATTCAGGATAGTCTGGAATTTAAGCCCAAATAACTGAACTAGTGATTAGTCGAGGAATGGATCGTTTTAATTTTGTGGTGAGAACAGGAAGATGGTCAGAGTCGAGCTCATTTAATTTCTTGGTTGTTTTGATTAGCAAAGTTCTATTGTAAAAGGATGTCCAAAATATGCGGATTATAATTATATCTATGCAGATAATAAGTGTAATCTGTGGGGCCTACTAGTTTAAACAAATTTTTGGTTGCTAAGTTTCTCAGTTTGACTTCGTTAAAGTTAGGCGTTTCGCAGCCTCATATTTTTTCGGTTTAGATCTACAATAACTAATGTTGTTTTATTTGTAATAAATAATGCTTAGATATCTGTTTCACTTGGTTTTTTACTTTGTTGTGTATAACTGTTTTTTATTATTGCATTTATGTTAATGACTTTTGTATTGGTTAGATATGTATCTATTAACTTGCTTTTGATTATAATTAGCACACTTCCAGCTGCTTTTCAGAGTTTTGATATATTTGATAACTGAGTATTATAAAGTATCATTTTTATAAATGTAAGTTTGAAATCTGCAAATAATATCCACATAATGTCGTTTGAGTTCTAGTTTAAAATTGCTATTTTTTTAAAGTTTGTGGTTGTTTGAAATCAATTTAGGACATGAAGAGAAAGGGCGGTTGTAATGAAGATTTGAATGTGTGGAAGGAACGGCGTTAAAAAGTCAAGAACTAGTTTGGTGAGGGGGTTGGCAGTGGTGCTTCCAATTTTTTGCTATCTGATTCAGATGTGGTATATTAATACGAATAAGAATAAGGAACGGAGGATTGATTGGGTTGACTAATTTTTGTGACTAATTCAGGTCACTGCTCCATGCATTTCTATTTGTGTTTACCCCGGCAGTTAGAGTGATGTTCCAAAAACCGTTGTGTTAATTTAATATAGACTGCGTCCTCAATAACTCGCGAGTCGATAACTACCAGGGCACCTGATGAATGTAGAAGGTGATTCAAATATGGCCGGGACTGATTTTTTTACAAAAAGAGAAAGAAATTTCCAAACACTTACTTGCACACGTCAGTCTTCAAAATAGTCTCCTCTGGAGTAAACACAATTTTTGCAACGTTCTGGAAGCATTCTAATGCCATTTTAAAAAAAAAGCTTTCTCCCGAACAGTCTGGATGACGCCGTTGTCCGCAAACTGCACACCTTGCAAGTCTTATTTGAACCTTCCAAACAGGTAGAAATCACTTGGTAACTGTAGAAATCACTCGAAATTGTACAGCGGATGTGGCAGAAGGTTCCACTTTACTTTCAGGAGAGTTTTCATTGTTATTTGGACGAATATTGGTTTGAAGGAAGGCTACCCGTTTTTCACCTGTTTTCTGCTTGGATCGCGTCTGTTACCAGGAGGTCTAGATAATAAGCTGCACTGATTGTTCTGGCATCCACCAGAAAGTCCACATGGATAACCCACTGCCAGTTCAGAAGAACGTTGCCATTACTTTTCTGCCCAACGGTTTCTTCGCGCTCTCTTGACTTTGGGAGCACTGGCATGCCTCCACTCGCGTGATGACTTGCCGGGAATCTTGAATAAAGTAGTGCACCTACGTTTCATCGTTGGTTACTATAGTTAAAGTGCGTGTTACCCACCGTGCACTTCACTTTGCGATAGTGCAGGTGGTTCACTATCAACACTGATGGACCACATTGCTCTAAGTTCCTTGATAGTGCTGTACCTATTTTTACGAATTAGCGCGTCTACACGATCACTGTTTGACTCGGTGACGGATGTTCGCGGCTTCATTCTCCACGCGCTATCTGTCTTCTCTGAAGCTCTTAGACCACTTAAACTTACAGGTTCGAGAAAGACACACTCCCCCATACTATTTTCGAAGTATTTAGTAAATCTTTTGTCTTTTTTCTTTTCCTTCGACAAGGAACTTGATCACAATGCGTCGAGATGGTGAGGTTGCCGCATTGCTGCGCAGTGCGGCTTGATTACACACAAATTAGTCCCGGTCATATCTGAATCACCTTGTGCAATAATTATTCGTATATCGATACCTCTCGCAGCCGCGATGTTGAAGTATGTCTTGGTTTGTTGCTCATTTCAACAGTGGCAGTGGAATATAGCATTTTGTTCAATTAAAAAAAATTACAGCATCACAAATTCAATTCTATAACAGATATGTACCTATAATGAGTTTCATTAAATAGATGCGTTAATTTAATGAGTAGTAAGTCTTTTATTTCTTTTTAAATTTTTTCTCTTTTAGTGAAAAAAGAACATCACGAGCTTCTCATTGAGATTTTAACTTATGTAAATTTTTATGTCGATTTTTTAAATATATGATTAATATCCTATCATTCTCTATTTTGGTTAAATTTACCCTTAAAGTGCTGATGTGGTAAATTTTCCAGATAATTACAGCACTAAATGACATTTAACGTTTTAATACGTTTGGTGGCAATTACATGTACTCGGCGTTTTACTTCGCATTGGAATAGCATTTATGTTACTGCTGCTAATTACCCGTAGTAATAAGTTTTGGAGTTTGTTGCTTTGATCTAATTGTGTATGATATTATAATCACAAGAGTGAGGGTTTTAATTTTGTGTACATCGAACGGCGATAGACCTGTCACCTGCTCATCTGCTCACTCTGTAGTAGTTAAAATGTTTGTTTCTTGTAGCTGTAACGTTGCCATTCTATCTGATGTAAGTATAAAATTCTCTACAAATTTTGATAGTTTTCTAAGTACTGCTATTGTTTGATGTTGTTTGGGTATCGTAAACTTATTATTTTTAATTATTCGATACTTTTACAATAGATGCTACAAACTGTATATGTTATTAGTTGTAATCGTTTCGTTTCTTGTATCTAGTTTTTGGCCTTCAAAGTTTATAATCTTACGTTCCAATGTTTAATATATTCTTTGTCAAATTTCATTATTGGCACTCTCTGACTATCACAGGTTTGCTGGAAACTAAGAGCCATTTGCTCACTTCCTTATGCCATATTGATTATACTTGGAAATTAATATACTGACCTATTCTTTCTTGGTACATCATAATACTGTAACTGAATGTGGTGGATGCCATCGTAGTCCATAAGTATCAATTGTGACAATTTCCACATGATGTTAAAATTCTACTGCTCATGTTCAAGCAAGATAGAGTAGCAATGAAAACAAGAGACTAATAGGATTAAGGTTGAGACATGATTCTTCCCAATAGTGGTAAATAGGACGAATTAAGAGCCCATGTGGTCGCTAATTCTTAAGCAGATTTATTCTCCACATTGCAAAAAAAATAATCATTTGACGTATTACTTTTATATGGTATTTTACCGAAATCTCTAACAAACAATAAAATTTCTCGTAGGAAACTAGTTTTTACGTTGTGTTTTCTTACATATATATTTCTTTGCTTTATTTACAGTCTGTTACATTTTAATAACATTAAGTAAATTATTTGATACATGTAATATATGACATGAGGAAATAATAAACATTATCATTATTTCTGCGTAATGATGAGACAAAAGTTTAAGATGAACCTAATTAGTGTTATATAAATATTTGTTCTAAACTAAATCCTAATTAAACCTACCAACTAAATCTAAGGGGTCATGCCTTTTCAGTCTTTTGATGTATTGTCTGTCTAACAATTCCACGGCTAAGTTATTGGTATCTCCACTAAGTTTGGCTTGATATCTTGAATTTTCACTTGAAATTTCTTGCTTGATGGTAGGTAAGCGAATGTCTTGCTGAATAACCCAATTTGGAACATATCTAGGGACATCTGCTATCATCCTGAGGATCTTGTTTTGAAATCTCTGCAAGATTTACAGGTTCGAATTGCTAGCAGTTCCCCAGAGCTGGATACCATAAGCCCAGATTGGTTTTATAATCGATTTATAGAGCAACACTTTGTTCTCTAAAGATAACTGGGATTCCTTCCTACTAACCAGTAGATTCGGCGAAGTTTCGATCCAAACTGCATTCGCTTTTTCATAATGTGTGTCCGCCAAGTTAGTCGTTTATCTAGATGAATCCCTAGATATTCTCAGTGTAAAAGTTATGTGAGCCGATTTCGTTTGATTGACATGTATACGCCAAAGTTTTCTTCTATTTTGTTTAAATTTCTCTGTAGAATTGTTGATGCTGCTCGTGGATCCTCGTGTGACGCTAGAACTGCAATATCGTCTGCATATGTTGCTATTAGTGTTTGTGGTGTTGTGGGTAAGTCCGCCGTATAAAGCAAGTATAACACAGGTCCCAGAATACTGCTTCTGGGGGACTCCGGCTTCTATGGGCTCAAGGCTCAACTGTGTACCCTTAAATTTAACCTGAAAAGTTCTTTCGGTCAAGTATGGCTTAAGCAATTCGTAGTATTCTGATGGTAAAGCTATCTTGATCTTATATAGCAGACCTGTGTGCCCTACTTTGTCAAAAGCTTGACTTATCTCGAGAAACATAGACGAATTTTTAGATGTAAGTCATGATTTATTTTTGTAGTTACTCTATGCACTTGCTCTATTGTGCCGTGACCTTTGCGGAAACCAAACTGGTCAGTTGGTATAATAGATTTTTCTTCGAGAGTAGGTTTTATTTTATTCAGTATTATCTTTTCACAAACTTTGGACATTACAGTCAACAAGCTTATAGGCCGGTATGAAGTTGTTTCTTCGGGATTTTTTCCAGGTTTTGGTACCATGGCTATTTGCGCAGCCTTCCACTGGTCTGGAAGTGTTCGTAGGCGAAAAATTGTGTTGATAATGTAAGTTCTCAATTTTAAGGACCCTTGCAGTTATTAGGTCGTAACCGGGAGCTTCCTTTGGGTTAAGATTTTTAATGGGAGTTTTGACTTGGATAAACTTAACTGGCCTTATTGGTTGAGCAATTTCTTCATTTTGTTCGAGAGTTTTGTGTTCTTCTGCAGTACACCTTCTGCCATATAGTTGAAATGTTGAGGCTAAATGGTCTGCGAAAGTATTTGCTTCGTCTTGATTCGTCTAGCCCATGTTCTATCTGGTTTTCTAAGTGGTGGAACTGTTAATTTAAGTCCATTTAGTTTTCTTGTTGCTTTCCATAAGAAGAAATCTGTAGGTTCAGCGGAAATTAGACTACATAGATATTCTTGAACGCTCTGATTCCGTTGTTTGGTTTGTAAGTTTTTTAACTTTTGCATGGCTTGATCAAACTTAGTTTTGTCCCTAGGGTTTCTGGAGGTTTGCCATATTCTTTTCAATCTTCGTTTTCAGCAATTTTTTGTTTGATGTCAGCCGGGCAGAAGTTCACAACTTGTTGGCTTTCGTAATCTGGCGTAGCATTCCAGGCTGACTGTTGTATGGTTTGAATTAGGTGTTCAACGGCGTTAAAAAGGTCGTTTTTTGTTTTTAATGGAATTTTTAGTTGCATTCTTTCGGTGAGTTGTTCTCGAAAGTTGTCCCAGTTTGTGTGCCTTGTGGTAAGTGTTGGGCCTTTTTTCACTTGTAGTATTTGGGTTAGCAGTATCGGGGAATGATCGGAGGAAAAACACAGACAGGATTCGGCTTTTAGGTTGTTTCATGCGATTTCTTTGGTGACAAAGAAGTCTAACAGGTCTGGGATCTTGTTGGCGTCGGAGGGCCAGTATGTGGGTTCAAATGTGGATAAGTAATGGAGATTCAGTTCTTCTGATGCTTTTGCTAGTTCTCTGCCACGAGTGAGTGTTATTCTGGAGCCCCATATTTGATTTTTGGCATTATAATCTCCACCCGCTATGAAACGCGGTCCAACGGAGTCGAAGAAAGTTGCAAATTGTTCCTTTTTAATGGCATGTCGTGGGGGTAGTAAACAGCAGAAAATAAAATTTCTATATTTTTTTTTCAATTGCAATAGTGGTACCTTGAAGATAATCTGTCTGAAATTTTAGCAGTTCGTAATGTTTGATAGCAATTTTTATAATGATGGCTGTTCCTGCGTGTGAGTATATAAAGTGTACTTTGGTATCTTTAGGTACGTGTTGTTTTTGATGTGGGCTTCTGATATTAGCATGACGTCTGTATTGGGTGTTGTTAAAAATAGTTTGATTTCCTGGCCGTGTTGAGCTAGGCCGTTGGCATTCCAGAGCGCAATTTTTAAGACGTTAAGCATTATGAGTTAATTTTGTTGATTACGAGTGTTAGTAAGTTGAGCATTGTGTCCATTCGTTCCATAAGTTTTGTCATTAGCGTTTCCAGGTTGTTGTTCGATTGTTGCTGGGATACATTTGTTTGCAGCAATTGTTGTTGACTGGCCGTTGTGTTTTTATCTGATGTTTTTTGGGCGTATGATATTCTTGGTTGGACTAGTTGTGAATTAGGATCATAGTGTTTTGGACGCGGTGGTGGGTATTTCCTCCTCTGTATTTCTTTGGCTATTATGCTTCCTCTGTAATTTGCAGAATGATTGCCTTGACAGTTAATGCTTTTAACGTCTGTGCTTCTGGTTTTTCTTTTAGTTTTTTGTTAAGTGGTCACCTGCGCATTTTAGGTATCTTGGCATTCTATGGCAGTAATTTTTTGAGTGACCGTATCTTTGGCAAGTTTGACACTATATTACTGTTCGCTTTATATGTGGTGATTGAAGCCTTATCTTATATTTCATTAAAAATTCGATATTGAATATTTCTTTATTATTTTCTGATTGCTGTAGTTCGACAAAGAACATGGGTAATGGGACTTTGGAGACTCTGTGCTTAACGTTGTGGATGTTAAAAACCTGTTTTTAACCAACATTTCTCATATATTTAGACCTTCATTATTTGCGTGGAATTTTCTTCGATTTTTTTTGGTCTTATATGGTCTATCCCATCTTATCCTTTAATTGACAGTTTTTATTATTTCTCTCTATTTTTGTTCATCCTTTGCCCTTTTCTTATTTTGCTCTGTTATTGAGATGCTGTTATTTATATAAATTAAATTTTTTCTCTTCTAGGTTCTTCCAATTAATTTTTAATAATATTTGAGTTCTTTTTCAATATTATTAAGCACGTTGTTCTCTCATTTTGGAGACTGCCTTAATATCCACTTCTATTTTCATATGCTGCTTTATTAAATTTGATATTGTATTTAATAATATATTCTAGTTATTTGTATTGTTGTTGTACTTTCTTTTTCAAATTGCTTTATTTTGCATTTATGTATTGAAGCTCTTTTTTGAATTTGACTTTCTTTATTCTAAGTTGATTATGCTGTTTTGATATTATATCATTCATCTTATTCTTGAATTTTTCATTTTCCTTACTTATTCTTGTACTTCCATCATTACCTAATTTATCCATTTTTTCTTGTTTTTCTTTATTGTAACTTAGAACGCATATTTTTTATGCATCTAGAAGGTTTATTGTATCGTCATTTTCTCTTTTTCTTTTTCAATTATTAGTGGTATAATGTCACTGTCTGTTTTTTACTTTTTTTGGGGTGTATATTTGTATCTTATTCTTAGATCCCATATTTTAAAGTTCTAATCCCGTTGCCGCTCACAAAACCCGGATGAGGCTCTTGTATACAAGCCCGCAAACTGTTGGGCCACTTCTCTATTGCAATACGAATTATTCTATTAAAAATATTACCATTATTTTTTAAGGGGCTTCTTTAAATTTCCATAAAAGTTGCACACATCTTCGTGTTAAATTTATGGCATAATTCAAGGGGTTCAGGTCTGTCGCAGGCAATCTTCCCTTTGTTGAAGTAAAACTGAATACGTTGCCCCTTAACCACTTGCGCTTTTTGCGACGCCAAGTAGACTTGTTCGAAGCTCCAGTCTTGATGTAAGAAGAGAGTCTTGGAATAAGGCTAGGCACCGGTTTGTGGATGCCATTGATGTAGTTTATGGCTGAACTTTGATATCCTTCAGACCCTTCCCTGTGTGCCTTCTCAGGATTCCTTTGCACTTTGTAACCCGACGACTCCTCTTTTGCTGTAGGATTAAAAATTGTCTTTCGAACAAAGTCCCTCGTAACATCATCTGACTGCGACGCAAATTTTGACAAATTCCTTTTTGTAGCGCTTTGAGTGTTGTGGTATCCACTTACTTCTTGGCCTATCTCTACATTTTCGGCCATCCACAGTTTTAGTGTCTTTGTATTTTCTTCCAACGCCTGTGCTTTTAAGCAACTGGAAGATTGTGCAAACGTTCCTTCCACTCATATGCAACTGCAGTATGTCAATGACATTTATCTGTGGTGGTAAATTTATTAGCGCGCTGGGTACAATTCTATCGCACTTATATTAGTAATAAGAGCCTTTATAATTATATTTCTTTGTTGTAAGTAATTAATTATTTTTTTTATAAAATTAGTAGTGTAAAAAGGTAAATTTGTTTTCTCTTATACAATTTATAACCACGTTGCTGCACCCAAAATCTGGGTCGACCACTAGGATATAATGTATCAACTTTATTTCCTCTAATAATAAATTTTATGTTATTTGCATCTATACAACCGCATACCAAAAATTTGATGGTAATAGTGGTCTCTTATAGATAATTTTATATTTTAATTTAATCACGTTGTAATACTCGCTATCTATGCCAGATTTTTTGTGATGACGTGCTTTGGTTTTCTTCTCATCTCAGAATTTCCCTTGAATGCTTTTTGGCTAATTTAATTTTCCAATACATACTCTCTCATTTTCTTCGAGTTTTTTTTTTATTTTAAGCTACTTAATATGAAGTAAGGCCAGAAACATTTTTATATGTTTGCGAATCGAATTAGAATTCTTTTTTATGCATTAAAGCAGAATCGTCATCCAATTTTTGCCCTCTAAGTGATACTTTTAATGGTCAAAACAACTGATAATTGCAGAACGAATTTAAAAATTTAACTTTTAGGGGGATATTGGTAGATGTTCCGAGTTCTCTGTACCTTGGATGGGGTAGCTGGCTGTTCAGTTGATGTTAGCAGAATATCAAAGTTGTTTATGGCAGCTTCTACTTCGAGTAGATATTTGAGGCTAACTTTCAGGTCGATGCTTTAATGGAGAATTTGGCGATATTTGTCCCTGTCTGTTGTGGCGTTGTGAATCAGTTTGGGGGAGTCCTAGAGGTCTAGGAGGTCGGGGGTTTTGTTGGCGTCCGATGGCCAGTATGTCGGGATCCCCATTGATAGGTAGACGTATTTGTTGTCTTGTGTAACTTTGTACAGCTCTCTGCGTTTTGTTGAGGTTAAGCGGGAGTCCCACGTAGTGTCCTTGTTGTTGTAGTCGCCACCTGATATAAATTTGAAACCTAGGTTGATAAATAATTGTTCAAAGTCTACTTTTTTGATGTTATGCTTCGGAGGAAAGTAGACAGCCGCGACAGTTAGTTCATAAGGAAGGATGAGCACCTTGATAGAGGTGGGCTGAATTGATTCTTCCTCATATTTGGGGAGAGTGTAGTGTTTTATGTTTTGTTTTATTAACATAGCGATCCCTATATGTCCAGTTTTATCTGGATGGTTAGTGTTGTATAGTTAATAGTTTGGAATTTTGAGATACGATTTTCCGTGAAATGTGTTTCGCTAATAGCAATATGTTGATAAAGTTGTTTTTTTGAAATAGAATTACTTCGTCACGATTGTTTAATCTATTTGCGTTCCACTGTGCGATACGGAGGAATTTATCCATTGTTTTGTTTGCTAATTAGCATTGTCAGCATGTTTAGAACCATTCTGTTTTGTTGGATGAGTTTGGAGAACATGGTTTTGAACTCTTCAAGGAATTTGTTAATAGTAAAGCCAAAGGACTGTTCAGAGGAGTGTTCGGGGAGGGATTCGTGGTGCCGTGTAATACTATGTAGGTAGGTGAATGCGGAAGATTGGATATGTGAGTTTGTCTGTTTACGAGTGGGGTGTGAAAAGTAAATGGTCTAATGGTGGTGTTTTTTCTGATTTTGTATAAGTTATGGTAGTGTGTACATCCTCGATAATTGGCCGGATTGTTACCTCTACATAGTGCACACGTTGCTGGTGTGTCTTTACTCTTCTTACAGCTGGCTGTGCTGTGATCGCCGCTGCATTTGAGGCACACGAATGGGCGGAAACAATATGGCTTGGTATGACCCTACATTTGGCAGTGCATGCACTGTACTTTATTTCTGCCTGTTCTTGGCGGCTTTATTGTTATGCGATGGTGAAGTATGTATTGAATGGTATATATGTCTTTATTGTTATCTGATGGTTCCAGATCTGCGAAGAAGAGGTTTTAATTCCACTTTTTTGCCTTAATGATGTTTCTAATTTTGTGTCCGTGCTTGGTGATTTCTGCCGTTATGTCCTCGAGTGGAATCGAGTGGTGGAGATTTTTAATGACCACCCTAAACGCTCGTTCTTTTTTTGGTTCACAAATGTAATGAATAATGTTGCTATCGCGCATAAAACGCGCTATTTTCCTGTACGTATCTGGAGAACTAGTTGTGATTTTAATTGTGTTGTTTACCAAACTTTTGGTAACATACTGCTCTTCTTCTGCTACTTCGGCGAGTTTCTTTTTATTTCTATTAGGTTCTGGACTCCGTAAACAAATATTGGAGGAGGTTTGGGTGATTTATCGGGTTCTGGTGTTTTGTTGTTGGAATTACCTAATACGGCGTATTTATTGGAAAGGGGGATATCTGAGGATTTATTGTCTTGTGTTTTTCTAATTTTTCTTAGTTTCGTGGTCTGGTTGTCAGGGGTCTTCTTTAGAAGGTCATTGACTTCCATTTCGTCATCTGTAGTTGAGGCCAACCTAATTAGATGCTGGGAGTTGTGAGGTAGGTGGATATCTGAAGACTGCATTGTCATGAATTGCTCCTAATTTGGGGGAAAGTAATTGTTTGGTCCTGATAGAGGTTGATTTACTTGTGTGGTGTAAGATAATGGTATTTGACTATTTATAAAGGGTTGGCCAGGTTCATTTTCTGATGGAAACATTGTAGTAATTTTAAAGTAAAATTACCGGTTGTTGAAAGTATTTCTTTTTTTGCTGTAGACAATTTTAAATAAACCGTAGTTCACAATACGAGATAAGGCAGCCGTAGTTGCGTTATCGAACGCTGTGAGAAACTTGAAAATAATTCGTTGCGCAAAGGATAAATGTATCTGATGCTTTAATAGTGTGATACTAACTAAAAAGTGGTAATTTGAAGCCCTTTGAACAAATAAATCTTTTTCTGAAATCTTCATCTATAACAACAATTAAATTATAGTTTATAATTAGTTCACTCTCGTATCATCGTCGTTGTGGCCTTTCTGTGGGGTTTCTTGCTCTCTGCTGCCCCCATCTTGCGACACTTTCACTAAAATCTTCTTCGTATCTGGCATTATACTCTGATTCTATTCTATAAATAGATTTCTTATTATGTTATCTACTTTAGCTTTATCTTTTGTCTATTGGATTGATTTGTGTTCTGCCATTTTTTTATTTCTATTGTTATTTGGTGTATTTATAGTTTTCTTTGTATTTTTATTTTTATTATCCACGTTTCAGTGTTTCAAGTTTTACTTGTTGAAGGCCAATTTTAATCGAACGCTGCCTAAGTTGGCATATAAACCATTAAATTACCGTTCCATCTCAATGCTAATAATAATTATTTGCATAAACAGCTCATCGACACCACCCAGTGTTCATTTTAGTATCTGAGCATCTCATAATGAGACTCACTCCTGTTCTATTACTCTACATGCTTTTTCAGCACTATATTTCTCCATGTGGCAATTTTTTCAGTTTTTACAAACGTCAATCGGACGCGATGTAGTATCCTCGTTTAAAATTGAATCGCAGTACCGCTGCAACTGACGGTACTATTATAACTTCCGAACAATGGAGCTGCACTCGATGCCGCATCATTAAAACGTGATTGCCAATTGTGCCTGTTTACGCGAGCCGCAATAAAATGTTAATACTTTAATAATAAGCTCTCCAAATAGGCTCGCGCCCGCAACGGCTGTCAGAGATCGCGATGGCTCGCCACCGGCGCAAACTCATGCAAATCTAATTTAGTCGGCCTTTCAATTTACAATTTACTGGCTTTAGTCATAAATCCCTATCATGACCAGTAATTAATTATTATTGAAGGCGCCACATCAGTGTCAGTTAGGCATGCGGCGGCCACACGCCGAGGTGCGAACCGCCCCCGCCCCCGCCGACCATCGTTAATAGCATCGATTTTCCCGGCCGGTTTTAATAACCGATGGCCGATAAAAATCGTGCTCTACTACACGTGGAAATTTCTTCTCGGTAGTAATAGAAGTTGGAGGCAGAAGCCGGCCCCGTACAGCATCTGTTTTGATGTTATTATAGCAACTTCAATTGAGTTGCGGCAAACTTAAATTTGGGTAGCTATGTGCGCTTATAATGAACTCGTCCTTCTGTGGATATGAAAATCGAGGCAGTTTTTTGTTTATTATTTAGTTAAATTCAATTTGAAAAAACACTTTCTCGTCTGCAGTTGAAAATTTATCTGTAAATACTTATAATAGAGTCAATACTACAGGCCTTTGCCTGTGCATGCGCTGCCAAATGTAGGGTCATACCAAGCCATATTGTTCCCGCCCATTCGTGTGCCTCAAATGCAGCGGCGATCACAGCACAGTCAGCTGTAAGAAGAGTAAAGACACACCAGCAACGTGTGCACTATGTGGAGGTAACCATCCGGCCAATTATCGAGAATGCACACACTACCATAACTTATACAAAATCAGAAAAAACACCACCATTGGACCATTTACTTTTCACACCCCACTCGTAAACAGACAAACTCACATATCCAATCTTCCGCATTCACCTACCTACATAGTATTACACGGCACCACGAATCCCTCCCCGAACACTCCTCTGAACAGTCCCTTGGCTTTACTATTAACAAATTCCTTGAAGAGTTCAAAACCATGTTCTCCAAACTCATCCAACAGAACAGAATGGTTCTAAACATGCTGACAATGCTAATTAGCAAACAAAACAATCGATAAATTCCTCCGTATCGCACAATGGAACACCAATAGATTAAACTAACGTGACGAAGTAATTGTATTTCAAAAAAACAACTTTATCAACATATTGCTATTATCGAAACACATTTCACGGAAAATCGTATCTCAAAATTCCAAACTATTAACTATACAACACTAACCATTCAGATAAAACTGGACATATAGGGATCGCTATGTTAGTAAAACAAAACACAAAACACTACACTCTCCCCAAATATGAGGAAGAATCAATTCAGCCCATCTCTATCAAGTTAGCCTCAAATATCTACTCGAAGTAGAAGCTGCCATAAACAACTTTAATATTCTGCTAACATCAACTGAACAGCTAGCTACCCCATCCAAGGTACAGAGAACTCGGAACTTCTACCAACATCCCCCTAAAAGTTAAATTTTTAAATTCGTTCTGCAATTATCAGTTGTTTTGACCATTAAAAGTAGCACTTAGAGGGCACAAATTGGATGACGATTCTGCTTTAATGTATAAAAAAGAATGCTAATTCGATTCGCCCACATATAAAAATGTTTCTGGCCTTACTTAATATTAAGTAGCTTAAAATTAAAAAACAAAACTCGAAGAAAATGAGAGAGTATGTATTGGAAAATTATATTAGCCAAAAAGCATTCAAGGGAAATTCTGAGATGAGAAGAAAACCAAAGCACGTCATCACAAAAAATCTGGCATAGATAGCGAGTATTACAACGTGATTAAATTAAAATATAAAATTATCTATAAGAGACCACTACTACCATCAAATTCTTGGTATGCGGTTGTATAGATGTAAATAACCTAAAATTTATTATTAGAGGAAATAAAGTTGATACATTATATCCTAGTGGTCGACCCAGATTTTGGGTGCAGCAACGTGGTTATAAATTGTATAAGAGAAAACAAATTTAGCTTTTTACACTTCTAATTTTATAAAAAAAATATTTAATTACTTATAACAACCAAATATAATTATAAAGGCTTTTCTTACTAATATAAGTGCAATAGAATTGTACCCAGCGCGCTAATAAATTTACCACCACAGATAAATGTCATTGACATACTGCAGTTGCATATGAGTGGAAGGAACGTTGGCACAATCTTCCAGTTGTTTAAAAGCACAGGCGTTGGAAGAAAATACAAAGATACTAAAACTGAGGATGACCGAAAATGTAGAGACAGGCCAAGAAGTAAGTGGATACCACAACTCTCAAAGCGCTACAAAAAGGAATTTGTCAAAATTTGCGTCGCAGTCAGATGATGTTACGAGGGACTTTGTTCGAAAGACAATTTTTAATCCTACAGCAAAAGAGGAGTCGGGTTACAAAGTGCAAAGGAATCCTGAGAAGGCACGCAGGGAAGGGTCTGAAGGATATCAAAGTTCAGCCATAAACTACATCAATGGCATCCAACAAACCGGTGCCTAGCCTTATTCCAAGATTCTCTTCTTACATCAAGACTGGAGCTTCGAACAAGACTACTTGGCGTCGCAAAAAGCACAAGTGGTTAAGGGGCAACCTATTCAGTTTTACTTCAACAAAGGGAAGATTGCCTGCGACAGAACTGAACCTCTTGAATTATGCCATAAATTTAACAAAAAGATGTGTGCAACTTTTATGGAATTTTATAGAAGCCCCTTAAAAAATAATGGTAATATTTTTTAATAGAATAATTCGTATTGCAATAGAGAAGTAGCCCAACATTTTGCGGGCTTGTACACAAGAGCTTCACCCGGGTTTTGTGAGCGGCAACGGATTAGAACTTTAAAATATGGGATCTAAAAATAAGGTACAAATATACACCCTAAAAGAAGTAAAAAACAGACAGTGACATTATACCACTAATAAATAAAAAAGAAAAAGAAAATAGAAAATGACGATACAATAAACATTCTACATGCAGAAAAAAATTTGTGTTGTAAGTTACAATAAAGAAAAACAAGAAAAAATGGATAAATTAGGTAATGATGGAAGTACAAAATAAGTAAGAAAATTTAAAATTCAAAAATAAAATGAATGATATAATATCAAGACAGAATAATCAATTTAGAATAAAGTCAAATTCAAAAAAGAGCTTCAATAGATAAATGCAAAATAAAGCAATTTGAAAGAGAATGTACATCATACAAATAACTAGAGTATATGATTAAATACAATATGAAACTTAATAAAGTAGCATATGAAAATAGAAGTGGATATTAAGGCAGTCTCCAAAATGAGAGAAAAACGTGTTTAATACTATTGAAAAAGAACTAAAATATTAAGAAAAATACAATTAATTCGAAGAAACTACAAGAGAAAAAAATTAATTTAAATAAATAACAGCATCTCAATAACAGAGCAAAATAAGAAAAGGGCAAAGGATGGGCGAAAGTAGAGAGAAATAATAAAAACTGTTAATGAAAGGATAAGATGGGATAGACCATATAAGACAAAAAAAAACGGAAAATTCCACGCAAATAATTAAGGTCTAAATATATGAGAAATGTTGTTTAAAAACAGGTTTTGAACATCCACAACATTAAGCACAAAGTCTCCAAAGTCCCATTACCCATGTTCTGTGTCGAACTACAGCAATCAGAAAATAATAAAGAAATACTCAATATCGAATTTTTAATGAAATATAAGATAAGGTTTCAACCACCACATATAAAGCGAACAGTAATACGGCAAACAAGCCAACGATACGGTCACTCAAAAAATTCCTGCTATAGAATGCCAAGATGCCTAAAATGCGCTGGTGACCACTTAACAAAAAACTTAAAGAAAAACCAGAAGCACAGACGTGAAATGCATTAACTGTCAAGGCAATCATTCTGCAAATTACAGAGGAAGCATAATAGCCAAAGAAATACAGAGGAGGAAATACCCACCACCGTGTCCAAAACACTTTGATCCTAATTCACAACTAGTCCAACCAGGAATATCATACGCTCAAAAAACAACAGTACATGGTTCAGATCAAAACACAATGGCCAGTCAACAATAATAGCTGCAAACAAATGTATCCCAACAACAATCGAACAACAACCTGGAAACGCTAATGACAAAACTTACGGAACGAATGGATACAATGCTCAACTTACTAACACTCGTGATCAACAAAATTAACTCATAATACTTAACGTCTTAAAAATTGCGCTCTGGAATGCCAACGGCCTAGCTCAACATGGCCAGAAAATCAAACTATTTTTAACAACACACAATATAGACGTCATGCTAATATCAGAAGCCCACATCAAAAACAACACGTACCTAAAGATACCAAAGTACACTTTATATACCACACCTCACCCTGATGGTACCTCACACGCAGAAACAGCCATAATTGTAAAAAGTGCGATCAAACATTACGAACTGCTAAAATTTCAGACAGATTATCTTCAAGGTACCACTATTGCAATTGAAGAAAAAAATAGAGAAATTTATTTTCTGCTGTTTACTGCCTCCCACGACATGCCATTAAAAAGGAACAATTTGCAACTTTCTTCGACTCCCTTGGACTGCGTTTCATAGCGGATGGAGATTATAATGGCAAAAATCAATTATGGGGCTCCAGAATAACACTCACCCGTGGCAGAGAACTAGCAAAAGCATCAGAAGAACTGAATCTCCATTACTTATCCACATTTGAACCCACATACTGGCCCTCCGACGCCAACAAGATCCTAGACCTGTTAGATTCTTTCTCACCAAAGGAATCGCATGAAACAACCTAAAAGCCGAATCCTGTCTGGATTTTTCCTCCGATAATTCCCCGATACTGCTCACCCAAATACTACAAGTGAAAAAAGGCCCAACACTTACCACAAGGCACACAAACTGGGACAACTTTCGAGAACAACTCACCGAAAGAATGCAACTAACAATTCCATTAAAAACAAAAAACGACCTCTTTAACGCTGTTGAACAACTAATTCAAACCATACAACAGTCAGCCTGGAATGCTATGCCAGATTACGAAAGCCAACAAGTTGTGAACTTCTGCCCAGCTGACATCAAACAAGAAATTGCTGAAAAACGAAGATTGAAAAGAATATGGCAAACCTCCAGAAACCTTAGGGTCAAAACTAAGTTTAATCAATCCGTGCAAGAGTTAAAAAACTTACTAACCAAACAACGGAATCAGAGCGTTCAAGAATATCTATCTAGTCTAAGTTCCGCTGAAGCTACAGATTTTTTCTTACGGAAAGCAACAAGAAAACTAAATGGACTTAAATTAACAGTTCCACCACTTAGAAAACAATCAAGACAAAGCATATACTTTCGCAGACTCAACATTTCAACTACATGACAGAAGGTGTACTGCAGAAGAACAATTTATACACCAAACTCTCGAACAAAATGAAGAAATTGCCCAACCAATAAGGCCAGTTAAGTTTGGCCAAGTCAAAACTTCCATTAAAAATCTTAACCCAAAGGAAGCTCTCGGTTACGACCTAATAACGGCAAGGGTCCTTAAAAACTTACCAGAAAAAGTAATAAAATTGGGAACTTACATCATCAACACAATTTTTCGCCTACGAACATTTCCAGACCAGTGGAAGGCTGCGCAAATAGTCATGGTACCAAAACCTGGAAAAAATCCCGAAAAAACAACTTCATACCGGCCTATAAGCTTGTTGCCTGTAATATCCAAAGTTTGTGAAAAGATAATGCTGAATAAAATAAAACCTATTCTCAAAAAAAAAAAGATTATACCAACTCACCAGTTTGGTTTTCGCAAAGCTCACGGCACAATAGAGCAAGTGCATAGAGTAACTACGAAAATAAATCATGACTTACATCTAAAAAGATATTGTTCGTCTGTGTTTCTCGACATAAGTGAAGCTTTTGACAAAGTATGGCACACAGGCCTGCTATATAAGATCGAGATAGCTTTACCATCAGAATACTACGAATTGCTTAAGCCACACTTGGCCGAAAGAACTTTTCAAGTTATATTTAAGGATACACTCATTGGGATTCATTGGGGCGGTGATCCTTTACTGAGCGAATAAGCCCAGATATTTGGTTGTTGGTTGTAAAGACCGTACGTATATTTTTCCGCATTGGTATTCGGCTTATTCTATCAGTGATGCCTCTGATGTAAGGTAGGAATGCTTTTTGTTGGTCAGAAGGGTTTTGGGATTGAGATTTAGTGTTTTTATTTATATTTTTGATTTCATTAGTTAAGGATTTGTTGGAATATCCATTTTGCCGTAAGGTGGTGGTAATGGATCTAATTTCGGTTTGGCGATTTTTCGTATCAGAAAGTCTAATGGATCTGGTTATCAGGGATTTTGCAACCGAATGGATTTGGCCAGGGTGGTGATGGGATTTGGTAGCGGTTAGTGTAAGTGGGTTTTCTGTAGACAGTGTAATAAAAGCTGTCATTAGAAGGATTTCTTGTTATGAGAGTATGTAGCAAGGGAAGGAAATTGTTATGTTCAGTTATATCCTGCAGGTAGGTTTAAGGTGAAAGGAGGCGAGGGCTTTTGTTTCAAAATTGGTCATAAAAAGATTAGCAATGGCAGGTGAAAGTGGGGAACCCATGGGAGCGGTAAAATTTATTTTGGAAGGTAAAGTAAGTATTGAATAGGCAATGGTTTATTAGGGAGAGGATATTGTTATTTATATTATACGTTGATTTTAATAACTGTAGGGTTATTTTGGGTTGGGATGTTTGTAAACAAAGAAACGACATCAAAGCTAACCATGATGTCACCTTTGCGTATAGGGAAGGTTTTCAGTATTTCTAGGAAATTATAGGAGTTTCGGACATAGGATAATGCCTGTTCTGTGAGAGGTTGGAGAGTCTTGGCAAAGTATTTGGGAGAACCGAACGCACTAACTATAGGGCGTAAAGGAATGTTCTTTTTGTGAATTTTTGGGAGACTATACAATTTGGGATTTTTGGAAGATTTTTTCGGGGTATGAGGAGTTTCTTGGTATCGGATGATAGGTTGAAGTTACTAATGAGGGTTTTGGTTTTCTTTTCGACATAGGCAATGGGGTTATTAGGTACATGGCGATAATCAGAGGATTTAAGTAAATTGAGCTTGTATTTAGGATTACTGTAGCGTTGGCCTTATCTGCCTGTAAAATTGTAATATTACTATTTTCTTTTAGAGCTTTTAAGGCGCGTAATTCAGGACTTTGATATTTGGTTTTGGTAATTCGGCTGTACGTAGCACTTTGGCCACATCTTGCCTGGTTTCATTTTCCACATTTTCGGGAAGGGTGGAAATGCAGGATTCCATTTGGGATATAATTTGTTCAGTGGGAATGCGGTTTAATGTTACAGTAAAGCTAAAACCTTATTCCAGAGCCTGAATAGCTAAGTTGCTTACAGGGTAGTCAGAAAGGTTATGTACCGTCGTATTGGTCAGGGATGGTTGGGTACTGAGAAGTTTACTTTGGCACAACTTGGAAAGTTTGCGTTTCTGGGTGTCGGTTTTCTTTTCCGATATGCACGACGCTTTGTCATGTATAATCCTAGAGAAAGCATCCCAGATAATAGGAAGAATTTTGGAGGAACTTAATTTATGGAAAAGACCATAAAGTTCCAGATTGGTATCGGCGAGGTTTTTATGGGTAGCATGGACGGAGTTTCTAAGTAGAGATAGCTCTGCTTTTTTAAGGATACGGGAGATTGTAGATGATTTCTGGTGATGTTTTAGTCGCAAACCAACAGGTATCACCTGTTTGGATTTGCAGTATTTTAAGAAAACAAGGTCACACAAAAGTTTGGCCTTACGTAATGTAAGCTTTGAATATAGCTTAGTTAAGTTTAAAGTTTCCTCCCTGTAGAGGCGTGTAAAATGTTCGGATAGCTTTCCGCGGTTAACTATGTTTAAACCACTTAGTTCACGGGATGAATCACGTCTGTTTTGAGAAGTTTCTCGACGTTTCAGCATCGGCTTTGATGCCATTTTCAAGAATTTAGCTCTTTACTCGGGGTCTCTATCTACCTACTCAAAATAGACGCGGTTCATCCCGTGAACTAAGTTGTTTATATATATACATATATATATATATATATATATATATATATATATATATATATATATATATATAATGTAACTAAATTTTGTAAATATTTAACATTGTCTCGATTAAGATTGCCAGTAACAAGGTAAAGTTTGCTTAAATCGTATGAACTTGAAAAACCTTTATATATTTTCTGAAGCGTTTAATTGTTCTTTGGATAGCTTTCGGGATTAAGATATGTTTAAAATATTCAAGAATGAAGATCTGTTTTGAAATTTCTAAGATTTCGATCGGCTTTATGCCATTTTCAGGAATTTAGCTCTTCCGGTCTCTATCTGCCTACTCAAAATAGACGCGGTTTATCCGTGAACTAAGTTGTTTAATATATATATATCATGAACAAAGTTTTTGTTGAGCGTTTAATTGTTCTTTGGAGAAGTCTATTGGGGGACTAAGATTATTGTACTATAGAATATCCAAAAAGAAGATTTTTCCTTAAAATTACATTACTCCAGTCAGGAGTCCCGTTTTACTGATAATAATGGTTTTCAATTGTGCTGCTCAGTCGTGCCTAATGATTTCACATGACATTCTCGTTTTAGCCTTTGTTGAATAAATTATCTTGATTTTTTATATATTTGACGGTAGCAACTTGCAATATTCTTGGTCCTTTAGGTATAACACAGAAACTTAGAAACGAGGCGCGTAAGCAGCACTTATTTTGCTAATTGTTTATTTCAACAAAATTTGAACAATCACTTAAGCGACAACTTGTGTAGACATCTATAAATGAAAACCAAAATAAGAATTTTATTTTTTATTAACTGTAAGTAATCCTTGTAGCGCTCTCATGCCCTTTGATTTGGCGCAGTGGGCCCAGAGATTATTTTTGCGTTTCAGCATCTCCCGGTACTTGATACGAGGACAACTCTGAAAGAACCGTCCGTTTTTATCAGCATAGACACAAACATTTTATTACACATATTAGAAACCTGCAGTAGTACATTACATTTTGACATAATTTTAGGTTTGAAATTCTTTTATAAATTATTCTTTAGTCTAAGAATGAAACCAGCATCATGAAGCGCATTGTAATTGTCATAGCGATTCGACTCGAGTCATTGTTTTATTTTTGTTAATGTCCTGCACGCACTTCACAGTTGCTGAACTTTCTGACACTAATCTGTAACACAACTTCTTCCATTCTGCACTACTGCGTAGAGCACCACAAGACTGACATTGCTAACTCCCGATTACTTTTTGCAAGCTTATTTCCCTCTTGTATTACATACAATTAATTTCTGTAACTGACTTTCTTTTCTCATTACAGCTTACTTTATCACCGTTGTCATCGTTTTGTCTTTTTATTAAATTTCTCCGCTTTTGTAATTACCTCTTTAGATTTTACAGATTTTCTTTTACCTTCGCTTTCATTTATTATCTCATTTTTTGCATTAATTGTTAGTTTAATCTCATTTCTGTAAATTTTGATTATCAATTTTAAAATGTTCGCTTCAATTATACATTTTTCATATTTTAACATGTATCTTTCCTAGGTTAACTAATTTCTTATTCTTGTATGTTCTTTGAGCAGTTTTCAATGATTAAATATTAATGTTCGATAGCTTTTAAAACTCCCTTAAAATTTTTATTTTTGATTCCATGTTCAACATTAAAGTTAACTGAAACCTCCATCTTTTGTAGTAATTTAAAACGTTCCTTCGCCTTTGTAGTCGTTTTATTTTCTGTGCCAGTTATTCCTTTCATCTTACTTTATTCATTTTTATCTCTTTTCTAATAATCTTATGCTCAGTGATGTTTTAATTTTCCTATTTTACTTTTTAAATAACCTCATTTCGTAAATTTGTAATTAAAGTCAATTTTAATCATGTGCCCATTATATTTGTATTTCTAAAGATGTACCTTACGTTCTCAATTTCTATTCGCTTTATTTTTATGTATAAAAATGTATAAAAACGTATTATGACTCGTTTAAGTACTGACAAAATTATATTTTTGCCGGTACGGATTAAATTTTGCATGTTGCAATTTTGATGCTTTTCTAGTAGAATAATTCAGAAATGACTAATTGTTTCTCTGTGAATAAACCTTTCCTCCACTTGTTTACTATTAACATTTAACGCTTGGTTTTATTAGTTGAATTTAAATCCTCTTTATTCAACTACTCCGTTAAAGCGTCGACTTGATGCCACCGCGTTCAAAGCCACCTACATATTAATTGCTGTTTTTTCTTAAAGCTAAGTTTCAATTTTGTTGTTCTTTGGTAAATTTTAGCTAGAGCATTTCGTTTTATATTCTAAAATATTAATGATTTTGTTTGGAGTTTATGGGTATTGAAGATAGAATTTTCAAGTCAACATCGTTCTAGGCTTATTAAATTATAAAACATGCAAGTACATATGTAAATGTACAAATTAAATAATGCAAGATTATTATTGCATCAGCTACTAATGATTACAAAATCAATAATGAAGCTATTGTGTACATTTCAAATCACTCGTTTTCCTAAGCTTACTGCACTCAAAAGCGAACTTGTATGGTTACTCTGTATAGGGAAGACCACATTATTAATATCTACACTTGATAGAGCCAGATCTGAATGAACTTAAAATGCCATTTGCCTATTTTATCTATAAAAAAAATTACAGAAGTTTTTGATGTGCCTCTTATTTGTTAATAATTTGATAATTTCGATCGAATACACCTGCTAAAGGCAAAAATTTGGTTCCAAAAAAATTATACCTGGAGACCACCAGGAAGAAGTCGGTCCAGTAACTGTATTTTAATATGTTCAATCCAACCGAACCACAAATACATGTAAGGTATCAGACGAAATTAAATGTTCCCAGTTATCCTTACACCTCCATTCCATTAGTATTTGAAAAATAAAAAGTGTCATATAATTATGAAGCATTATTTAACTGAAGGTCAAGAATAAAACAGAGTTACAGTTTTTTTGCGCTCAGGGTATGTCTTCCTTAATGGATCCATATTCACTGCAGCCTATGGCTTATTATGATTACCCTGATTAAATAGATTCACAACCAATCTGTAATTGATGTCAAATCAGATACAGGCCCTTTACAGGGTGTGTCAAATCTTCAGTTCTAGATTGGTTTCAGTATGTTGCCTTTTCTCACAACGCATCACTTGCATAGGATGTTAAGCTGTTTCTGGTTCACTGCACAAAGTCTGCAAGATCACCTTGAATTTTACCAATTTTCCAGAGGTGTTCCTTAACAGTCGCATGTCCTGTAAGAAATCCTATGGTTATCTTTATCTATGGCCTACTTAGGTTAAGAAGTTCTGCAGCTCTCTTTTGGCAAGGTCCCTTATTAAAGGTTTTGCTGAAATAATGTCCTGGTCAGTTCTTCAGTATATTCGATGATGAGTGCGTGTCCTCTCTAATAATAGCTAACTTTGAAATTCTAATGCAGGTTCTGGGCCTATAGAAGCCTCACTAGATCCCTGCCTGGTCAGTTCATCGGCTTTCTCGTTGTCATAGATACCGCAATGCCCAGGTGCCCATAACAGTTTTATTGTGTTGTTCTGCCAGTGCATTCAGTTTGTTGATGCATTTCCATACCAGTCTAGATGATGCTTTTGTGCTTGATAAAGCCTTTAAAGCTACCTGGCTGTCCGATATAATATAAATCCTCTTGCTCCTGTAAGCCCTCTTACTATTTTCACGTAGTATGGCGTATATTTCTGTCTGAAAGACAGAAGCATATTCACCAGAAAGCTTAGCTTACCTTGGCTTCGCATATTTCACTTCGGTACAGATCGGTTTTAGAACCATCTGTGTACAGATTAAACTACGTGCAGTTGCATATTTGTAGGTCATGCGTCCGTCCTCATTTCAGGCAGAGGGAAATTTTATATTTCTATGACCTGTACCCGTGTGTGTCTTGTACAGTCAATGATACAGCCTGTAGTGACCTAGCCTTGCCTCCCCCTGAATCACTATGTGCAACTGTTGTATAAGAGTTACAGTTTATATATACAAGGGATTTTTAGAGCTGTTGCCTCCCTTCTTTAACCAAATTCTCCATTATTGTGTGTTTTCCAGTTTCTCTTTCTCTCTTCTAATGCTCTTTTCTGAACAGCTTTGTCCACTTCGTCCCTTTAGGATTCTTGACGTCTGTTTACTTACTTTTCCTTATAAGACTCCATTACGTGACTATTTATCCAAGTGTTTTCTGATCTCCTTACGTGACCACAAAAGTCTTTTATCTTTTGTAAACTGGAACAGGTTTGTTTCGATTTGCATTGTTTTTCTAACATCCTTATTTGTTATTCTATTTATCTTGGTCAGACCACAACATCTCTTCCAGTATTTATTTTAGTTACCTAGATTTTTCGTTTGTTTTTCTAACTATTCATATTTATGCTGCATATGTCATAATACTTTTAACTTTGGTCTTATATATTATTTTCTTGTTTTTAGTTGGATGTTTCTATTCCATATTACCAGGTGTAGCTTCCTGATAGCTGTTCTCGTCTGATCAAGTTTGTTTTGATCTCTTTCTTTGTAGTTATATTTTCTAATATAGTAAATTCTAAATATTTGAATGTAGATGTTTCTATTTTAAGGTTTTCTTCAATTTAGAGGTCCTTTACTTCTTGTTCTTTAGTTGTTAAGTTTCCGTTTTTTTAATTAATTTCTATTTCAGCTTTTCCGTATTCTTCTTCAAGCTTCCTTATTATATAGCCAAAACCCTCTTCATTCCGCACCATCACCACCTGGTCGTCCGCAAAGCATAAATTGTATAAATAGTCACTCCTCAGGGGTACTTCTATTCCCTGAGATTTTTGTTTCCAAATTCTTAGAATATCTTCTAGAAATAGTTTAAACACTGTCGTAAATAGGGGACAACCTTGAAATAATCCCTTAGAGGTTTTCTTATCCGGTCTTTTCATAGTACGTTTTAGGTACCCTGTCATAAGTTTTTTTGAGACTGATGACCAAAAGAAAGTTTTTATTTTTTTCTTTCTTTTTTCCTGACATTTGTGTCATTTATGATAAAGAATAAGAAATGGCTGAATATTCAAGACGTAGAGAACTTCCAGGATTATAGGAGTAAAAATAAAGAGGTTAGAAGACTAATATGCAAAGCAAAGAGTGACCGGTATCTTAGGGGAACAAGAAGATTATAATCTTGGACAATATTAAAATAAATTTCTTTATAAGGTTTTCAGGAAGGTTTTATTTGTACGCTGGATGTTTTGACTCTACCTCTCCAAGTACTTCTTTTCCAGAGTGCTTTATACACTCTTTAATGTGTTCGTATACCCCATTCACATCATCTTCGCAGTTGAATTTTATTAATTTTTGATCGAGTTTTGTATCGATATATATATTTCTTATCGGTTTATCCTGTAACAAGTAAATTTCCAATTTTTTTCTTTATTTTTACTCTGTTGTCTCCTCAGTCTTTATTGTCTTTTTCCATGGAAATTCAGTTTTTGCTACTATCTATGGTCACTTTTGCAGTCCGCATTCCGCATTTCGTTTCTCGGTTTACCTTCATATCCCTAAGTTTAATTGCTGCTTCTCTTTTTATTTTGAAGTAATTGATTATAAATTTTAGGTTTCTTTTCGGTTATTTTCATGTGTGAATGCCTTTGGGCTGGTAAAGGCTATTCGTAATTCTCAGGTTAAATAACTGACACAACTCTACTGCCCTTTCTCCGTTGTTGTTCACTATTTATTCACCGTATCTTTCTAATATGTTGTCCTTTTCTTTGCGTTCTGTTCTTCCAATCATATCCTTCATATTAAAGAAGAAAAGGTTCTTAGATACATTACAAAACAGTTTGTGTCTAACTTCTTACAAATCTTCACGATAAATCTTCAAAAATGTGAAGACAAACGTTTTGTGCTAAGTTGTGTTTTAGTTTTAAATGGATTTCTCGTTGGCCTAGATGTAGTAAGCAACACCACTACAGTGAGATTAGCATGAAGTTTTTATCAACCTTTGCAATGTGTCGATCGATTGTGGAAATGTCCAATTTGTAGTGTCGTTGTTGGTGATGAATCAAGAAGCGTTGACTGCGATTCTAAAGATTTTATTTTGGATCATCTGGATCCGATGAAGATTAGTTTTGGATGTGTTGCGCTAAATGACACATCCATAGAAGATTAATATAGTGTTACATTTAGTTTTTAAGAATATAATTGGACTAATTTTTTGTGTCCGTCGTTTAGTTTCTTTAGTTCATAATATTTATATGTGAGCCCAGTGTCGATATAAATACCTTAGTACTCAACAAACTCATAGTTGGCATTCAATTAGATAAGGAGGGTCGTTGCTTAAGATTTCGGATGGGTTACTAATTCATCACAGCGTAAAGATCTTAGCAACAAATTTGGCATAGTTGATAGACAGATTTCGTTGGTTGAACTATCTGCTTAATATATTAAAAGCGACTTGTAGCTTAGAAATTGTCAGTTCCATACATTTATTTTCGGTTAATATGTTCATGTCATTTACAAACTTTGAAAGTTTAGCGCTGATAATGAGAAACCTTGCATGAAGATGTTGAAAGGCATTGAACCAAATCTATTGCCTTGAGGGATCTCTACACGTATATTTTGGTCATTTGTAAGAGTTAAGTATTTAAATATTGTTTTGAATTATTTGTTTTAAAATCGTCTTTTAATGATCCCAGATCAACGTTGTAATTCAATAGCCTTCTCTAAAGGCAAATTGAAAGATTGATAAAATATTCAATCTCACTAATCCGGCAATGAATAATTTTTTCATATTGCTTTGAAATCATTGATAGAAAGTTGATTGGTATGTGGTTGGTAATATCTTTTTAATCTTCCTTGTTTTGAGAAATAAGTATAATTTCTTGTTTTTATATACCCTATTCTTAGACATATAGTAAAACCGTTGCTAAATATACATACGAAGGTAAGATGAAAAGTTCTAGGCCTGACAATGAAAGACTGCGATTTTCAGTTAAAAAATGATTTTATTTTTCTACATAATCTCCCTTGACTTCAACAAACTTGATCCTGCGCCTCTCCAACATCAGTATTCCTTCTCGGAAGTGAGAATCTGTAAGATTGTGAAAATATTCATCAACTTCTTCATTGGATGCGAAACGCTCTCCAAAAACAAATTTTTTTAAGTTTTGGAACATATGGAAGTTTGAGGGTGCCAAATCAGGAGAATAGGGGGGATGGCCGAACAAATCATATCCCAAATCCCACAGTTTTCCCATCGCCAACCCAGGTGCGTTGTCCTGGCGAAAGATGATTTTTTTCTTCTTCAAGCCAGGCCTCTCCTCGCGAATTTTGGCATCCAGCTGGTCAAGAAGGTTGGAGTAATGTTCGCCTGTAATTGTTCCGCCTTTTGCAAGATAATCAATTAACAGGATCCCTTTCGCATCCCAAAACGCGCTGGCCACCTTTCCGGCAGATGTGATCGACTTCGCTTTCTTTGGCGCTGAACCACCGGCTTCCACCCACTGCTTGGACTGCTGTTTCGTTTCTGGCGTGTAGTGGTGGACCCATGTCTCATCCATGGTGACAAATCACCGCACAAAATCGGTCGGATCCCTGTTGAATCGGTCCAAAGATTGCTGCGAAAATCGTTAGCGCATTTGCTTTTGATCGGCGTTCAGCAAATGCGGCACCCATCTTGCGCAGAGCTTTCGCATCCCTAATTCTTCGTGCAAGATGTTTCGCACCCTTTCTTCCGATATCCCCACAGCCTCAGCTATCTCACTCACCTTCACTCGCCTATCGTCCAACACGATATCATGCACTTTTGCGATGGTTTCCTGTGTGGTTGCGGTTTTGGCCGTCCTTCACGTGGGTCATCTTCGAGGGATGTGCGACCACGTTTAAATTCAGCTGTCCACTTTTTAACAGTTGACATTGAAGGAGCAGAGCCCCCTAAACTTTTGACAACTTCGGATGAATTTCCTTAGTAGTTAATCCATCCAAAACGAAGAATTTTATAACCGCAAAAGTTTATCCATTTTAACAAAAAACATGCAACATGTCTACTGAAAAAATTCGTGTGAACAAACTACTTGAGCGAACAAGTTGAAACTAGTCATACGAACTAATGACACATACACCCAAGCAGGAAACATAATTGTTTGCCTTACCCTCGTATGCTTTTTTGTAAGTTTCTTCAGTATTTTATTCTACCCCATTCATTTATTTATTGATAGAGTTTTAATTATGAAAGTTTCCTGGGTGATGTTAATTTAAAGTTTGCCTCTAGGGGTGATATGTTTTGAGAAAGTTGATGATTATGTTATAAAGAACCGGATCATTGTGGTTATGGAAGATTTTTCATTTTTCTCATCGGAGTTAAATTTCTAAGCTTCTGAAAGAACTAAAGGTATTTCGTAAGATTGACGTAGTATTCTATAATAATCTTCCATAATCCAAGATTTCCTGCTGATGTGCTTTTGATAATGATAGATTCGATAGGCGTTGATTTTCCCGTTGACACAATAAAATAGTTGAATTACCAGAAAGTGCCTCTTAATGCTAAAAATTAGATTAAGGTTTGTTATGCACTTGTCGCAAAATAGTGAGCAGTTTTTGCATTAAATGTTTTATTGTGCCGTTTTTAGTACCCATTGGCGTTGCACCACGCATTTTTGTGATTACATTTGCAGTTTAACAATTAAAATTAAAATGTTTGACTGAAAATAATTGTAGACCACGCTGAAAGTTCTACAGTGTAGTCTGCTAAAGTCTTTGATAATCGCTTTAAACTCTTTTTCCTACGCTAGTTAAAACGATTAACTTAGTATGATCATGCAAGCGCTTCATTTACTCGTTCCTTGTTTTTCTTTTTTGTTTTCTCCGAGCGTATTAATTGACAGGAACAGAGTTTGTATTATAAGAATGATTCAAATATAAATTGTAATTTTTTTTATATGCTGTAAGATGAAATGCTTCTAAATGTAAAGAAATGTAGAAGGAAATTACCTTAATTGGGAACTTTGTATTACTGCCCTAGTTATCTCGTTCGTTGCTCTAGCACATTACTGTCAAATTTCTCACAACAGACGACGTAAAACCGACTAATATTTTGAAAGGGCTTAAGGCACAGTTCAGAAATAACACCCGTAAGAGAACTCAAGTGCACGTCTAATATGAGTAATTTTTGGGAAAACAAGAAGCAGTTGAAAATGAAGATCATTTTCTTCGCCCAAGGACCGGCTTTTGACAATTGTCAAATTTGCTTTTCTTAACTTTTGAACAAGGAAATCCTTTGGACAAAACGCTAGTTTTTAATTTTTATAGTATCTTGCTTTCCAAAAGCATTAGGTAACTTACAGCTACCCAATAAAAAATTAAGCATTTGTTCTTTAATATACTAAACCACATTTTCTACAGTCTAGACTAACCATCTTACGATTATGATTTGTTTCTTTGCTGGTCCAGCTTGTTTATAGTTTCCATTTTTTGGGTCTTTATTCCTGTAAGTAATCGCCAGCGTGGTCCAGTAGTTGAGACGCGAGCTGTGGTGCAGACGGGCCCGGGTTCAATCCCCAGAGCTCTCTGATGCCTGGCGAGTGCCCTACTCAGTCACTAAAAATAATTGAGTATTTACGTTCATTTGAACAAGGGGTGATAATGGTCGTCTAAATCGCGGAGCTTGCCACATCGCCCCGCATCAGAGATAGTGCGCGACGACCGGGAAAGAGTGAACATATCAGAGCCTTAATCTCTCAGTTCGCAGGCTGTTAGAGCGGGCGTTAGAGCCTTACTATTTTATATTCCTGTAAGTTCTGTGCCCTTAATTTTATCTCCAAATTGTTCTAATGGTAGCCAAACACGCATCACCCCTTGCTTAATTTAAGTGATTTAACTATCGATTGCTTCTTTTACAATCATTTGCATTCCTATATTCTTCAATTATGTGATATTAATTTTCTTATTAATACATAGTCCTTTGAGTTTTTCTAGTTTAATTTTTATTTTATCTTATATGGGGTTATAATTTGAATGAATATGATTTCTGAATAAATTCTTAACATATGCACACAATTTTACTAAATTATTGATATTTAGGTTTTTATTATTATATACCAGAGAATTATATTTAATTTAAAACCTTTTTTACTGTGATAGAACAATTTAAACCTTCGGAGTACAGTGTGAATTAAATCGTCTCTTGTTTTCTTCTGTCACGGCTTAACTTTGTTGCTAGAATATTGTGGCTTTTTGGCCATGTCTTGTTGGATAATGTGTCAAAAGTTCTCGAACGCATTTATGTCTAGAAGCTACTCTCACCATGGAAAAGTTTTATTGCTCCTCTTTCTGTGGTATTTTTACGTGCTTGATGACCAAGAACACCATTCTGCACGAAAATAGCATTTTTGTTAATAAAAATGTTATTACTGAAGACAGGCAAAAGCTTATCACTCAAATTTAAACGTCGTGCATTTGTGGTATTATCACACAAAATTAGAAATGACCCGCACCCCCACTTTATTATGCTAATGGAAGTTGGACCAGGGTGTTTACTAGAGGCTTCCATCCGTTTGTTCTTCAAAAAGAGCTATGAGATTTTAGAAGACGACTGCTCCAGTATGTGCTGTACTTAATTATATATAGTATCAACAGTAGCACAGACTTACATAAAATAAGTAGATACTAAACTAAATCTTGGTCAAAACAACAAAAATTGGCAAAATTATTATTTTAAATTAAAAACATCCGCTTTTTCTCTCTGCTATCAATAGCCGTCTTTTGATTATTATACTATCGAGGAATTTGGAATAATTTGGTTAATTTTACATTAATAAGACACTCTCTGTATGTCTTCAGCTTGTTAACTGTTTTGTCGCAGCTCTAAATTTCTTGCTATTTATAGATTTATTTTTCATAGATCTATACGTGTTACATCCTGTGTCTTCCATTATTTGTTTAATATATTCCATCCGTGGTCTGCCAGGAGCCTTCCTTCCTTCTGTGCTTTTTTTAATAATTAAGGTTACTAGTCCTTCATTCCTTATTATGTGTCCCATTAGTGTGCTCCTTTGTTTTTGAATGTTCTTCCAGAAACACTTCTATTGTCCGATCCTTCTCGATACTTCCTAGTTTGTTATTACATCTTTCAAACTCTTCTATAAACCAGTATTTGCAAGCTTCTAGTCCCATAGTCCACGTTTCGGCCCCATAGAATAGTACGCTTCAAACATATGTTTTTATGAAATCTATTCTAGTCAAAATGGGGATTGCGCTTGTTATTAATAAGCCCTTCTTTTCGTAGAAAACTAATTCTGCTAGTGCAATTCTAGTTCTAATTTCGTTTCGCATCTTCCATTTCTTGTGCTGGCTTCATTAACTTGTAGTCGTGCCCATTTAGGCAATGTTTATAATCTCTATATCGTGTTTACCACATACCATTACTTTAGTTTTCTTTCTCTTCAGTTTTATTTTGTAATTTGTATTTAGTTGCAATTTAAGTTCCGCTTCGTGTTCAGCTGATAACGTTATGTCATCCACGTAATGTGTCATACATATTCTCTCCCCATCTATTTTTATACTCTCGTTAGTCTGCGCTAAAAATTCACTTACAGCTTGCTGTATGTATGTTAAAAAGAATCGGCGAGAGAACACAACCTGGCCTCTTACTGTTTCCTATTTTGGCTTGTCTAATTTCATCCCCTTGAGTTATTGTTGAGATTTAATTATCATTTAGTTGTTTCAGGATCCTTCGGTCTTTATGCTTTATTTCTATCTTTTTTAGTGCTGTAAACATGATTTCCCAGTTTGCATGTTCAAAGGCCTTTTGTAAATTAATAAAGGCTATGAAGGCGTTTTTACCTCCCCGTATTCTTTTTTCAATTATTAGTCGTAGTGCAAAGATTGCCTTTCTTGTCCCTGTATCTGTATCTTCAGTCAAAATCTCCTCAATATTCCTATCTATTCTTGTATAAATTATTTTTGCGAAAATTTTCGATACATATGTTGTTAAACTTATCGTATGGTGATCTGCATGTTCTGTTGCTGTTGATTTTTTAGCATTGGTATTATTTTTGTGGTTGTAAAATCCGTAGGAATTATTCCTGTCTCATAACTTCTTCGCTGTATAGTTGTTCTACATATTCGTTCCATCTGTCGGCAACTTCTCTTTCATCTAACAGCGTATTACACTTACTATCTCTTATTTCTTTTCTTTTGGGTTTTGATCCCTGGAATTTTTTTTTGACTTGTTTATATGTTTAATGCATTCTATTCTGAGGTATCCCTGGACTTCCTTACATTTTTCTTTTTTATATTGTTCATTAACTATTCTGGCTTCTTTGTTAATGCTATTTTTAATTTTCCAGCATTTTGTTTTACCTTCCTCTGTTGTAGCGCCCTTATACTTCCTTCTGTCTTCTATTAGGTCGATAACTTGTTTTGATATCCAGTGTTTACGTGCTGGTGGGTTCTTTTGCTGCAGTATGTTAGCGGCTGTTTTAATAATTCCTTTTTTAGGGAATCGCTATATGCTCTATCCGAATAAGACAAAAACATGTTAATTGTAATTAGGTCCATTTTTTGGTGCTGCTATTTAATTTGCCTGTCATCTTATAAACAATATGTACCAACTCTACTGTTTACCTTCAGAAGGTTTCCTCATATTTTTGGCCATTTTTTCTCATTATGATTAGATTTGCCATAATATGTATTTTTTTAAATAATTTTTCCATTACTTCTTTTTCTGACCTCTTGCAGGCTAATGCGCAGACGCCAGCCTCACTCCATCTAGAATGCTCCAGGTGCCGGAGCATCTGTTAATTTTTTTTGTTACTCATATCTTCTGTTAGACTCATATTAAGTATTATCATTGTTTCTATGAATGTTTAGTAATAATAATGTGATATTAATATACTTTTTCCTTTCTCAAAAAATGGACACTGCTGATAGACTTACTATTTTGAAGAAGTATCGAAAACTGAAGATGTTACCGAAGAGAAGGTTGAATCGAGTTTAGAGGACTTTGACTCAAGCTTATAACAATGAACTAAATGATAGTGATTGATGTGGCAACCGATCTTTTGGAGTAGAACTTTTTAGTAGTGGTAGTTAATTCTTGGAAAATAAGAAACGAGCGAAGAAAATGACAAAACCAAAATGAAACCGTAGATCATTGATGTATCAACGAAAGATGACTACATTCTACACATCAAACAGGATGAGGTAACCTCGAAAAGTGAGGTGGTATGGAAAACTCAGAGCCTGCAAGAAAATCTGGGACAAACCGCAGCTATTGATGTGGTGCACCTTCTTCCAGGACTGGCCCTGACTGATATGCAGACAACAATCTTGAAGCATGTCTGCTATTTTCCTTACAATATTAAAAATAAATGGCCACAAATACCAAATTGTAAATCAATCTACAACAAACGTAGTATAAATTAAAGTTTACAACGCTAGCCGATACATGTATTGAAAAGATAAAAATTTGTCTTGGCCTTATCATTCTCGGTTTAGTATTTAACAACCGTTTTGTTTCATATTAGGAAATAGGGCGACTTATTTTCTGCTACTCTTTCTAAGTGCCACTATGAATTTTTCGTAAACTGTGATTTGGCAATAGAAACAACAAAAAGAAAGAGGGTAAGCTGTCTTGTCAACAAAATAGGAGTTGATTATAAACTGTAAAAAACACTACAAGCTATCAGTATGTTTAATAATAGATGAGTAACTTATAAGTTTTAGGGCGCGTTACCTATCTAAAATGTATATCCTCGCTAAACCTGCAAAATATACGACAGCCGCTATTTCCTACTTGGTGTCTTGTGTAGAAGAAATAAACCGAAATATTACAATAAAGCTAATTTACTGGGATACCAATATTCATATAACTTTACACTGATTGGAACTATAGGAGTAAAGAAAAAAGAACTTTCACGAAAACGTAAGAATTAAAAAAATCGTAACAAAAGAAGTTTTTTTTACAAGCCAAAAATATACAATTGGGTGCTTGATATCGACGCTTCACGACGAGACTTCCATTGACAACAGTAATCATAAGCCCGAACATGTTTTAATTTACAACCAAACAAAGGAGTTGTGGATACGTTTTATCACGCGATAATATTGCAATAATAAACACTTAATTTTCTGCCACAATTTTTACAGGAACCATCCATATTTTATGAGTAACGAGCCTCAAAAGTCTGGCAAGCTGCCAATACCTCCAAAATCCTTCTCACGATTGGGCTTTTTATTCTCCCTCTCTAATATGTTGACTGAAGAATTACTTCGAAAATTGAGAAAATTTTGGAAGGACCGAGCCTTGAAGTCGGGGGAAAAGAGGAAGAGAGAACAGACATTACAGACAGGCCAGTGAATCTCAAGAAAGGCAGAATGGTCAGGTGAGGCCGAACCAATCAAAAAATTAAAAAACGTGTCTTTATCATTTGAGAAGAATAATCAAAAAAGCAAATAGCAAGTGTTTTTCTTCTGTTGGCGGTAAACAGCAGGTTACTTTATGCCATGAGTGCTTTCCAACGCTCATTTTTTACAGTTTTGGTTACTTTTGAAAAGTAGTATTTTAGGGTTGAGGCTTACCAAAGTCCCTATTTACCTTAATTCTAGAAATTGAAGAATTTCCTGATGTTAGTTAGACTTGGTTTACTCCGGCTATTTTATTTTTTAAGTACCCACCATATCCGATTTGACAATCTAGGGAAGACAATTAGTGGAGAGATAATATTTTACACCCAAAAATGTTAATAAAGCCATTAGAGAAACTTAGAATGTATTTTTTGTAAACGCTAATATTAAAAAATAATTATAATTTGTCAAGCTTATAGGATGTCATAATTTTATTCTAATCTTTTAAACAGTGATATGCTACTGCATTTCACAGCAGTAGGTAGTACAGCATGGTATGAATGCCGATCCGGCGTTCTTTGTTAATGGCCGGCATTACGCCGAAGAATCAATTCGAGCCGCGGTGAAAAATCGGCCGCAATAAATAAACAGGAACGTTATTGCGCGATTTCAGACTTCGTAGCTCTCATACATCACAAATGAAGGAAATTTTCCGATCTACTGCGCCGGATAGGAGGAGCGGATCCGTAACCCCAGCTTCCGGATAACGCTGAAAAAAACAAATGCGTTAGCCTGACCAAATTAGCTTGCAGGGTAAAGCGAACTTTATTGTTACTCCAAGACGATTTAAAACAGCGAGTCAAATTATGAGCTTAACTGGGGTTCAAAATAAGCAAGATTTATTCGAAAATTGCCGCACGACTTGTTTCATTACTTAATATTCTCTTAAAGTTTAAACAGCCCCTGCCCAACTGTAAAGCAGACAAATACCTTTTCCTCTAAAAAAGTAGATAAAAACGCCGACACAAATATGAGTTTTAGTTCTTTGCTTGATATATCCTCTCCAGAGCGCCATTATTGTTTCTATCTTTCCTACTGCTTCAGGTTTTATTGCTCCGCTGTTTGCATTAGCTACAGTAATTTTCAAAAACAATAAATGTGCAGGTTACACGCAACTTGAGGAAGCTTCAAGATAAAATGAAGTGTAGCTTGAACGCTGTTGCTGAAATGTAATCTGTAATTTTGAAATCCTTCTCCGAGAGCTTTATCTTCTACATTTATTTTTATATGATAATTTATTTGCGAGCAATATAATCCTCTACAACAATTTAAAGGTTTCACTTGTGCTAAATAAAGTTATTTAATTTAACTTCAAATTTACGTAAACTTTTTTGCAGCTATATTTTAGATAATAGTTAACTTGCACACAACATTCACTATAATGTAGATTGTGTATAGCATAAACAAATAACATATTTTGCAAGTTGCTTCTGATCTTACTAATCTAATCTTGCCACACGTACACTAGAGTCTTTCAAGGATGTTGTCCCCGAGCTGCAGTTTAAGTGACCTAAAGTTTTTACGCCCTCGTTGAGTAACAGACTAGGGTACCTTTTCTTCTAACATCGTGATACTACTAAAAGATGTGGTGGTACAAGATACTTTACGCGGAAAGTTTCCTTTAGGTATCCCTATCTGCAACGTTCAGAAGCCGCGTCCTTCTCTATTTACCTCACAACGCCTAAATATAGATTTCTGTTTATACTTGATTTACTCATATATAACTATATGTATTTTTTTATTAAGTAATATGCAGATTTACAATCTACTCATAGTCAGTATTGAGTATTAAATAAATGTTCTGTTGGGTGATGTCATGAGGGAAGGTGTAGCCATCGCTAGGCTTTCCAGGCTGCGTTAGTGCAGGTTAGGATGCAGTTGTAAGTGAAGTCGCCAGTGGCGCTTGAGACGTCTTGTGACGGGTGGTTCAGTGAAGAGCTAGTCGACAAGATTGTTGCTCTGTTCTGTGAGGCGGTTGGTGTATGCAGTTGACAGTCTCTTGATTTCGCTGGCTATATAAGGGATGTTCAAGTCGTTATAAAGGGTTTCGTTTGTGATATACCAAGGAGCATTGGCTATCATGCGGATGGATGGTCTTTGACTGGAACCTCTGTAAAATCTTTGTGTGTGACGCCTTGGCACATCCCCATAGTTGGATCCCATAGGTCAATATAGGCTTCAGTATAGTTTTGTAGATTAGAAGTTTGTTAGATAAAGAGAGCTGTGATCGGGTACTAAGTAGCCACATCATTTGCTTAAGTTTTAAGTCTAGTTACTTTTTCTTAGCTTTTATGTGGGTGCTCCATGTGAGTTTTTGATTTAGATGAATCCCCAGGCATTTTATTTATGTTTTTGTTGGGATAAGGACGTTGTTGATTCTGGCTTGTGGGAATGCGATACGTTGAGTGGTGAATGTTACATGCGCGGATTTATCAGTGTTAACTGTAATTTTCCATTTAGAAAACCAGTCCTGTAAAGAGTCCAGGTGGGACTGTAGGTGTTTTGCTGCTACTTCAGGTGATCTGCTGATTAATATGAGGGCTGTATCGTCAGCGAACGTGGCTATTACTGTATTTGGTGTAGTTGGAACATCTAAGGTAAATATTAGGTATAACGGTGCCTTGTGGTACCCCAGAACCTATGTGGTGATAGGAGGATGTTGTGGTGCTAATTTTTAATTGATAAATTGATCTGCTAGGTATGATTTAAGCAGTAGGTACACCTGACTTGGAAAATATAGTTTAATCTTATAGAGGAGTCGTTTATGCCAAACTCGGTCGAATGCTTGTTTTATGTTCAGAAATGCTGCTGTGCATATAGTTCTTGTTTCTAGACTTTCCAGTATGTGATTAATGATTCTGTGGGTTTGATGGACGGTTGAGTGGGATTCTCTAATCCGAATTGGTATTCTGGTATAAGTTGGTCGTAATCTACAACGTCTTTGATTCGTTTAAGTAGGAGTCTAAGTAGGAAAACATTGGTTAAGAGGGGTAGAAGGTTTAGGATTGTGGTTCTTTAAGTGGTTTACCAGGCTTAGCAATCACTATTATTTGGGCATATTTCGATGTAGTATGGATATAGCCGAGTCGTAGGATATTGTTGTAAATTGCAGTGAGTAGTCGTATGGATCTTCTAGAAAGATTTTTAAGAACTTCGCCTACTATAAGATCATATCTAGGAGCTTTTCTTGAATTTGTTAATTTAAGTTGTAGAACTTCCGCCGGTGAAAAAGATTTGAGTGGCAATGATAATTTGCACGGGGCGTCAAGGAAGGTGGTGTCTGGAAAACGGTGTCGAGGTATTCAGCGAATACGTTTGCTTTGTCTTCGTCAGACCTAGCCCAGGTATCATCTTGCTTTCTTATGGGGGGTATTGCTACAATCGGTCGTTTGAACTTTTTGGTTGCTTTCCATATGGAATTGTCATTAGGTGTTAGTTTTGTGATGTATTGTCTGAAGGTTTCATTGCGAGCTTCTGTTATCGCCTTGTGGAGTTGGTGGGCGTGTTATAGAAAGTTCTACCTTGTCTGTCTTTTGTTCTCATCCATTTCTCTCTTGCCTTTCGTTTCTGAGCGATGAGGTCTCGAATATAAAGAGGGATGTTGTTTATTTCATGTTGATCGCCATTATTATGCTATTTTATTGATTGCCGTCGAAAGCATGTTGAGGACCATGCTGTTTTGGCTGATTAGTTGTGCGAACATTGCTTTAAATTCTGCAAGAAAGTTGGAGAGTGTTTCATTAATAATCGTTGGTTGGGCATTGGTTGATGAGTTAACATTTCTTCCTATGACTGCTTGTTGCTAGCTTACTGCGTTTTGAGGGAATAGCATAGATTCGCCGTTAGTGGTGTTTTGATCATTTAGGGGGGAAATTCGTTGGCATTTGGTGGTTCCTGTCTTGTTTGTGGTTTGTTCATTACTGGCCGGAATGAAGCATTTCTTACTCTTTGGAGGTCTTTGTACACAGAGCACCCTTTGTAGTTGGCCGGGTAACTGGCTCCACAAAGGGCACATTTGGCCGAGGTGTTCGGTGGTTTCTTGCATATAGAAGTTCTGTGATCTCCACCACATTTAACACAGGTGAAGGGCTTGTTGCAATACGTCTTGGTATGGCCATAATTTTGACATCGCAGACACTGCGGTATAACATTTTTTTTTCTTGAGTGGTTAGATCCGTACTTTTAGATTACCTAGGTATTGGATGTCAAAGATCTTCTTGTTATTGTCATCGGGCTCTAGGTCGACCATGAATAGCGGCAGTGGCAATTTAGTTAACCTGTGACGGATATTTATAATATTACGTACTTTATGACCGTATTCGGCTAGCTCATCTTTAATGAGTTGGATTGAAACAGTGTGATGGAGATTGCGAATGGCTCTCTGCATGCCCTTTCTTCTTTGAGTTAATATATATGATGTACAATGTTCTCTTCTCTAAGGTATGCCGTGAGTTTCGTATACGAGTCTGGGGTTCTGGTGCTAATTTTTATAGTGTTGTTAGCTAACGCTGTTGCATAGTATAGTTCTGTAGCTATTACAGTACTGATGCTATCGGTCATTTTTTGTAGTCATTCACTCCATGAATAGAAATTGGCGGTGGTTTGGGAGTTTTTGTTTGCTGATTGTCGGGAGTTTGAGTGGAATTGTCGTTGTTCTTCGTTGTTTGTGATAGAACTTCATATCGATTGGTAGTGATTGTTTGGTTTATTTGGTGTGACTGATTGCCATTCGTGTTTAGCTTGTGGAGAGTTTTTTTGAGTATCATCGTCGTTTGTGTGCGGTGAGTCATCTTTGTCATATGTTGTTTTATCTACTCACATATGTGTGTTTTGATTTGGGGTTATTTGCATTGCTGGTAGGTATTGGGTTGCGTGAGGATTGGGTACGTAAGACAGAAGTATTATTGTTTGATTTTGAGATGAGTTTGGAATTTGATGAATTGGTTGATTGGTGTGACTGATATTGGGTACTTTGCGCGTTAGATAAGGGAAATGTAAAACAGTAATTTGCTGGGGCAGGTTGAGTATTTATTGTCGGATGCTCGGATTCAGACGGTCTTGAACCGTAGTTGTTTCCAGTTGGAAACATTGCTTTATGTAATTACATGCACAATAAAAAGAATGTGTACGTACAGTTGGAAGGATGTTGTGGTGTATTTAATTCATTCAGCGATTCAAGCATTTGAACTTATCAGCGTGTGGCACACAACACTTTCGAAAATAACGGAGCAGCGATCCTAATCTACGAAAGTCAAATGGCAACTCCATATACCTATATAGAGATTAAAATTTTTTAAAACCGTGAAACCCTTTTCAAATAAAAAAGTCAAATATAACTTTAAAGTTTAAGTCCTTCAAATAATGATTGATATAATGCCTTTTTAATAGACCTTGTACTTGCTCAACAATATAAATTGTTATACAAGCTATTTCTAACAGTTAGTACGTGACAAAATAAAAGAATTTAAATGGTAATTAATAACCACTTGGAATAAAAGTAAAGTTGATAGTCACTTAGATTTACTGTTTGATCACTAAAATTATTTGAAAGTTAATTTGGCACTTAATCACCACTATCACTTAACTATATGTCTTGGGGTAGCTTGCGTTTTAGACGGGTATGGATACTTCTTTGGCCTAGTTCGTAAGAGGTAGCACCGCTGCAGTTGACAAGATTTTCGTTAAAGGTTTAGTCAACTTAACAATGTGTTCTTGAATTGTAGGTATGTCTAGTTCAAAGTGGAGTTGTTGATTAGTCATATACCAAGGAGCGTTGACTGTAATTTTAAGATTTTATTTTGTATGATTTAGATTGGTTTTTGAAATGTTGGCCCATATTACGCACACGTAAAGAATCAAAGGACGTGTACGTGATTTGTATAGTACAGTCATGGAAGACTTCCTATTTAGGATTAAGTAAAGTTGGATTTATAGCGTATGACCTTGTTCAGTTTCTTTGATCTTGTAAGCCGAGTATCGAGGTAGACACCCAGATATTTTACAGGTGAGGATGACCGTTGCTTTTAATAAAGAATGTGTGTTTGATGTTATTAAGTGAAAATATTTTCTTAACACGCTTGGAATGATTAATTGGTAAGTTTCATTGTTTCGACCATCTGCTGAGGATATTAGTGGCAACTTGAAGTTCAGTGATTGCTTATTCTAGATGTAAGTTTTTGATTAGGAAGACCACGCCGTCGGTAAACATCGAAAGATCTGCGTTGGGGACGATGAAGTCAAACATACAGATGTTAAATAGGATTGGGCTTAATGAGAAAACCCTTATGGGGCCTCTGGGTGTATTAGTAATTTTTTTTTCTGAAAATTTACAAAATTTTCAATTCACAGAATAATAAGCAAATATGTTGTATATGAACCGGTTTTAGTGGCATCCCATCCATCCATAGTGCACCCTAATTTATTCTGGACATTGTCTTTTTAATCTTCTATATTCTAAGGACTGATTGGTAATTCCATCTATTAGATGGTTAAAGTGTATTCCGGTTATTCGGTATTTGGTAGCTAATGATTTTGTACAGCTCACTCCATATGCCCATATAGGCTTCAGTATTTGTTTTGTATATTCGCCCAGATTGTATTAAATAGTAGTCGGACAAAGTATTGTTATATTTTACTTACAAATATCCGTTTTGCATATAAGATTTTAAAATGATATAGAGCTGATTACCTAAATTTCTCTTCAGATATATAACATTCCGTCATGTCATACTTTAATCAGAGGCTTGCCAAATGTCTAGAAAAACTGCTGCACACATTTCTTTCCTTCTAAATTTTCCTTGACCTTATTAACTAATCTGTAGCATTGTTATACTGTTGAGTGCTATTCTCTCAAGCCAAACTGATGTTCTGGTATTAGATGTTCTATAGGTATGGTATTTTTAATTATGTTAAGGGGTAGCCTTTCAAATATTTCTGCCATTATAAGTAAGAGACTTATCGGTCTGTAGGATAGTGCTTTAGTTTGCGGCTTTCTTGGTTTGGGAATCATAATAATTTGAGCGAATTTTCATTATAATGAGAAGTAAGACAGTCCTAGATTGCTATTATAAATTATGGCTAAGAAAATAATTGCTTTCCTGGGAAAGTGTTTTAGAATTTCTCCTACAACTAAGTCGTATCTAGGAGCCTTGTAGGAAGTAGTGATTTTTTTTCGTAAAGGACTTTCTTGGGTAAGAATGGTTTTACTGTCCAAGGACAATTGAAAAATGTGTAGCATTAAGATAGGTTTCCATTTCACTGTCGTCTGCTTCAGACGCAAGTGGAATAAATACATTAGCAAGATGTTCTGCGAAAACTTTAGCTTCTTTTTCATGGAGTAAGCTGAATTGCGGTCTGGTTTTCATATGGGCGGCACCGGTATTGTTGGTCTTTTGAATTTCTTTGTGGTCTTTTGTATTGAATGATTTTCTGGTGTTAGTTTAGCGAAATAGTATTTAAACGTATCATTTAGGTTCTCTTGTAAACCTATATGTTCACGTGTTAGCCTGTTCAATATCATTTTATCTTCAAAACGGCTTTTTTTAAATTTATTTAACCAGATCAACAACGTCGTGCTATACATGGTTCTGTTAACTATTGATTACATGTAACACTATTGTCGCTTAGGGATTGCCTATTGGCTTACCCATTCACTGTTTAGTTTTATTGTTGTGTTATTTTGGTTTTGTCACTACTCTACGCTTCATTATCACTACTATCATCGGTTGAAAGGAGATCTTGCGTCATCAAGCGTTGATGTATGTGTCTCATTCCTAGTGTGTAATGGGCTGGTCTGCACAGTTTAAATTTTTAAAGAAGGTTGTGGCTAATTTTTTAATGTTCTATGGTTGAGATATTTAGTTCAGCGTGTAGTTGGTAGTTCCTTATATACCATGGAGAATTGGTGGCTATTCGAAGAATCTTATTTTGTAGTGTTTGTATTTTGCGGATGTGAGTCGGTGAAGCAGATCCCCATACACAGCATGCATACATTACCAGTGGTCTAATTATTGATTTATAGATTAGCATTGTACAGTCTATGTGTAGAGAACTTTTTCTGTTTATTAGTGGGTATAGTAGGGCTAATCTAGTACAGCTTTCATTCAATTTGTGGTTAATATGGAAACCCCAGGTTAGTCGTTGGTCTAAGTATACCCCTAGATACTTAACTGGGCTATTTTGCGTGTTCCATGGAATTTCTTCATTATTTATTTGAATATTGGGTATATTCCTGAGGCGTCGTAAGGTAAACACTTGGGTTTGACATTTGGTTGAGTTAAGGTTTATGTGCCATTTTCCCATCCAGCTTGATATTGTATTTAGGCTGGATTGTAGTTCGTTTGATGCTTCCAATAATTCTTTGCTCTGGGTAAGTATCGCAGTATCATTTGCATACATAGCAATGGCTGCTTTGTCTATTTGAGGTGTATCATGGACGTAGATGTTAAATAGTGTTGGGCCCAATATGGGTCCCTGTGGGACGCCTGCATTGATAGGCCTAACTGTTGAGTATGTGGAATTGATTCTAACGGAGAAGGTGAGGTGTGTGAGAAATGATCGGATAATATGTATCAAATAATCTGGTATGTTGCTTGTTTTTTGCCACTTGCTATGGACCTTACGTTTTTGTAGGACAAGCTCTTTTATGTGTAATAGTAAGTTCTGTTGTTTCAGTAGAATTTTACTTCTTTTTGAAGTCAATTTTTGTAGTGGTTTGGTAAAATATTGTATTACTTCCTCAATTTGGTGAAGTTCTTTTATGCGGAAGCTTAACTTGATGTTTTCATTAATGAACTGCTCAAATAGTTTAACGTTATTATAATAGCACTGTGATTAGAGTTTAGTTAAATGTTTGATTTAATTTTACTATATATATTAGATGCTCCTAGTATGACGACGAAATCCAGAAGATCTGGGATCTTACTGTGATCAGTAAGCCAGTACGTTGTTTTAAAGTTGATAAAAAGTTAAGATTATATTGTTGCATAATTTGTAGTAGGTTTCGACCTTAAGGACAGACCGTTGGTATTTATTAGGCAATATTTGGTCTTTGTGGACTATAGATTGCTGCGATGGACATAGTCTAAAGAAATGTTTGTATTTTTATTATTGCATCTTGTATTTTATCTGTAATGTATGACTGCTTCAAAGCATTACGTACAATAACAGCGGATCCTGCATGACCTCCTCCATCAGTATGATTGGCATAATATATGTTACAATTTGGTATATTAACGACTGTTCTGTCAGTTGTCTATTTTGTTGATTTGTAAAAAGAAGGCAATACCGTGAATGTGGTTTGATATTCCATTTGCGTTCTAGGCTGCTATTCTTAGTACTGCAGCCATTATCGCCAGAGTTTATTGATTGCTGTTGTTAGCATGGATAGAATCGTGCTGTTCAGGTTGGGCCGTTATGCAAACATATTTTTAAACTCATTTAGAAATTCTGACAATTTCTCTGTTATATCTCTATTTGGTCTTCTTGTCTCAGTTATCTGTGACTTCCATTACATAGCGCACATGTTGCTGGCGTATCCTTGGGCTTTGTACATGTTTTTGAGTCGTGGGATTGCCCACTCTTGATACAATTAAGTAGTTTCATGCAGTAAGTTTTTGATTGACCATAATCTTGACACGTGATACATTCTATATCCACTTTTTTGACTCGAGGTGGTTCTATCTTAATTTTTGTATGTTGTAAAAACTGAATATCATAAATTTCTTTATCGTTCCCCTTTGGCTCTAAATCCTCAAAAAATATGCTTTCTCTGTATCATTTTTTCTTTTTTTTAACATTTTCTGTCAATATAGAATAATGGATATCTTCTGTTTAACCTGGTAGGTACGATAAATAACGCTTTCATCACTAAGGTGCTTAATTAGCTTTCTGCTAGTGGTACAGTCGTTGGATTTATCTTTATTATGTTATTTGTTAAAAATTTGCTAATATATGTTTCGTTTTTTGCAATCAAAGCCAAATTATTACTCATCGCCTTGTAGTTCGTGATATCGTAGATATATATCGATGGAGATTTTGGATCCTCTGGTTGAGAGTTTGTATTCTTATTGCGTGATGTGATTGGTTAATTTTGGCTTTACTTTAGATTCGTTTCTGCCAACAGTTGATATTTATTATTTGTTTGCATTTGCAGATTATTTTGGTTTATTGTTTTTGCGTGAACTAGTCAGTCCTTCATGCGTTTTTTCCTTTTTTTTACAAATTAAGGGTAATGTTTTTTTGTGTTTTCACTTGTTTTGCCAAACGTTTCTTCATCCCCACTAATTACTACACCATCTGTAGTTTCTTAGTTTATGTTTATTTCTTATAATTAAAGCAACCTGCTTTAGATGTAGTTGAAAGTAAACTACAGTTTAAATTTTGTATCTGAATTGGTTGTAATTGGGTTTGGTGTTAATAATATCTATTAACCATAAAATTTGTTTCACTAGCAGCTGATTTTGTTATATTTGTGTGAATGGTAGACTTTCAGTAGTATAATATACATAATTTTGATATATTAGGGGCAGCATATTTGTTGGTTGCATAATGGGTAGATTAAACATATTGTTAATCGACCCTGATGCATCGTAGTTCAAGGACGATGCCGAACCCCGTTGAAAACATATAGGATTTTTAAAAGTATTTGGACATATGGATTTTAAATGTAATTTGACCTTCGATTTGCACTATCAACAGCACTGGTATACTTTACTTGCACGTTAAAGGTACCCGTACTCGAATTATAAATAGCGCCAATCTCATAATAACGTCCGCGCGCTTCGAAAACTCAAGCCAGAGTTAAAAAATAAACTTGCATGTACTTTGATTAGAAACAAGAACAGTAAGGATTTAATGTATTCGAATACTTGAAGAAATACAATTTTGTATTTCAAGCCATCTGTCCACACGCGTCCGATGGCTTGAGATATGTCTAAAATAAGGATACAAAATATTGTTTACTTTTAAAACCTCGTTTGATGGTCTCGGTCATACGTTGTAGTTGGTGCTAGGTAGAGTGGCTTACTTTAAATCCAATTGAGAAGTTGGGAGAATGTCCAGTTTTATAATCTCTTCATTAAGCCGTAGATAAATAACCATTTCGAAAAGCTTTGACGTGTTTCATAGTAAACTGATAAGGCGATAGCTGGAGACATTTTTCTTATCTTTGTTTGGTTTTGGAAACATTAGAATGATTACATGTTTCCAGGCATTCGGAAAGTATCCAGTTCTTAGACAGGCGCATTAAAAGTTGATGTTAGGTATACTAATGCTTTTTTGTGAGCTTCTTTAGTATGATCTTAGGTATTTTATCATGTCTAGAAGCAAGGGCCTTGGGTGATGTTGGTTTGAAGTTTAAAGTATTTCTAAATATTGGATCTGCGTGATTGTCTGAAGTGAACATTTGTTCCAAATGGTCTGCGGAAGCTTCACATTTTTCTTCATCGGCGTCATAAGTTTGTGCCCTTGAAATGGTTGAAGTTATCTTGTGGTTGACGTAGGATACGTTTGGTTGTCTTCCACAGACCCGGGTCGCCTAGTCCAAGATTCCAAATATGTTTTTCGTATGCCTCTAAGCGATAGGCTTCAAGTTCTTTTTTTATACGGTGCGACAGATTATTCTCCAAATTGTTGCTTGAGGTGTTCCTAGTTTTCTGCCATTTTTGATGTTTGATGTTTACTTGTTGTTTATGCGCGGTCGTGGTGGTCGTATTAACACCGTCAGAGATGATTTTGGTTATGTGTGAGAGTGTATGATCTATTTGGTGTGAGGTTTGAAGGTTACTGGGATATTTAAGCCTTTGGTCGAGTGTAGCATGAAAGATGTTCTAATTGAGTAGTCCAGTTATTAACCTGGGCTTAGGAATTTGTTTTGCTAGATGTTAGAACACCCGAGATTATAACAGGTAAGTGGTCTGAAGCGAGTTCATTGACCACTTGTTAAAAGATTAGTTTGTTGAAATTCTTGTGGGCAACTATGTTGGGTATAGGGTATAGGGGGTAGTGATGTGAGTTCATTTATTTGAAAGGTGAGCGTAGATGTTAGGTCATAAAGTTTGTTTTCGGCCAACTTGGTTCCCATATGGTATTTTTAAAATGCATATCTCTTATAAGAAACATGTGTTCTTTGATGGTATGGTGGATATATCTTTATTGAAAAGTTGTTTTCTTGGGTTCTTTATAAACACATACTATGGTTACAGTAGTACTAATACTTAGTTTGATTTTTCTGCCTTGAAGTTGATAGTGTTAATTTGTTATTAGGGTTTTGGTATGTGTCGAACTGAATTTTATTTGTCAAGTAATACTTAGCTAAGTTTCTGGAATCGTCTTCGCTTGATAAGGTGTAGAAGTCTTCTTTGACAATGGTTGTGACATCATTTCTAACTTCTTTATCGGACCGTGTAGGAAGATAGGTACCATCTTTATTTTGGAAGGTTTATTGGCTTCCACTTCACTTGAAACAATTCTTACGGTTCTAAAGTAAAGCGAGAACCCTAAAAGATTTGATTGTTTGCAAAAGACCATTGGATGGTGCAGAATAACTAATTAAAATAGAGGTCTAAGAAGTATTTAAAATTTTACTTTTCTGCCACTTACTGACCTTGACTTTGGAAAGTTGTATTACGGTTTTATGATACTACGGTAGAAGGGTGAGTTTAGTCACATCCGTATCGGAAAGATTTTTAATCAGTAGGTTAAGTCAAACAAATTTTTTTTTAATTTTATTATTTTACCATGTCCTAGATATGTTGTTATAGTTCTTTTTAACGTTGGTTGGATTTTAAAATAAGTGACGCTTCAAAGCAGAAATAAATCTACCAAAAACTACTTTGATAAAGTATTTTGGCATAATCATAAGCGTTAAACTCGTCTAAAAATCACAATAAAGTTGAAAAATTACAGGCAGCTGGCTTTATTGCAGTACTATTCTCAGACTTAAAAAAATTGTTAACTGGTCTACCTATGTATTCTAAAATCTCGCGTTCTGAAATCCCTCAACAGATTATTTTTTAACTGTCAAAGTAACACTCAGGTGTCTTAAAGACTGAAATACGAAAACGAGTCCCAGTTGTAGTACCTAAAATCCTGACTTTTCTAAACGCTGCGAAAATCGTAATTGCATTCTACAGCGAAGCTTTCAACTGGCAAAAAAGCTACCTAAATTTCAGTTCTGGTTATTAATAAAGGTCAAACTGTAGCGCCAGCTGAAAAATTGCCATTGCGGTGTTTATTAATCGTTGTGATTTTGAAGGTTGCGTATAAAAATTATCTTGTTTTTCTTGCTGCCTGTTATAAAAAGTAGTCTAAATTAAACGCCGGGTTTAAATTTTAAATAAAACTTTTGAATCGATATTATGATTAGATTTTGATTGAATATTATTTGACATAGTTATGCATGACTATAATTTTCATATTACTGTTTTAGTTATATTGTCATTCTAGCTAATGTTGATTAAATCAGCAACTCGGTTTTGTTTGTCCTTAATTATCTGTTGCTTTTCTTCAGTTTATTTGCAATTCAAATCGTTACATAAATTGAGACAAATGGAATTTGATAATCAAATGTAAATGTAATCGCCCTTTGCCACCTCCCTCATGAACTAACTTGTACAAAAACCTACAGAGTATACTCAACACATAATAAGCCATTCAAAGACGGAATTGAAACGTTTGAGTCTATGCTCTTCTTTACTGTTGTCTAGCAAGTTTAGTGCAAACGGATATGGATCTTCTAAGATATCTAGCACTACACTTAACCTTTTCTTCTTTCACTAATACCACTTTTAAATCTTTGTTACCCCAAAGGTGTTGGATTAAGACCGTTCCAGGATATCCTATGTTTGAGTTGTCGTAGAATTCGTGCTGCTTCGATTTGATATTGATCTGTTGCAAGATTTGCTGATCGTAAGCATAAGTCGCCATAGTTGTATACAAGACTGGCCATAAAATCTTCATTTGAAAGAAAATATTGAGATAGGATCTAAATGCTAGATAATCTTCAACTTAAATAATAAACCTTCAAGCCAAACCTCGTTGAAGACTTGGACTACGTTGATAAAGACTGCAGAACAGTAGTTTTTTGATTTTAAATGTACTGATGCTATCTACTAATCTGGTTCTGTGCTGGCGTTGCTCATTTTCAATGATAGGAAATTACATTTTAAAAAAGTTTGGAGGATGGCCGTGACAAGCTAATAAATCTGTAAAATAGGAATTTGTTGTAAGGTTTGTTAGGCCTATAAATGAGGACAATTTGAGTAATTTTTCATTAAATAGTTCTTGGTATACTGTTGAAAATTGAGGAAAATAACTTGATGCGTTTACTAGGTAGTTCCGTAATTATTATTTTAGTAATATCGTTTCTTGGTGCTTTCTTGCAGATGGTGTTTCCAGCAATCATTTACATGACTTCACCTGAGGAGAAGGATTTAGTAGACGTGGAGAGCTGGATAGGAGCTATTAAGAAGATCACCTTTTGGTGGCAGTGGTTGAGAAACACCCCGAAGGAGGGTAGAAACTGGTTTTGTTTCATTTTCTCCAGTACCTGCCTATCCGGCCTCTTCTAGAATCAAAGGTAATTTTATTTTAAACCTGGTAGCTTTCCATAGTGAATACTTTGTTCCCTTTAAAGTATTCATTAAAAAAATCCTTTCTTTTATTTTATGGCTAATGTGTTTAGTTTATATTTTTCAGTTGGTGAGCTATTGTGCTATATTTTTAATTTTTTTAAGTTTTATTTCACAGGTTAATGTTTGTAAATGAATAGTTTAATTTAACATTTAGACTGTATTTTTTATATCATATACTCGTTTTTAGTGAGATTTTGGTTTCTTTATAATAGCATTCTTCCTCTCTGGGCAAATAATCTGACTCTTCAGTAAAAATGCTTGGTATTAAAATCGTCTTTTGTAGGAAACCGATTGCCTAATTATTAAATATATTTTTCGAGATTACGTTTGTCCCGTTGCTTGGTGAGACAGTAAGCTACAGAAATAGTTACCAATCTTACGCAGTTTCCTACAATTATACTAGTAGCTTTAATGAATATTTTAGAATTTTTTGGTTTTTTATTATGGTTGTTGTTTTTGTAGCTTGCCGGTCATTGGTATTGTATGTATCAAAGCCGCTTTTGAGCTTGTTGACCATGAGTTTATAGTTTGTTGCATTTAAGTCACTATGGTACCTGGATATTGCAGATTACCGTAGTTCTTATTGGGGGTGCACATGCTAGTCTGTGTTAATGTGAGAAGCTTGAGTACGTGTTGCATTGGATCTGATTTCTGATTGGTTTCAGACTTGGGATTGAAATGGGAGTTGCTGGTTGGGACTGTTTTGTTGTGTCCCGTTTTCCTGTAAGAGACAGAGGATACTTTTAGCTTTGCTGCTAAATTTATCAGTTTGTTTGCATACGCCATTTAAAGCTGATAATTTTAAAGAAATTATTTTTTCAGTTATGAGTAGAAATGATTAATAGGTTTCAATTGTCGTTTTGTAAGACCAAAAAAATAAAAGCACTCTAGCGTTTGGTTATAACTGATACTCGCCATCTAGAAAAGAAGTATTAGCGAAGCGTTAGCCAATATTTGATTATGCAACATACTATTAGTAGCAGCTGACGCAATTTTCCTTTTTAAATATTAATTTCCTCAATAAATTCGTATAGATTATAGATATTTTGACATAGAACGGGGCAATTTAATATAATATAGTACCATATAACATTTTTCTGTTCTCTTCACCTCCTTTTCTTAGAAGTGATTGGAGATTTGCAAATTTGCTCTTTTCGTTGTTGTGCCATTAAATATTTTTAACCTTCTGCAAAAATGCTGTTTACAATATTACCTTATTAAGTACCGTAATCGAGCCTTATTTTCATAAATTAATTGTTTAAAATAAAGCAGCTTAGTGTCCTATTTTGCTTTGCAATAACTAGTATTGTTGTTTTTCCCATTTCTGTTTCAGTAAAGTATTTATTCTATTCTTTAATTCTTCTTATTTGGTGTCTTCTAATGAGTTCGTCTAGCTTTTTGCAAATTGATATTTTTTGAGTTTACCTTTGCCCTTTATTTCCATTTCTTGGATAAGATATTTTTTTTAGTTTAATATTCTTTTTAATTAAATAACATTTTTGTATTTTTTACTTTCTTAAAGCTTAGTTCATGTATTATACTTTATGATTATTTTTATCGTGGTCTTATATTTAGAGTCGCGTGTTTCTAAGCTTCTACTAATTAAGCTAAATTTAATCAAACTGAATTTAAAATTTTTGAATAAATGTATTTTTAAATAATTTATCGGTATTCATTAATATTTACTATATTTTTTAGAATTATTTAATATTAATTAATTAATATTAAAGGATTTTTAAAACACCAAATAGTAAATAGCACAAATATTTCAATTTCTTTATTTTATAATCAATATGCAACGTGGTGCAAAATTCAGCTGTCGCATTCCAAGAATAGTAATAACAGGCATTAAATTAAACTCTGTCATTAAGTCCACCCTAAGCGCTGTTGCAGAATTTATGACGCAGTGATGGACAGACGTTTAGCCGTGAATTTAGATGCCTAGTTTCTGGCTTTGCTTTTATTAGGGCCTCACCACTATGGCGCTTATTGCAGCGTTAATCATTTTTGATTTATTCTGTTTAATGACAAACATTTCAATTTGTCAATGCGTAAGAAATAAAAAGGCGTCATCCAGATTTTTGGAAATTAGTTGTAATTTCGGTTTCCATAAATATTAAAATAAAGCACGCAACAGGCCAGTGCTCTTTTTTGACTCATAATTCTCCTTGGGGACAAATTGAGACAACGAGTAAAGAACTTACATTAATTTCTGGATAATGGCATCACAGTGGACACCAAAACGTCGGGAATTTTCTACTTGCTAAGTTTATATAGCTTATCATGACTTTTTTAGCAATGTTATTGTCAGGTTAGCACGAGGTGCTTTATATGACAGAGATAGTTATTATAGTTCTTGACGTTATATACTAGGCACTAATTATGCTATAACACTATAAGCGTGTACAGTTTAGTCTAGGTGCCAAACATGGAAAACTATAGTTCGTACTAGATTTTACTCATTGTCGCTGGTGAGTAGGTCTATCGGCAGTTTACGTTTAAGTCTAGTCACCTTGGCATTGATCATTATTACCCCAAAATCATTTTGACACTGTTTGTAGGTACTAATCAATGGTAGGAATGTTCAGTTTTTTATGTAACTTGAAATTTCTTACATAACATTTGGCGTTGGTAGTAATACTTAGCACTTTCTTTTGAAAAACTTATAACTTGTTCCGGTTGCTTATGGCGGTTGCACCTCAGAGATTGCATCCATAGGTGAAGATAGACAGTATAACAGTCGGGTATATAAGGGTTCCGCATTTAAGTTTTAGGGAAGATTTTCTATTGACGATAGGGTAAAGCATGCCTAACCTTGCACAGGATATAGGAAAAGACCGAGATATACAGTGCTGTCTTTTGGGTTCCATTGTATCAACAGAAAAACTCACAAGCGCCAAAGAGAAGGCGACCGACTACGAGGTCGCTATTAAGACGTACGGCAGGTTAATGCGCTGGTGACCCAGAATAAGATGCTGAAGAAAAAGAACTCAGCGCAACTGATGCACTACCATTAACAGCGGACTGGTGGAAAACCTAAGTGTGCTGAAGGACACTGACGAAGAAAACTTTTTCAAGGAACCGAAGCTGAAAGCGGATGCTAGTCGATTTTTGCAATTCTAAAATTGATGACTCTAAGAAGAAAACCTTCTGGGACAAGTTGTTCGGCCATTGCAAGAACTTGAGCACTTCCTTTGCAAGGAGGAGGACATAAACGAAGATTTGCGGGAAGCTAAAAGTTAACCTGGACATCAAGCCTAACAAGAATTCGAGAAATAATGGCTATATAGAAAGCGGTACTCCGATATCTCTGCACACCAAGAGACTGATCCAATCGCCCACCAAGCAAAAGAGCGAGCTCCTCCGGTCGAACTCCAAGCAACGAATGTATCACAACGTAGCTCACAGGTTTGGTTCAAAATTGAGCACCAAACGGCTAAATGCGCTTAGCGCTCCAACCAAATTACCTTAGGCGCAACATGAAATACTGCACTGAATGCAGCATGACAGCTCATCCCACTTGCACCAAGTATCTGCCGGAAGCTTATGGAGTACCTCAGGTCTATGTAAAGCACTACTCGAACAGTCTTACTAAACTTCCAACGATTACCGAAAGCAAAAGTGATAAAGAAGTTGTGGCAGAGAGCGTGTAAATTGAAAGATGGGTGAAAACTCTTGTGTACGTAAGTACAGCTTGGGAGAGTCATTACGTCTGCCTTACTGCAACGGCTCTGAAAGTATATGCGTAGCCACCAAACAACACAAACGTCTCGCCTCTGAAACTTTCGTGTTGAACCCTCGATAGCCATGACACGGTCATTCTAGAGTCTGTCGCTTCTAAGATTGGTGCTTTGGTGGTCGCGGGCGATTTACCCTTTATCATTAAAGTTGAAGTCAGTCCAAAAACTTTACGTTGGCCAATAAAAAGCAAAAGCTTTATGGTGCTCAATGTGCAAAATAAGGAACAACGGTTCGAAGCCCTTTGTCTTATCCCTAACCTTTTTCTTATTATCAGAATTGGTCTCTAGATCTTTCTTTAGCTGTTTCTCTTTATTTTCAAGATCAGTGAGGATGCTGTCCATTCAAAAAATCATTTTATTGTTGATTTTAAAATAAAAATAAAACAAGAAACACATAATTTAATATAAACCAATAGATGGTTCCTAATATATACATAAAATAGTTACATCTAAAATAAATGATCTTCCGGAAATATCTAGTAGACACAATCCTGTTCAGGGCCAGTCGCTCAAATTCCTAAGTCGAGGAAAAAAGTAATAGCCAATAATATAATAATAAGATAATGTTTCGCAATATTATAGTAGTTGCTTAATATTAAACCCATCGCAACTTGTCAAAATAGTGAACTAAACTACTCTACATAGAATTACATAGGATGTTACAAAGACTGTCTACCTAACTTTAGTGGACTACTTTACACAGAAATGATTCGCGGAGATACTTATAAAACCACCACAAATATCGTTATACAACTCGACAAGGTTGGAGCATCACTTTTAAATAATTGATGCGTCTGCACAATTTCACGTTCTTGGAAGAACTGTCAAAGAAACATTGATTCGATCAACGTTACTAAATAATTAAAGATCTCGAGACCTGAAGATGCTAAACTTTTAGCATTATCATCGTTGCATTTCTAATACGTTTAAGAGTTTTCAAACGCAAAATGTTCCTTTTTAACAAGAATGGTAAATCGTGGTTCATCTTTTATTGTAATATGTTTTATATTTAAGAATTTTATCTCATGACTATTACTATAATGACAGCGTTCTGGAGGATCTCAAAAGGTTATAAAGCTTTTTTTAAAGTCCTGCCACAAGTAACCAAAAGCTTAATACAAAATTTAAAGCTTCCACGTCTAGAGCACGCATTTTCATTAAAAAAAAAGAACAAAAGTTTCCGGAAAGTTCAATTACCATAGAAACAAAAGTTTCTCTAAACTACTTTTAACCCATGACAAAAGTTGGATATTTTGTCATAAATGCAAATATAAGAGCCAGAAGCCACTATCTAACAAGATAGGAATGATAGTTTCGTCACTGTGTGTTTGATAAATCATACAAAGTGATATTTTGTCTGGGAACCTTCTCTTATCTAGTACATTCTTCAGACTTTGCTTCCAACGATTATTATATCTTCAGCTCATGTAACTACTATTTTCTGAAATATCGTTTTACCTAACGTAGCGTGTAAGGGATGCTACAGGAATATTTCAATTATAAATGAATTGAATTAATTTATGGCAACCATGTATCACACTGAACAGAGAGTACTTTGCTAATTGTATTTAATAATTTGATTTTGGAAAATATAAACTAGAATTGCAAGAAATTTCTGGATTACCTGAGCATATTTTTGCCATTCTATAAAGGACGAATTAGGCTCTTGGTCCTACTTTACATGATCGAATTGGTAATGCTTATATAAGAATGCTTTATTTAAGAATATGAAATATAATAGTAAAGTAGAAAATTTGTACAGTACCTTTATAAAAAAGTTACACAAGTTAGATTACTGATTTCAACAAAGATAATAAGACAATTCTTGAATAAAGAACATTATGTATTGTGCAAAGAATAAACTAGAAGTAGGGAGACTTTCATCAATCATTTATGTTGTAGAACTTTTAAATAGTAACAAAATAGTTTAATTGACTAACTTGTAAAATAAATCAGTCAAACCAAGAAAGATAAACATGGATTTTTTTGCATCAGTTAAAAAATTTGTACAAATCAAATCTCTATTAATTTTGTTAATAAAAAACAGCGACAAAATATTTGACAGAAATGGGGACAGTAAGAGATAATAAAAGGCGTAAAGAGTTAAGGGGTTACTGGTATAAAAGAGAACCGAGACAACTGCAATTAAAGCGAGTAACGAAGATATTTCAAAAATCGATAATGTAAGGTTGAAGCAAAGTTTTTGGAGGCAAAAAAGCTAAAATCGAAGGAACAAAAATACTGTACAATATGACAATTAATGGATTAAAAGTCTAGAATAAGAGTTATCAAAAATGAAACTTAGCTTATAGAAGATAAAACAACTTTCAATAAATGTAATATCGAGAAAAGAATAAGACATAGTGAGCTGTAACAATTTGGTTAAAAGATAAGAAATCTGCTCATGAAATGTTAGGGTGGGTGACCTTAACTGTCAATGAATACCCTCCAAGTACCCAAAAAAAGAGGACAGTACGTAAATAAGGGGTAAATAGGGATCAACTATTGCAAGCAGACTTTAAATATAGAACAATATGAGAGTGAATCTCACAATAAATACGGTAAAAAGGTAATTATTGGGGTGGACGAAATATCATAAAAAGAAATAAATAGGTAAAAAGATGATATAGAAATAATAAGTAAATAAAAAGACAAAGTAGGTAATGCAACGTTTTATTGATAAAAAAAAATGTAAAACACTAAGAATTAATCCAATTGTAAATATATTAAAACAAAATACGCATTTTTCAACAGAAATACGAAGTCTCTAGTAAAGTTTGAATAGAAGTAAAAATAGTTACTAAAGATGGGTAGTATTTTTTTAAAGACAAAATAAAATAAATTCGTTGCTGTTGGTTTGATTCTTTAAACCAAGAATGTAGACAGAACATACCTAAATGTTTAGGTATACCTGAGAAAGCTCGAGAAAGTTCAAGTTGTAGTTAAAAACATTGATTCTCGTTTCACTGTAGCAAAACATAATGATGCAATTAGTTTTACCTTGAGCTTTTTTATTCTTATGGCTCTTTCTATCACTGTTTTCAACGACACTTATTTTTTTAACGTTATTTACATAGTATGGGACTTTATAAACGCGTCACCATAAACAAGTTCGCATTGAAACTTTTACAGAAAAATCATCGACACCAAATCCCACCGTACATTTCCAAGCAGAGGACTTTTGGTGGTTAATACTGCCAATTTAGTGACAATCATCAAATCTGAAGGGGTTTGTCTAATTAATTGGATAATAAATTTCTTCACCAAACTGAGCAATTTAGGAGAGTTACCATAATGGTGTGGGGTACAAAAAAAAATAGGATCACCACTATTCAACGTATTTGTATTATAAAATCCTTCATGAGACTGTAAAAATGAAAAGTTGGCATAATAGTGCGGGGTACCATTGCATTCACTGTTATGTAATACGGGCGTAAATGTGTCAAATATATTAAAATAATAAAAAACTTTTTAAGAAAAATGTTACTTTCATGGAAGAACTTCGTATCATCAGCAACCTTAAACTGTTATGGTAAAACAAGAGCAACGAATTCGACTTTTGCCATTTTTGGAGAAGTTTTCAGACACAAACTCCTACAGCCTTCCCTTTTTTGTGTTCTTAATGGCATTTTCTACTTCCCTTTTAAAATTTCCGGTCCTGTCTCCTCCGTTGCAATTTCGATTTCTGATCTTTTATCTTTAAACAATTCTTTTATGTACTCGGTCCACCTCTTTAGCTTATCATTTATATCGATAATTTGTATTCTTAGCAGCGTTTAATACAATAGAATCCCAACAAAATTTATAGCCAGCTAACTAAGAACCCAACGAACAAGTTGTTAATAATACAAAGCACAAGAGAAACTTAAAACAAACGAAACTTCAAAAGAACAGTTTTGGTCGATCTCTGTATGGAGCGAGCATATTATATGTAGAAGGTAATCCTGAAATATTAAAATTTTAAATTTTTGAAAAATTTGGTATATTTTTTTAGGTCAGTTATTTATAAGTTCGTTATCCTTATGAAACTTGAACTTACCTTTTTATTTATAAAGAAGTCGACTGGATTTATAATTTTGAGCCGATCTTTTTGCTTTTATATAAGCATCTCAGTAAATCTGAATGTATAGTTGTTGCTAATAATAGTTTTCAGCATATTTCAGTTTTATTAGGTCTTTCGAGCTCAAGTGCGTGCGCTTGGCATTTAAGCCTCTTTGCGTCACAAATTTTGGATCTAATTTTTAGAAAAACCTGTAAACTGCTTAATAGAAAGCCCCCGGCGGACACTACAATACTAATATAATAAAAACCACTTTTAATTGGATCTACCAAGACATCTCTGAAGTGTCTACCGTCATGTACACAAAGTTTTCTCCCTTTAAGATAATGCTAAGGCTTGTGAACTGCGAAGGGGATATCATGGCGCACCACTTCTTTAAGGTAGGCTTAAAGGTAACCTCCAAGATCTATATGAACGTGCTGCCCTAGATAGAGAAGGTCTAGCAAGACTCCGCTCCAGTCCTCTAACCAAGAAATACCCGGGCATGACTATCCAACGATTTGTATTACCACTTGTCCCTTAACTTGTGGCTATCCACCAACCCCAACTGCAATCCTATTAACTACTACGCCTGGGACATGGTCGAACCGAAGGCCAATGAGAGACGCCATAACACCAAAGACAGCTTGAGAGCCTCTATCAGAAGTAATGACACTTATAGACAAGATTGGCCTTGTTACCAGGTCGGGCCCGGGCAGTGATAAATCGGGCGTCGGGACGCTACGACCGGCAAAGCGTGGGGCACGGAAGGCTAAAGAAACGAAGCGTCGGCTCCAACTTACAATTAGAATTATATTTACAATCTTACAGAACTTAACCTAACTTACACTAACTTAACCTATTTAGGTAATTTACAAGAACTTAACCTACGACTTAATGTATGCGCTGAAATGGGCCGCGAGCTAGGTGCAGCAATGGGGTCGGTGGCAGGGGCGGCAGCAGATCCAGGCGGCGGGGTCGGAAAGCGAGCAGCCGATCCGGAAAGCGAGCAGCGGGTCCGGGCGGCAAGCAGCAAAGAAGCCAAAAGGGACTCACCTGATGACACTTGATGGTTACTTCTTAAGGGGCTGACGACTGAGAGCGAATTTTCGGTTGCTCATGTTTTAAGGGCTCAGCCGTGCCCTACTCTGCTAGTGGGGTGCAGAGTTCAGGGTGGAAGCACGCTGAGCCCGCTGGGGAATGCAGGGCTTGCCCAGGATTGGTGGACGCCGGGGTTGCCTTTACTCTGATCAGAAAAAACGCCGGCGTCCTTGTCCTGGGTGGTAAATGCCGTGGCGGCTATGGTTGGTGGAGTTCGGGTCGACTCGGAACCGCGTAGCACGATGCGGCGTGGTAGGTCAAGAAGCCCGATGTTGCACATGGCGCCACAAACTCGGCCTCAGGTAACATCTTTGGGATTATAAATTCCAAAGAATGTCCTTTGTGTTGCGCACGGGCCGAAAAATTCGGGGCCAGGCAACAGCCTATAGCAGGCTTAGATGCTGATCGTGGGGGCTGATGGAAGAAGCTACATCGAATATTATCATTTTCAATACTAGTTACTATAACCGTATAACTTCCAAATATCAACGCTTAATAACTTAAAAATATGGGTATATTATATTTACGACGTTTGATACAAAATTTAGAATTTGATTTTTTCTAAAGGGTAACCAAGAAATTTTTTAATTTTATGCCTTGTTTGTTGTTCACAATTAGGAAAGGTACTAACTGTGCTATTTGCACAAACATTACGTTGTACTGATTTAAAACTCCCTATTGCTATGCCATGACATGACAGCAAATTGCATGACTTTTGTCAGAAAACTTTTAGGACTGGACTCGTAAAAAATAATTTATTCAACTTACCAACTAATGATTTTAGGGCATGCCAAAGTAGTCCTTTAGGCTATCTATGTACATCTACCACCATTTTACAAGTCATCTAAACAAGCAGAAAGCTTTACCCGAGATGGTTCTCAGCACATCTGTCACAGCCGTGTAGCATGCTGCAATATCTTTATGACGCTTGCATTTCAGCGGCATTTTTGTATTTAAAACAAATAAAAATTACACGATGACAGGTTTGAGGGTGTGGTAGAGGGATATAATGTTTGACGAATGTTCCTGTAGTGATATAGCAGTATGGGGCTTTGCATTGGTTGTACAATAGCAACTACTACCCAGATTCTCGCAAATTAAGACGGCGTCTCCGCATCGTTTGACGCAAACATTTTAGTACGTTCATGTAAAAGTGTTGGTTTAACGTTTGTCCGTCAGACAGATGTTTATGATGCACCAACATTGTCTTTGTTTCTGAAAGCTGTCCCTTCACTATGATCTTGACGTTGGGCACAACAATTCAGGACAAATTGTTCTTCAGGTCTCTTTCTGTTTCTCTGTTAGTGTATCAAAAACTATTTTTCCATTAAGTTTCTGTTTTTCTTAAATATTTGCACAAAATTTGATGGCATACATCCATATTCAATTTCAGCTCTTGTGATGCCATGCGCACAGGAACGCGACGGTCTTCTTGCAGTGACTGCCTTACTCGTTCTACATTTGCAGCGATATGTGATATTGAGCACGAGTTGACTCTAGAATCGTCTTACTCTGAATCTCTACCACTTCCTCCAACTAAACCTTTGGTGCCATTTAAAGACACGATTGCTGTATGATGCCTCGTTACCATATATTTGCCATATCACATTACATGTTCTGTTAAGGGCTTTATTTAGCTCAACAACAACTTAATGTTAATTCTCTTGGTCAGAATCTGTGTTTGTTACCTCGCTCACATAGCTTCCAACTAAATACGCAAAAAAACAATGAGGTGTTAAGCACAGCCTTACCACTTAGTGAGTTTACGTAGCAACTCTTCCAAGCCCAGGTCTATTCAGAACACACAACATATAACTGTTTTATGGTGAGGTAAATAAGTAAAAAGTTAATCTTAAAACTTTTCTGGTAGTAGTTGTATTAGCATTGGTTAATTTTAGGGGATGGTAAACTTTTATATAGTTTTGTGTAGAAAGATTAACATCCGGTATATCTTTTTCTTGTTAGAGGGATCAACTGTAATTTTCATATGAATTAAGAATTTCAATTTAAATTGTAACCTTATATTTAATATTTATAATGCTTTACATTCTATGGTCTTTACTTTTTGTCTCTTTTTTATACTTTGGATCAATACACTAAGATTCTGTAAATATGATTGTCTTTTAGGTGATATGTATGGTTTGTATTATTTTGTCTTTTAGATGTTTAACGAAATTTCCTCGTTTCGAAGGTAACGAAGTTATCTTCATTGTATTATTTAAAGTTTTGTTGTAATATTGTATTTCTTCGGCAACTTGAACCAGGATGATGCTGTTGTAATTTGTTACCTTGTAAATTAAAATCTAAGGTGATTTAGAGTTTTAAATTTATTAATGTTGTTTGTATGTACGTGGTTACTTTATTTATTTTGTAAATTGATTTATTATCGTAAAATGGCCGTAAATTCCGTTAGTTTTTCTTTTCCTTTTTCTATTACTTGTCAGTCTTTATCATTATTGGAGTCTTCAAAATTTGATGTTTGAAGTTTAGCAGTATTATGTGTGGGTATTTGGAATTTATTTTGTTTCAAAGTTTGATGCATTTATTGATAACCGTATGACTTTGATTGGCAACCGAATTATATGACGTGACGAATTTCTGAACACCATCGTAAAGACACCACCACCTTGCAAAGTTTACGGAAAATACATGAGTCTTTGCTGTTGTTGCCACCATGCTGCCAAGCCGTCGCGGTCGAGCGGTGGACCTAATGCACCGCCTTTGATGTGCGAATCATTGAAGTTGGCGCCCTTGTAGTGTGTTGGATGTATAAATAGCACGCAGCGAAGCAATAAAGGGAGCTGAGTCAAATAGAAAGCAAAGTGAAATGACGGTTTCTATTCTTTTTGTCGGGTATTTTTACTTAATTTCTTGTAGAGCTGCTATGTATATTTTATATTTAATTTTGCTATTTCTTGCACCTTTTCAGCTTGCAGCACGGTTTAGACATTCCTTCTTCTTCTTCTTTTTCGTTTCCCAATTATGCCTTATATTGTTGAGTCGTTTGGACATTTCATGTTTCAATATTAGTAATCATATTTATATCCTTATTTAGTAACATGGATCTGTTCCTGTTAGATAGTCCAACTTCACAACTGTAAACTCTCTGGTTTTATACCCAACCTTCCTTCTTCATCAGTATTTGTTAGGATACTCATAATATTACTAATAATATACTCATAAAGGTGGAGCAAAAATTTTGTGTACAATTTGTAATTCAGCACCTCAGTACAGGTGAAAATCCTAACATTCCCGGTAATGATCTAAGGGTTGTTCAGCCAAATGCGACTGTTATTTTTGACCGAACAATCGCATTATCCCGCGACCGCTTCGCATCGGCAATGATTAGAAAATTAAATTTCACGAGAGCAAAGAGCAAAACCCGGCCCTTTTATGCCCGAATCATGCGGTCATCCGCCAGCACCAGTTGCGTGTAATTAGCCCGTGGCGGGATCGATACCTGTTGGATTAGTTTTAAATTTGGGGACAGCTTTTCGGGCGGCCTAACGAGCGGCGGGCGGCCGCGCCGTGCCGCAGCGCCGCGCCGCCAGGCCATTCAGGCCCTGCATTGTTGCGTCGGAGTTTTAGGGCGCGCGGGGGTGCGGAGCAGGAGATAACCAATGAATTATTCCCGACACATTACTGCAGCAGCGGGCAGTTCTAAGGATGTTGTCACACGCGGCTCGCGGACAAAGCCGGAGAGCCGCTGCACCGCCGCAGAGAAAATCGTTAAAACGCAAAAGAACTCGACCGCCTGCAGCAACGACTACAATGCTCGACTATTGTCGCCTGCTAATTGGTTGGTTCCCGTGGTGTTTTTGAAATGCGGGGTAATTTTGAAACCTTTGGCGATGAAATATGAGGTCGGATTTACATTTTTAGGGCCACTTTTCTGAAATGCCACTAATTTTTTTTGTTGGGAATTCGAATATTTAACGTTAGGTAAGTACAGTATTTGAGCTCAGGACGTTATTGAAAGGGGCTGCCAATGAAGTCTATCCTTGCTTAAATGGTCAGATCCTTGGGCCGTGGTATCAGGGTTTCATTAGATCAACTTTCAGGGTGATATGATGTTTGATAGCTTATCGATGGACATCTTTTATATATAGAATGTGTATGACTTGAAGCATACTATGGTGCAATGAATATGGCTCAAAAGTTTTCGACACAACATTCAACAGACATCTATATGTTAAATAGGTCGGATGGTACATTTATATATTAGAATTTTATGCTTGGGCGTTAAGGGTAATTTTCTTATGATCAGCCAATCCATCTTTATGTCTTGGTGTTTACCTCTTTATGTTTGTAGAGTTTTCCAAATTAAGCGCTTATCAAAGTGGATTTCCCTATAAACTATTCCTGATGAAAGTATGAACACCTTATTAAAATTAAGTTCTACAATGAAAGACTATAATTTTCGTATTAAATTTTATTTTGCTTAACCTTTACCGTCTTCTTAGATGTGTTCCTTTGAATTAAAATAATTAGTTATTTGTATATTTGTTTTTCATAAACACTTATTGGGTCGACAACTAGAATAAAAAAATCATAATGCTTTTACTCCATTGAACTGTCACTGAACACAACGAATCTTTCTTTCTGTTCATATTCCGTGTTTTAGATGTTTTTTTTGCATTAAAAAATAGCGTGCGTCGTCTGGGGCTCTGACTATCGAATTTGCCAGTTTATAATTTTGAATTTTTGCATTCAGTGGCCCATAGTAAACCTCTCCTCATTGAAATTCAATCGGCAATTCTCATTTTACATCGAGGAAGCTATCAGTGCGTAACATCGCGAAAACAATAAGGGTTTGTGCTTCAACGGCAAACTTACATTGAAACGCTACAGAGAGATCAGGTCATCAGGCTGATGAGTAAGCAAAATAGAAGATTAACTTTCTCAGATATTGCTGCAGAATTTAATGCAGGACGTCACAAAACAATATTAGTCAGCACTATAAAGCGGTGTTTTCAGGAGGGTAACATTCTTGGTCGTACTCTGACTCAAAAACCGTTGTTACGGTGTGGTAATAAGGCTAAATGGCGTCAGTGGGCGCAAAGGAATCGTTTCTGGATAATTAAACGGTGGAAAAACGTATTATGGACCGACAAATCCAAATTTGAAATTTTCAGTCAGAAACAAAAATCTTTGTGGGGTAGTCTAAAACTAAAACGATAATTCAGGACTATATTGTTCCGGTCTGTCGAGCACAGAGATGGGTATGTTGTATTGTGGAGATGCTTCTTCTTGGCTGGTGTGGGGGACTTGGTAAAAGTCGATGGAACTATAAGGAAAGAACGCCATACCATCTGGGTGGGACTTTGCGATAATGCAAGGCAATGATTCTGAACATAATTCAAAACCTTGTAAGGACTCTCTATCAAACCAAAAACAAAAAATACTCAAAATAATGACATTCCACCGCAGAGTCCAGATCTCAACCCAATAGAGTTGCTATGGGATGAGCCGGACATAACAGTAAAAAAGGAAAGTCACAAGTCAAAAATTATCTTTGTTAGATGTACCTGAAGAGACCACTCAATAAATTAAAAAATTAATTAAAAGAATGCCTAGAATCGTACAAGCAAATATTTTCAAATATTTGAATTAAAGAAACGGAATTTACGGGAGAACACTATGGGAAGCAAGAACTAAAACAAGAGATCGCTGAGTTTATAAAAGAGAGATGGCAATGACGATTAGAATAAAAGAAGCTTGCAAAATAGGAAAGTCGGGAGCAAAGTGATGAAGTGTGATAAGTTTGAACAAAAACTAGAAATACTAAAGAAGAAGCAGAAATTACCAAGTATATACATTGGTATGACCTCATTAAGGAAAAATAAAAACTACAGGTGGTAATACGAAAAGCAACCCACGAGAAAAAAAGCACATAAGTCGAATACCGAAAATTAGAAAGAGATGTAGCTAAATATGTATGGTCGGAGGCAGAAAGGGAAAGATTAGTAAGAGCCAACGCAACAAAAAACTGATGGCACAAATAAAGGATAGTTATATGATCGCAACTAAAGCAATAAAAATAACTACGGACATAAAAATAAGGATAAAATAAAGTAAATTAAGGAAATTACAATACGAATAGCAACATGGAATATAAAAACCTTGTTGAAGTCAGGTAAAATGAAAGAGTTGGCAAAGAAACTAGAAAGATATCAAGTAGATTTAACAGCACTATAGGAAGTAAAGTGGTTTGGTAAATAATAATTAGACAAAGAAAACTAGGCATTTTGGCTTGCTGGGGGAAAAAAGCAAAGACAAGGGGGAACAGCATTTATAGTACGCGAGAAAATAAAAGCACAACGGAAAAGGAAAAAGAAGACGAAAAGCAAGTGTTCTATGAGAAACTAGAGAGAAATTTCGAAGTGATGATAATAAGAGATTCCAATGCGTAAGTCGGAAAAATAATAATGCTACAGAGAAGTAACAGGTGCGCACACACAGTACATAAGGATACAAACAATAATGGAGAAAGGTTGGTTAATTTTGCAACAACGATAGGTGTGTGCTTAACAAGTACAAAGTTTAGTATAAAAAGGATAATAAGATTACATGGATGATTTCAGGTTCAAGTGCAGGCCATCAAATAGACCATGTTTTAGTAAATAGAAGAGACACCACGGTGATAAAAGGCACAAGATCACATAGAAGAACGAACATCGACTCAGACCACAAATTTATGATAACCAAATGCAAAATAAACTTAAAAAGCATTGAACACAAAAGAAAAACAGCGAAAAGAAAATGGAATATAGAAAAGCTAGAACAAGATGAAATAAAACGTAAATACAAAGTAGAAATAAGAAAAAATTGTGAAACGAGAAGCTGCGTGCATAGAACATGACTGGGAAAATATCAATGATAGCATAACTAAAGCAGCAGAGTAAATAATAGGATATAAGCTAAAGCAACAGAATAAACAATGGTTTGACCACGAATGTATGAAAGCAACAGAAGTAAAAAACATAAAAAGAAGAAGACATAAACGCCTATAGAGAAAAAGAAAACCACAATACCATATAAACAAAAAAAAAAGAACAGTGGACAGAAAAAGAGTGCAGAAATAATAATACTAAAGCGTTATACAAATTCGTGAGAATAAGTAAACAAAAAAAAAATACTATGATCAGGATCAAGGAAAAATCCCGGAAGAAACGTTTCGAAGAATTATACAAGGAAGAGACAAGGGAGAGTAATATAGAGACAGAATAAGAAGACGAAGAAGTGAGAGCACAGAGAACATATGAAAAGTGAAGAATGAACAATTAAAGAAACAGAAGCTGCAGAAACTGACAAGATAACAGCGAAGATAATAAAAGAAGGTGAGGATAAACTGCACAGCAAAATCTTCAAAATAATCCTAAGACTATAAAGAAGGAGACGATGTCAGAAGAATAGAAAACGGGCATTATAATTCTGATATCAAAGAAATGTGCTACGGCAGATTGCAGGAACTACAGGGATATTTCACTTCTCAAAATGATATATAAAGTGTTAGCGGTCATAATAAAAGAAGGAATACATTTCATTTTTATATACTTTAAGTAGACGTTTGACCAACTAAAAAGAGAACAATTAATAAAAGATTTGGAAAGCAGTGTTGTCAGAGAAATGATAAAAATTTTGTTAAAAATATCTAATGCATTTGTAGACACGGGACAAGAAACAACAGAGAAAATACAAATAACCAAAAGAGTAAGACAGGAGATGCAATATCTTCACTACTTTTCACTCTGCCAATGGATAAATAATTTAAAAAAGAAGGCAGAGGAACAATTAATAAAAACTTTACACAGCTCATAGCATGATATAGCAATGAAAAATTAGAAAAACAAAACAAAAATTAAAAATGAAGTGAAAAACAAGAATTTCTAGTCCTCTAGTCTCTCTAGTGAAAGAAAAACTACACATGTGGATTGCAGTAAATGATAGAATAATGACAAATTTTACATATGGCAGCCACACATTGAAAGAAACTTAAAACACTAGAAAGGAAAATTTAAGAACATATAACAGGACCAAAAAAATAAGTGAAAATGAGCAAAGGCAGTTTATGAATCATAAAATTGATGAGGTACTGGGTAAGAGAAATATAAGAGTCATAAACGCGATGAGAGTTAGTTGGTATGGGCACATATACAGGAGTGAGAAGAAGACAACTTTAAGAACTATCGCAGATTGTATGTATAACCGATTTAAAGGAAGAAGAAAGCGCAGGTGCAAACAATAAGTAGAAGAAGACTTTGCAAGATTAAATGTGAAACAGGAATCACATAGCAAAAAGAAAATAATGGAGAACAGTCCACCAGGCAAAAACACACCAATCACTATGAGACAAAAAATGAGAAAATAAGGGCTAATTCTATAATTGTTCGTAACGGACTTGTTTTTCTCAGCTCTTCAGGTTTTCAGCTTTTCAGCTTTTTAGCTCTTCAGCTTTTCAGCTCTTCAGCTCTTCAGCTCTTCAGCTCTTCAGATCTTTTCAGCTTTTCAGCTCTTCAGCTCTTCAGCTCTTCAGCTTTTCAGCTTCAGCTCTTCAGCTCTTCAGCTTTTCAACTTTTCAGCTCTTCAGCGCCTTCAGCTCTTCAGCTTTTCAGCTCTTCAGCTCTTCAACTCTTCAGCTCTTCAACTCTTCAGCTCTTCAACTCTTCAGCTTTTCAGCTCTTCAACTCTTCAGCTCTTCCGCTCTTCAGCTCTTCAGCTCTTCAGCTCTTCAGCTCTTCAGCTCTTCAGCTCTTCAGCTCTTCAGCTCTTCAGCTCTTCAGCTTTTCAGCTCTTCAGCTCTTCAGCTCTTCAGCTCTTCAGCTCTTTAGATTTTCAGCTTTTCAGCTATTCAGCTCTTCAGCTCTTACGCTCTTCAGCTCTTCAGCTCTTCAGCTTTTCAGCTTTTCAGCTATTCAGCTCTTCAGCTCTTCAGCTCTTCAGCTCTTCAGTTCTTCAGCTCTTCAGCCTTCAGCTCTTCAGCTCTTCAGCTCTTCAGCTCTTCTTCAGCTCTTCAGCTCTTCAGCTTTCAGTTTCAGCTCTTCAGCTCTTCAGCATCTTCAGCTTTTCAGCTCTTCAGCTCTTCAGCTCTTCAGCTTTTCAACTTTTCAGCTCTTCAGCTCTTCAACTTTTCAGCTCTTCAGCTCTTCAGCGCCTTCAGCTCTTCAGCTTTTCAGCTCTTCAGCTCTTCAACTCTTCAGCTCTTCAACTCTTCAGCTCTTCAACTCTTCAGCTTTTCAGCTCTTCAACTCTTCAGCTCTTCCGCTCTTCAGCTCTTCAGCTCTTCAGCTCTTCAGCTCTTCAGCTCTTCAGCTCTTCAGCTCTTCAGCTTTTCAGCTCTTCAGCTCTTCAGCTTTCAGCTCTTCAGCTCTTCAGATTTTTAGCTCTTCAGCTCTTCAGCTCTTTAGATTTTCAGCTTTTCAGCTATTCAGCTCTTCAGCTCTTCAGCTCTTCAGCTTTTCAGCTTTCAGCTCTTCAGCTCTTCAGCTCTTCAGCTCTTCAGCTCTTCAGCTCTTCAGCCTTTCAGCTCTCCAGCTCTTCAGCTTTCAGCTTTCAGCTCTTCAGCTCTTCAGCTCTTCAGCTCTTCAGCTCTTCAGATTTTCAGCTTTTCAGCTCTTCAGCTCTTCAGCTCTTCAGCTTTTCAACTTTTCAGCTCTTCAGCTCTTCAGCGCCTTCAGCTCTTCAGCTTTTCAGCTCTTCAGCTCTTCAGCCTTTCAGCTCTCCAGCTCTTCAGCTTTTCAGATTTTCAGCTCTTCAGCTCTTCAGCTCTTCAGCTCTTCAGCTCTTCAGCTCTTCAGCTCTTCAGCTCTTCAGCTCTTCAGCTCTTCAGCTCTTCAGCTCTTCAGCTCTTCAGCTCTTCAGCTCTTCAGCTCTTCAGCTTTTCAGCTCTTCAGCTCTTCAGATTTTTAGCTCTTCAGCTCTTCAGCTCTCCAGCTCTTCAGCCTTTCAGCTCTTCACTCTTCAGCTTTCGCCTTCAGCTCTTCAGCTCTTCAGCTCTTCAGCTTTTCAGCTTTTCAGCTCTTCAGCTCTTCAGCTCTTCAGCTCTTCAGCTCTTCAGCTCTTCAGCTTTTCAGCTCTTCAGCTCTTCAGCCTTTCAGCTCTCCAGCTCTTCAGCTTTTCAGATTTTCAGCTCTTCAGCTCTTCAGCTCTTCAGCTCTTCAGCTCTTCAGCTCTGCAGCTCTTCAGCTCTGCAGCTCTTCAGCTCTTCAGCTTTTCAGCTCTTTAGCTCTTCAGCCTTTTAGCCTTTCAGCTCGCCAGCTCTTCAGCTTTTCAGATTTTCAGCTCTTCAGCTCTTCAGCTTTTCAGCTTTTCAGCTCTTCAGCTTTTCAGCTCTTCAGCTTTTCAGCTCTTCAACTCTTCAGCTCTTCACCTTTTCAACTCTTCACCTCTTCAGCCCTTCAGTTTGTTTACGAAATGGTTCTTTTATAAAGATTTTTTTGTGTTTGTAACGGTACCTGTTGTTTTCTTATCCGACTTCGTATTGTACTTTTAGGGATTCCCAGAATCAGTTCGACATTTTATTTACTGGCTTTAGGGATGTCTGACTGTCGATGAGCATGGTGATTGGCTTATTTTAATGTCCTCAAATTATTTTGCACTGCAGCATAGCTAATATCTCCGGTTGGATAACGGATGAGTATTTTCCTAGTGAAAAGCTAAACTGCAATTTTCCCTTTTTACAGTATATGCTTACTACCGTCCCAAACTCGGTCTTCAAATCGTCTATATACCAGATAATTTTTTCAAGCCTGTGTTTGTTAAATTTGTGTTAAATGCAAATTTGGCGTCATATGGTCTGTTCTCATATCCAGTACGTCCTATTTTCATATTCCATTTTTTTGGACAATCTTTGCGGATGGGTGGGTTGCGCAGTTTATAAAGAAACACTCCTACCTCTCCTATTATTTCGAAGTGTAGAGGAGGGAGGTCTAGCAGTGCCTCTATTGCCGCTGTTGGTGGTGATCTTTATATTTTTTTTAGTAGGGTTATAGCGGTTCTTTGCGCCATCTTTGACCATTATACTAAAGCTGCGTGTGTGACCACTGTGGTATATATCCAATACATCAATTTTGGTTTTAAATCCCATGTTTTTGAATGAGCTTTACAATAACCATAGCTGTGGAATTAAAATTAAGACCCTTTCATAATTTCTCAGTTTTTTATTTTAATTTGTGTAATTGATTGGAGTTGCACTTAAAAACACTTTGGTGTATTTCTTGAAAACATTAGAATAACGGAAAATAAAATTAATTGAAATTTCTGAGACATTGTAAATGGTGAAAAGTCATCAAAAATCACAATACAAAATAGTTGCCGCAAATAATTTGCATTTGTAACTAGGTTTTGTCATCATTGTCAGCAACATTTAAAATTATTTGTTTATTCACTTTAGGAAGTTAAGACATGTGTTATAAAAGCTTTGTAAGGCATTAAAATATTTTTGCCTTTTGGTCTGTGTCCTTTATAACCTAAGAAAGTAAGTGGTACATGCAGTGAAACCAACTTTGAAATTTAAATTTGCAATTAATGTATTCGCTGTGCTTAACTTATTCGTGCAGCAATCAACACCGTATCAACGCTATCGGCTACCATTAACACATGCGTGCGTACTACCCCGGCTTATCTAATTTTTTCATACAGGCATAAACCCTTGACAGCACTTACATTCAAGCTTATGAAAGCAGTTAGCGACCCAATTTTTTACATTGTCTGCCGTTTTTGCGGTTAGCCCTCGCAATTACGGCCCCCAATAATAAGAGCGCCTTTGAAGTCATGAAAATAGAGTTGCGGGCTAATACTTTGTTACGTCAATTTGCGTAATTGAATTCAAAATTTGCCTACATATTTGGGAAAATATTAGTACAAAGGAGGCACAAAGGAAGTTGTGATTTAGAAAGGAGCAACTTGCTCCAAAGGAACGACCGCGCTGCGGTCTCGGCGCGGTTGGGGTATAAATTTGTAAACGAATTTTTGAACCGAGCGGGGGCGCTTATGTGATGGTCATTAAATATCTACAGAAATTCTCCTTTTTCTTATACAAAGCGAAACAAATGTCGCGTTCCAGCAGCGTAAGTCTTTTTCAATTCTGAGTTAAACTCCGCCAGCCTTGGTTTTATTTCCTCTCCCATTAGAGCCGGCGGGGCTCCTGAATATTTAATTTTTATTTTCGTGCCTGCTTGTCCATCGGTTTTATTGGCTGCAGGGTTGATTCACACCCCGCGCGAACTGCAATGTTTTAGTTCGCCCCAGGCTCTTAGTCATCTTCATTATTCAATACTTGTAATGGTAGCTCCTAAATTATGTAGCCGTTATCATGCGATGTTTTGAATTGCATTTCAGCTCCGCGAGCCCCGCTGAAAGCGGGGGAGGCGCTGGGGGAGCTGAGAACTCTCGCTGCGCCCGTAATTTTTATTACCTTAATGGCGCACTGATACACCATATTGAAGCCGAACGGATCGAGCCGCGGATAAATCTAATTCTCGTTTGTTTGTTCGGTCTTGTTGCTCCAGGACGCCGGGAGGCGCTGGAGAAGGGCCCGATGTAAATTGCTTCCTCGCTCCTGCTGGAGCACGTGCACCGGTTACATGTTAATATGCATCGACAGCGACCATTTATTTCTTCGCCGCGTTGCACTGTAAGCACATTTGCCAACACCTAGAGTTGCGAATTTAAATTTCCCCGAGGACTCGAGCGGCGTTTTTCTGGACAGATAAAAAACGTTTAACGGATGGCTCTACTCGTGTGCAGTCCTGGAGCTGCCGCACTTATATTTTGCTGCCGTGGGATGGTAATTCGCTGCTATCAGACTCCCAGGAAGTGCAAGAAAGCTCAGGAAGTGTTCAGGTGCGGTCCACCCACTTCGCACACGTAAGCCACACATAATGGCGCTGTTAATTATCCGCCTGTCCGTGTAGGCCATTAAGCAATAGATTTTCAATTTATTTTCCAACGCCAAGAAGCTTTACTTAGAGATTGCAGATATCTGTAAGGCAAATATTTCTTCTTCCCGTTTACTTTATTAGTTTGTAAGCTACAAGTATTAGATGAAATAATAGAAACACTTGTGGAAATCGAAACATCTTGTATTAATACGGTGTTGTTCCACCTTTAGCATGCAAGATGGAACAAACCAGTAAAAGTCCTGAATAGTGGTGAATAGAATTTGAAGCCATTCTTCATGCAGTACAGCCTTCAGCTGGAAACCTGTTTTCCGGAACAGCTCAGAGAGGCTCGATGTTATTCAGGGCTGAAGATTGGGAGGGAGGGGAAATATGTTAAACCCCATCAGTATGCTCTTGAAACCACTTTTGAATAGAGCCAGGAGTGTAAATTATCCTGAAATATGGCATTTCCGTCTGAAAATAATGTTTGCACCATTGCTTGGACCTGGTTACTGAAGAGTTCTCTATACACCGCTGCTGCGACCCGACCGTGTAATGTGACAAGAAAGGCTGCTGAATACCATAATATAGTGCCCTAGACCATAATAGAGCCGCCATCATGTTTGATAGCAAAGTAGAGACAGTCTATGTCGTATGCTTCAGAGGGTGTTTGCCAGACACACACGGGTTTAATGTCCAACCAAACGACACTTTTCCAGTCTTCTAAAGTCCAGTTTTTGTGAGCATTGCACCATGCACGTCGTCTTTGAGTATTCATATCTCTCTATAGGGGTGCTGACAATAGCAACACACCCATGAATACCCATTTTAGGCACTTCCCGCCTCATTGTTTTGGATCACATTGGGATGTTTAGGTGCTGAATACATTTTGTAGTCACTTTTTAGGTCGTTGTTTTCTTCACTATTTATGTGATTATGAGTTCTGAAGCCGTGTCTTGTGTTACACAACATAACACATATGCTCCAGCTAGACAGACACCAAAGTTTAAACTTTTCTGAAACCCTGGTAGATCGGACATACTGATCACCCATCACACCTGCACAACGTCTACAACCACACTGCCTACTCTACGATTAAGTGCATAGTCTTGCAAGAAACAAGAGACGGTTAATTTACGTAATGCCCAGCGTTATCAGGCACAGTAAAAATATGTCCTACTTTTGAAAAGTATTTTCATTATTTTATCCAGTATCTGCATTTTCTAATTATTTTAATTTGGCCAAGTTTAAAAAAAATCAAGATAAATACAGTTGCTAATTTAATTATTTTTTGTAACGTAAGCCGTATATGCAGTATGGGATTGTTAATTCTCTATCAGGAGCTTTTAGAGGGTGCAGCAGTTAAAAATAACGAATGGGCAATGATAGCTAATTATCTGCAACTGACCACAAGCATAAATTAGTAAAAGTGGAACGGCTCCAAGTGGGAGAGCAAAAGCATAGATGAAATACAGATCATAACTGGAAATGCTACAGCACATGTACAGTAACTAAAGATTACTATGTATATACATTTAGTATATTTGTTTATACCTGAAGACGTTGAAAATAAGGGTTTCAGTTTCTCGCGTGCATTAAATGGTCAGGGGTTGCTAAAACTCTTGACGTTTTATCTACAATTGTGGGGGATATTTTTAGAAAGTAATTTAAAATTAAATTATTGTTCATTTCACTTCACTCTCTTGTCGATATCGGAGGTCCCCTCCCCCATGTGCTACGGTGACTTGCCTTGAGTGTTGGTTGATCATAATTGTTAGGCTGCCCCTATATCACCTTACAGGGAAGTCAAAGTCTTTAAGTACCTATGGCGGACGACTCTGTCAACTTTGCTCTAGACGCTGTTGTGGAGTTATGTCTTAACATACCACTGAGCGCCAACGTTGTGATGGCTTTGATTAGAGTCTTGTAGATTGTTAATTTGTTGCATTTTCCTGTTTAGGTGCTACAAACTGCCCAAGGCCTTTCGGGCTGCCTTGGTTGTATTCACTATATTCTTTACGTAAACTCTCCAGGTGACTTTCTTGTCTAAGGTCACCGAGGGGCCGTAAATCTTCTCTCCAAGGTATATTTAACTTGTTTTGTGGGTAACAGGCCTACTACGCTTCTCGGGTTAATCCGCATTCTGTACCTGCACACCATGCTTCCACCTTCCCGGTTACCCCGTACTGCTAGCGAGCTTGACAACACCGCTGAGTCTTCTGAAAATCTTCGGTGACTTTACGTCGTCAAACTTGATCCCGAAATTTTGGCCGGACAGGTAGGATCAAATCAGTTGTACCGTCGATTGCGGGATAGAGTCCTGAAGCCATCTTGAAGATTAGCCCGTTGTGCCACAACTCGAATATTCCCATGCCAAGAAAGGCTGCGATTGTGTATTGCTCTTCGTTGAAATCTTTCTTAATTTGGTTTGATCAAGTATATCGTAAAACGTTTGCTGCAGGAATTCTTCACAGTTCAGATCTCGAAATGATCTTGCTACGTAGTTGATGATGGTGAGATGGTTAAGATAGGCGTCGGCGTAGTCCAGATCGCACTGACGTTCTAGGTAGTTGTTATGTCGGCAACGGTATGCGCTACCCCGTTCTTCCTGTGGATGGGATCTTTCTCCACAGCAAGTTGTCGGCGGTTTTGACTTCGTTAGCTAGCCGTCTATACTCCTGCTGGTCGCCAGAGTGCAGAAACAGCTGTGTATCCTGTCAGCCCCGATTCTTCTCACATATCCGCTTCTTTAACTCCGGAAGCAGAAGGCTTTTTCTGCCTCTGGCGCAAATGAAGTTGGTGACGAAGCGTATATTGGGAATTAGTCTCTTGGTCTGCCTCGAGTAGACGGCGAAGGTGAGCCATGAGACGGAAATTACTATTTCGGGATGGCTATCATACAACCCATAGTACGTAGTATATTCCTAGTGTATCCTATCGGTTTCTTATGTTTCGTAGTCGAACTAAGTCTAAGTATTTTAATGGTGCTGGTACAGATGGTTTTATCTTGTCCTACTCTGTTTGTAACTCTGTAATATAGAATAAAAAAGCTTTGCATACCGCAACCGATTTTAGTTGTGTTTTTCATGTACATCTATTAAGCTTCGTTGCTCTTTTACTCCATCTTTGAGCAAACATTTTCTTGTAAGGTTTGTTCCGAAATCCTCCAGTTTCTTATCTAAGAACTGAGGATAACATCCTCGCTGTGCCCGATCTACAAATGTTTTCACAACCGCTCTTTTTTGACGTGGGTGGTGATTCGATTGCTGATAAAGATCCGTATTCGTGAGTTTTCTGTACGCAGTGTGTTATAATAGTCCATTCTCAGATCTCAAGGCTTGTATCTTTAGGAAAGCAATAATGTTTCACCAGTTTGATAGTAAACTGTATATCGTTATAAATATTAAAAATGAACATTAATTCTCTCTTGTAGCAGACGGAATAAGGGCCACTTATAGTACTAAAATTGGGTCGCAGTGGTACATCGTCCTTTTGTATTTTGGGGATCCCGTATATACTTAAAGACATAGCCTGTGATATTATTATTCTTTTTTTATAGAGTTATTTAGGGAAAAACATTTTATCAAATTGCTAGTGTCATCTAGCATCGCTATTTCGGCCATCCGTTTCGTGTAGTTCTCCTCCGACAGTATAACTATGGAATTGCCTTCATCTACTACTAAGATGATGATAGTGACGTCATTCTTCAGTTCTATCAACTCTATGGGATTCCCTGACATTTTTGTACGAAAAACCGCTATTTTGATATACGAGCAAGGTTCTAATCGGATCACTTCTATTCAGGAGGTTGAGTGTCAACTGATTCAACATTGCTTTCTGTGCAATTACAGAACATCGCAGAACCACTTTATGTTGCGGACACACATATTATAAATACACGGCTGCCTTCAAACATGCATTTTGTGGTAACAGTGACAAAAGCTTGCCATAACTTATGCTCTAATCTTCGTATATTAATAAATAAATATATAAAACATTGCTAATGCCACAATTTGGTGAATTTATATATTTTAGAGTTATGCCACAACGAAGGCATTTCTGATCCTGGCAAATTCGGGTTTTGCCGAAGATAGAATATAAATTTTTGTTGAAAGTCATTTGAGATATTGCTAAGAATCTTCTCAATCTCTTGAAGTTTGAGGCTATTTATAGGGTCCCTGTTGTTCTAATCCACAGCCTGAGAAATGTTGGTGTAGTCACGCACGCACAATAAGAACAAAATGTGGTTGTGCACCGTCCTGAGAAGAAGGTCGCCAATGTTATTCCACGTTGGCATGGTATGGTGTCGAAGCGTTAACACTAACAAAAGCCACACTTAAACGAATACAATCCTTCGATGTGTGGTGTACAGAAGGTTATTAAAGATAAGTTGGATAGACAGAATAAGTAATAACGAGATACTCATGTAAATGAATAAAGAACTTGAAATAGTTAAAACTATAAAAAAAACGAAAGCTGCAATCCTTTGGTCACGTAATGAGACACCCCGAAAAATATGAGATTCTACGTTTAATCATACAGGGAAAAATAGTAGCTAAACGTGGGCCAGGTAGAAGAAGAACTTCCTGGCTGAAGAACTTACGAGATTGACGTGGGAAGACGATCATTCACACGGTTACTTTTGCTCTAGTGTGTAGCCTCTCAACATATTGGGATTACTATCACATAACGTTCAGTTACTACAATTGACGAAACATGGACCGACCTGAGATTCAGAAGGTGTTTTCACACAATCCACACAAATCTTCGTGCCAATCCCACATTACTTTTTCTTATTCCATTCTTCAGTTCCAATCTTCAGGTTTTAGCTGTGGCATGTAATGGGGTTCTATGATCTGAAATTCAATTCTTTATGCAAAACTGTGCATATTGCGTATCTTGTTAGTCCACTATTATGAAGGCTGCACCGTAGCCACATGTTTCCCGAGGACTAAGCTATAGATTTTTCTTGTGTCATTCACCGAGCCTGTGATCATTAGCCTTACATGATTGTCTCTGGACGTAGCATTGGAATTTTCTCTTTTACTGTAGGCCACCATGCCTACACAAAAACATTGACAATCTGCGCTTATATAGTGCCTTTAACTTAACACAATTAAATAGTCAACCATCTTTAGTTATATTAAATGTATGTTTCCTCATGGGCGAAGTTCTAATGTCTGGTTATTTTTCACCGGCCCTGTTAACTCTCTGTTGTGCAATATTTATTAAGACTATAACATAGATAGTTTAAATTACAAAACTTGCTTTATCCGGAACGATTACATTAAACAACTTTGGCGTCTATAATCAAATTGCTTCATTAACGAGGCGCTAACTACATATTGAGGATAGTATTCGTGAAGAATTCTGCATTAATTTAAAACGCTGCCAAATATAGTTAAATTTAAAAGGATTTCGCTCCAGATGTTATAAATTTCTAATTTAACTGTAACTTTAATTCCAAAAATTTAGCAAAAAAAATAATTCGTGTTTTTGAAATTGTGGCGTATTTAAGTATTTTAGATTTATAAGTATACACCAGAATAAACGTTTTGTTCATTTTCTAAAACTAGAAAGAAGATTTTGAAAAATTGATATAATAAAGATCCAATCGGTCATTAAGCACACCCTAACTTTTTTCCACTGTTTTAGAATTCTAGGATTTTGAGAGAGTGTTGATCTTCTACCAAATTTTCTTCTTCTTTCACGGTTCTTTCTGCCCTTTTAGGCATAGAGGGTTCCGTCGTTCTTTCACCCAGTTCTTCCTTGCGTTCCTGTCTCTTGCTAGAACATTCATCTTTGTTTCCCCATTGATCTTATTATACCTCCATCTGGTTCAACCATCTTCTTTTTGGTTTAACTCTCCTGCTTCTTATTGGTTTTCCCATTTTTATTATTCTTTTTGGTAATCCATTCTTGTGATATACTCGTACCAGTTTAACTGTTTTCTTTTCATTTTATCCAGTACTAGTGGTTGTTGGCTAGTCTCCTTTATGTGCTCGTTACTCACATGATTCTATTTGGTTATCCTCATGATCTTCCTGAGATGTTTCATTTCCGTTGCGTTTATTTTTCCAAGTGTTTTTCTTCAAGGGTCAGTTCTCTGCTGCATAGGCAATTATGGGTAGCGTTATTGTATTGTGGATTTTTAGGTTAACATCTATTTCGATTTTCTTATTGCCTAAAACCGTTTTGTTCAGCATATAGTATATTCTCGTTGATTTGTTTGCTCTATTGGTTAGTTCTGCATCGATTTTATCATCACTTGTTAGTATTGTTCTCAGATATTCAAAGGTTGTTACTCTTTCTAGTGGTGAGTTCTTGTATATAATCTCTCTGATCCTGTTGATTCCTGATGTTTGGAACTGAAGCCACCTTCTGCTACAAATCTGGGTCTGAGTGTGTTACAGAAGGATTGGAATTGACCTTTTTATTGCTTAGCACTACTGAAATTCTTGTGGCTTAGATTTGTTTTTTTATATTTCTGTATTTCGTGGCGTTTTATTGCTGATTTAATTATGATAGCAGTGTCGGCATGTGCACTGCCGTCTGGGTGATTCGTTATATAAACAACGCACTTTGGGATTTTAAAATAATTATGGTTAGTAAAGCGTGATTCTGATGTTAATATAATATCAATATTGTCTGGATTTAAAAATGTTGCAACTTCTTGGCATTGCTGTGACAAGCCATTGGCATTACAAAGTGTCAGCTTAAGAAAAAGACGTATTTAGAGATTTTTGATAAAATGGCCGTAAGTAAATTTAATATAGTATCCATCCTCTCTAAAAGTTTAATTATTAATTGTTGTTTGTTTTGATTGCCATTGGTGTTAGATTTTGTTGACTGTTGTTAACTTATTGTTGATTTTGTGCTGCTTCTTTTCGGCGTAAGAAATTCTAGGTTGAACCATTTGTTTACTTCTTAAGGGTGTGTACATACATTCTTAGCAACTATACATCCCCTGTAGATTATTGGGTGGTTTCCTTGGCAATTTACACATCTGATATTATTACTTCTTTGTTTTTTTGCACACTTGGCACATCTTGCAGTTCTGTGGCAGAAATTCCTTGTGTGGCCGTATCTCTAACAGTTAAATGACTGAAGCATTTTTATTTTGACATGATATTGTATGTCATCATTTTTTTTTTGTTTTAATTAGACATAGAACATTGGCAATGGAGTTTTCTAAATTCTATGTTTGATATTATATATACTGATTACGGTATGTCCTTGTTTGGTAATTTCCTCCTTTATATCAACTATTGGGTGCATGTCGCGTCAGACTACACTAAATGTTTTATCTTGTCCTAATTGGATTGAGTAAAATTTTGTATTTTTTCCTTTAAGATATTAATAATTATGCCATAGAGATTATAGCAAGTTAATTGGACTTTTGCTTGACTAATCCCCACAAGTTTAATAGTGTACTTGTCTTTCGCATGTTTGTTAAGCTTATCTGTGAGGGTGGGATTAAAATTGTTTACTTGTGGTATGAATATTGGAGGTGTTTCTACTGCTTCCGTTGTTTCGTCGTTTTCCGTGCTTTCTTCTTCTGCAAGTAGCTGAAATTTATTTGAGATTTCTGGAGTACGTAGCCTGCAGCCGTCCTGTTCCTTTTGTTTAGCTATATATTGCTGTTTTGATTTACGTCTTTGTTTTCTAGAATTTTGTGTTTGTCTATTTGACTCATTGTTTGTTTGCATTGGTGTTACTATTTTCTGCTGGCTTTGTGGTTGTATTTGGTAGAGATTGTGTTGGTTGGGTAGCTTTTGTATTTGTAGAGAGGTCAAAAATTTTGATTGCGAGGGCAATTGTGTAGATGTCTGAGTTAAGTTAAATTGTGTTAGTGTTGTATTAATTTGTGGAATTTGGTTGTTTGTTATTAGGGGACTGTGTATGTTTGTTGATAATCCGTTGTCATATCTGACACAGTTCACCGAAGAGAACATTTGAATTCTTTATTTATTTTCCTTTTCTCCTTCTTATGATGCCAATCCGTTCCAGACGTTGGAGATCATTACGACAATTCGTACTTTGTCCACCGCAGCTCTGAAGAGCCCGACCGTTGTTGTATTAAACCACGTTCTCAAGTTCTTTAACCGCGATATTTTTCTTCTCCCAGAGCCTCACTTTCCTTCCATTTTTCCCTGAAGTATCAGTTAAAGGAGCTCGTATGGCTGTCCATTTCTCATACTGTGCCTTAGGTATGTCTTTAGTAGGAGTGCTTTTTCTTTACCCATTCATTTGAGAACAGTTTGATTAGTGGTGTGGTCTGTCTACGGGATTTTTAAAATATGTCGGTATATCCACATTTAAAATGCTTCAAGTTTATTACAAGAAGCCTCCGTCAAGGTCCGAGACTGTACTCCACATAGCAATACCGAAAAGACGTATCATCTCAATAGTCTGATTTTGGTTGGTAAAGATAAATCGTGACATCTGAATACTTTTGACATCTTCAGAAATGCGGCTTTGGATTTTTCTAATCTGCTTTTCATTTCTAATGAATGGTCCCAATTTTCATTAATTGTTTTTTGCACTCTTTGCATTGGTTGATTATTCGCTATAAGTTGGCCAGGATGATTACTACTTATGGAGAGTACCATATATTTTGTTTTCTTTAAATTAAGTGAAAGTCTGTTTGTTTGGCTGGATTCTACTATTCTGTTCATTAGTTCTTGTAGATTATCTAGGCTACCTGTAAACACTACTGTGTCGTCCGCATATCTCACATTATTTAGGTACTCGCCATTGAACTTGACTACAATGTCCACCTCTAGAAAAATTCTTTTTGAGTATATATTAAAAAGCATCCGTGGTAATACACACCCTTGTTGGGCACCTCGTTTGATCTCAATATCTTTGGAGCTCTCTTCTTGAATACGTATGGAAGCTGTTTGGTTCCAGCATAAGTTGCTTATAATTCTTATATCTCTATCTTTTACTTTTAAATTTTTTAAACATTTATTATAGTAAAACTTGGTCTATAGTACTTATCCGTTGCACTTAATATCTTATCCGAGAAAAACGGCACGTATTTATTCTTTGAAATTTAAATGAAAACCCATGTTTTTATATTAAAAATCAGCACAGTTACACTTATTTCACAAACGTGCCTTCTTATCCTAACTTGTATATCTAAACCGTTTTCTTTAATCCTATAGTAAATGTGTTATTTTGGTGGGCCCCCTTTAGTACATCGTACATACTTTTTAATAGATCACAACACAGCATATAAATGTTACAATTTGATTTTAAAGTAGAATAAAAAAGTGTTCAAATTTGACAATATAAAATATATGGTTGCTGGGTACTTAGGAACAGCTATTTAACATCTTAAAGGCAAAAATACTACATTTATTTATTTAATTCTGAAAATTTAAAATTTTTATAGGCTACAATTTTTGGATCTCTTAAATAACGAGTTGAATTATCATGATGCTAGTATTCAAAACTTTGTTGAGGCTGCTTGTCTTATTTAGCCAAATTCTATTTCAAATACCGTGTTAACTCAGTTTTGAATACGTTACAATATTAATATAAGCAAATGTAATCTGGAGAGGTAGGCGTGTAAATAGCCGCTCTCGTGGTGCGGTGTGGGATACGTAGTACGGCCCGTATTGGAACGTCAACCGATAAGGCCAAAATCGTCCCTTAAACGGCCGTCGCGAAAGCGGATGGGGGCGGCTACCGATATCAACCAACGAGTATTGCCAAATCGCTCACCTGAATCGGCTTCTGCTTCGTGGGCGATGGTTCCACGGTGGTCACCTTGCCGCGCTGCGGATCTGGTATTTGTGGGATGATAAGACACGACCGAATTGGCCGCGCTGCGGACTGCTTCTTGCGGGTTGATAAGACACGACCGAATTGGCCGCGCTGCGGAGTGCGAATTTGCGGGTGTTAAGACACGACCGAATTGGCCGCGCTGCGGACTGCTTATATGCGGGGTGATAAGACACGACCGAACTGGCCGCGCTGCGGATTGCGAATATTGCCGGGCTTCGCGCCTGGCTTGGCGGTAGGTCTTTTGCGGGCAATTTTCATTCGACAGCACCTTTCATATCAAAAGGTGCCGCCGACGGCGTATGCAGACTTGTCGGCTGAGCAAAAGCCCATATGCCGTTTTGTGTGCAATGGCAAAACGTAGCAGCAGATGTCAAAGCCGCCAGCATGCGCCGCCGCGATATAAAAGCGGTTCAAGGCCGAAAAGGCCGCCACACCATAATCATCTAAGAAAGTTCGTTAGTGCAATATCACAAAGTTAATCTTGTGTTGTCCTTTTCTTATCTTCTCATCACAGAGACTTCAGAAACTTCAGATGCCAAAAAGTTATAACGTACTTCGCAGAAATCGATAGAAGGTACCCTTCTAACTTAATTTCTTCCTAGATATAGTGTTGAGAGAATGGTGATGTTTGACCTCCATCCAAGAATTTAAATTTATCACCATACACTGTGAGTACCAATTGTCGTATCATATCTAACAGCAGATTATCTATAACTAATAATTTTTTTTAAATTGATAGTCAGATAGATGTTTCAACTGGCTCCTCTAATTTAAGTGTTTCTTTTTCTCTTTATTTTACTGTTCTTTTCTTACCCTTAAGCATTTTAAATTGAAGAAAGCGATCCACTTCAGGCATGTTTGAACGTTAACCGAAGCAAATACTAATAACAAGATCTGATTATGCTTGTTCTTGTCTTTTGTGACCCTTTCCACGTAAGTGTTTTTACAAATCTTTAAACCAGGTAAAATTTTCTTTTGTTACTAATTAAAACAGTCCAAAGCTATACTCGAACTTAGAGATCTGATGAATTTATATTATTTGCTGAAAGTACTACGTACCATAAATTTTTTTCACTTATTATTATTAAAATATATTCAAAATTAATATTCTCTTTATATTACGTTTTTACAGAACTGTTTTTGATTACCACATAAAGTTCAGGTAATCTTCAGACAGTAATAAGTCTTTTAACATTTTACAACTAACTGGAAAGTTACATAACTTAACTACACAGAAAGATTTGTTTATAACATATCGAAACTGCAACAGGCTGAACTTTGAAATACATTTTTATTTAAAAGCCAAAAATACCTTAGTCCAAAGCAGTCATGATTAAACAGAAGTTTCCGTTTTTTGATAAATTTGAGACGACACCTGCGCGAGCTAAAAGAAAATGAAAACGCTGCAAATTTGTTATGTCAAGGAATCCAAACAGCAGTCGATTAATTAAACGGAGTAACGTGTAACTGCGCATCACGGTGTTGACACGAAGGGTAAGAAAACGCTAAGCGCCTGCCTAATTAATTAATTAGGGCCGTGAGAATAAAGGCGCGGGCCTGCCGGCGCGCCGCGGCGCCGGCACCTGCCAGCAGGTACAAAACCAGGCTAGAAGGCAAACACTGTTTAAGTATGAAAGAAGCGGAAGCTCAACCAACTGTTGGAAGAACAAACAGCGAAACCCACACGAACAAAACAAATACTTCAGCCTGCTAAGTCCAAATATAAACTTAACTCGATAGGAAACGCAAACTCGGAAAGTTCGGCTGTTGGCCTCGCGAATGCTGGATGGGCTTGTCGAATAAGCATTACACAAACAACTGGCATTAACATTGTCCTTCGGATGCGCAACTTCGCATTCGTCTTTACGCCCTTCTCGCCGCGCTTCGTTCTCTGATCAAATCCTGCAGCTACCAGCGTCGTAGCTTTGGTTTGAAAATATTACACAAATCATACGATTTCTTAAAAAGCAACCTGGTTGTGCAGAAATTGAAATTGTTAAAAAACGAATGTCTGTAATGTAATGTTGGGTATTCGTTCAATTTTATTAACCAAATATTCGAAGCTTTAGAGCCTCGAAAGCATAAAAACAGCGAACATATTTAAAATACTTCCGAAATTATTTTCCAAAGCTAATAAAATGATTTTTTAATTTCCTAAACATTACATATAAAGGTGAAGCCCTTCTCCAGTGATATTAGTGATGCTTTAAATAGAAATTAAATATTTAACATATGCGCAATGAGTTTATTGTTCATTAGAGTATGTCATATAATTGAAATTTTGTCAAATTCCTTTATTTTTGAAAGCCTTATATGGACCATAAAAAAATTATTAAATTTATTTAAGTAATTTTATGATACTTATATTTTAAGTTGGTATATTTTAAAACTAAAGTTAACGACTCTGAGTCCCTGACACACTTTCAGTTATAACAGAGTGCGAAGAATCTTTCTAACACAAATGAAAATTGGGACATAAAATGTCAATAGTATGTCCAAAAAAGGCAAATTGATCAATACGACATTAGAAATGAAAATACTCAACATAAATGTATTAAGCTCTAGCGAGATGAGATGGCCAAATTCTGAAAGAGTTCACTCAGATAACTCAGTATGGTAATGAGGACCCGGAATATCATAATGGTGTGAGTATCAAAGAAATTTAATAATGCCATAAGATCTATTTCGATAGCTGATTAACCCATAGATATTAAATTAAATATACTATCCAACAGGAGATAAGGACGTCACAGTGACTGGAACATTTTATAAATACATAAATCTTATCACAACCTACTACTGCGTGTAATAAAAGTTCGGTTAAAAACATTTAACCACTATAATTTAAAGAAACGATGAGTTACAATGAAGGTCAATCAACAAAGAATGTGAAAGAAAGTTCAATAAGGAAAAGGTAGAAAAATTAGCACACTAAAATTAGATGACTCCGAAAAGTGGGATCAAACAAAAACATTTTTAATAAACTACTGCAGGAAATTTCGGGATAAGAGATTTACCGGAAACTTTTATTATATCCAAAAGACATGTATCAAACTCTACAACAGAATGTCTGAACTCGTATCGATTTCCCCCAAGGGATATTGTTTCGATTTTCGTAACAATGTCTACGGGAATTGGCGTTCCCGGGTTTCCGAAATGTCATCTTCGCCATTATCGAACCACAATGCCGTCTGAAACACTATGATAGACTACAGACCTTGGTTTGGCAAGATAGCTTCTGGACTGTTAGGGGCATAGGAGACCATTCTGTTAATTTATCTTCTATATTGTTTTGTTAGTTGCTCGTTATCTTCTTACATCCCCCCATCAGTTTTAAAACAAACATATGAGGTGGCGCTCGTGGTCAGTGTGCACTTGGAAGGAAAAGTTGATTCTACCAATTGAGGAAAACCTCTAGTTGCGACAAAGGTGGACCAACACATTGAGTTTGGTTACTCATTCGGCCATAAATGTACTTATGCGCCGGGTATAGAATCGGGCTTATTACGTACTTTCGGAAACAAGGTAGTCACGAGGCAACCGTTGATGTATACGCACGTGTTTTCAGTGGTCTCGGTTACCCGTGACGTCACAGCGATTTTCCAGTCGGTATGTGTGCTGACTGGAGCAAGTGCGCGAGTTTGGTGGGTTTTTCTTTGTGCGCGTATAGAAAACGGATTTTGAGACCCAAATCACCGTCACCTGCCAAACAAGAAAGCCCAAAAATCCAAGCGCTACAAACAACAGCGCCACCCAGCCCTGCGCTCCCGTCACCGGCCCCAACCCCCGAAGACGGAACGACTTCGGAATGCGACACCTCTGAGCCAGGTACACCTGCACCTGCAGCGTCGGAGGGAGAATCACAACCCGCGATCCCAAGAGAACAGTCAGACCAACAGCGATATAGAAAATGCTTCCGAATATACAGCCGAAGAGAGATCGATGGAAGTGAGCGAGGGTGAGTCGTCCAGTACGGACGAGGACTACACCCTCGTTCAAGGAAGGAAGAGAGGGCGACGCATACCAGCCCAGGATGAGCCGGCGGCCAAAGTAGCGACCTCAAATCACTACTCAGCAATAGAGCCGGCTGAAGACCCAGAATTTAAAAACCAGAAGGTTCCGCCAGTAATTCCGCGGGACAAGGGCCGCTGGCCTGAACTACTAGATAAGTTCAGGCAGCAAAAATTAAACTTTACCAAGGCAAAGAACATGGCTGATTCCATCCTTATTCAGCCATGTTCCCCAGACGACTATCGTGGCATGACGCGGCTGATGGAAGGGAACGGAATCCTCTTCCACACTTACCAGCTGCCCTCCGATCGACTACTGAGGCAGTTCTGAGGGGAGTTCCGGTGGGAGAGATGGTGGCAGAAGACTTGGAGAATCAGGGGATTCCCGTCAAATCAGTGCGGAGAATGCGACGCCAGTAGGACAAGAGGCCGATGCCGCTGTTATTCGTCAAAGCTGAGAGATCGGGGAAGGAGGTGTTCAACGTACAACAGGTGATGCGTGTGGTAGTTCAAGCCGAGCACCCACACAAGAAGAGGACTGTTGGGCAGTGTCATCGCTGCCAGAAGTTTGAGCACGCCCAGCGGAACTGCTTCGCGGCGCCGCGATGTGTTAAGTGTGCGGGAGATCACCACACCAACTCCTGCACCCAGAGCTGAGAGACGCCAGCCAAGTGTGCGAACTGTAACGGGCGGCACGTGGCAAGTTACCGGGGATGCCCAACTTTTCCCCGGCCGCGCCCTGCCTTGCCACTTCGGCAGGCGCCAGCACCAGCCTCGGCTCCAACGCGAGCGCAGACATCAGCAAGACGCACCCCTGCCTCTAGGCAATCGTACGCCCAGACGGTAAGAGGGGCTGCCATTCCCGACTCCCAGCCAGCCCCTGTTGCCCCAGCACCAGCACCGAAGGCGACAGCAGCACCCCAGCCCGAGAACACCAACCAGGGCACACCAACTAATGGGTTTGGTTTACAACAAACTTTATCAATATGTTGCTTTTACAGATAACATTGTATTACTAACAAAAGGTGGTAATGGGTAGATTAAAAAGAAAAGCTAGGACTAATGAACTAAATTTATGACGCGAACAGATAAAGATCTTGGGATAAACGGAGGCCTAAAAGTAACGAATTAATTAAGAACTAAAAGAGTTACTTAAGGAACTGGACATAACAAGAGTTGCAAGATCACAGAGATTAAGAAGGTTGGGACATATAGAGAGAGTAACGGAAAAGGACACTAAAAAGGATATGCTATACCTAATGTTTATTTATTTTAAGTGTGCTTTCGACGCCATAAACCACACTGCAATCTGGAATAATCTTAGAGAGAAATGTGTTGGAGACAAAATAGTTAGAATCATCAGGGGTCTCTACAAGAACTCTAACTGTAGTAGAGCGAGTACCGACATCCCATTGAACCAAAGAGTCAAGCAAGACTGCATCTTTGTCCTCTGCTGTTTAACATCGCGCTGAAATATGCCCCACGAAAGGAAAACAATGTACCAAAAGGGATAAGGTAAAGACTAAATAGACGTTTAGAAGACTTAGCTACCGAAATTGTAGATCAACTGTAGCGTTAAACTAAGAACATTGGTTTTAAAATAAATATAAATAAAACATAATGTATCCGATTCAATACATAAAATATTAAACTCACCTACGTAGACAATCATCCATTAGAGACCTTTACGAAATTTGTCATTATCATAGGTAATACCCGAGTCACTGAAAGTGACGTTGAAGAGAAATACAAAGAGCCACAAAATCCTATGCAATGCAAAAACATTTACCCAAATAAAACTAAAATCCAAACTCCAACGTCAAACCCTATACAGTTGCAAATCTCGAAAAGTTACCAGAGAAATTATTGGAAAACTCCAGGTCTTCATAAGTAAATGCCTATGGACAATACTATGCGTCTTCTGACCCGAACAGAACTCAAATGATGATCTTCGGAGATGACCTAAACAGAAATAAGTAGACAAAGAAATTCAAAGAAAAAAATGGAGTGACTGGGACATGACTTTAGGAAGTCAGCGTATGACATCACACGGCAAACTATAGACTGGAAACCTTAAGAAATTTGGGATAGAGGGCGTTTAAAAATCCCTAAAAAACAATTCTCTTTTTTGTAATTTAATTATCAATCAAAATACAGATTATTTTATAATCTAATTTGCTATCTTACAATTTAAGTATTAACAATTAAACTTAAATAAGGTATGATGAGATCTCACACAACGATGGCATCTCTTTCATTTTATAGGTCAGCTGGCCACTGTCTTTTGATTTGTATGTATTTCTAACTTTTTACGGTGAGCAAATTTCTCTCATGGTTGACTTCTTGTACAGTTGGTATTTTCAGGTCATTGTGGATCATTTCATTGCTTATATATCATGGGACATCAACTATGATTCTTGGTGTTTTGGACTGACATTTTTGAATTATTGCAAGATTAATTTTACTGGCGCATCCCCGTAGTTCCACTCCATATGTCCATATAGGTTTGATAATTAATTTTCATAACAGTAGCTTAATATCAATAGATAGTGGGGACCTTCTTCCGATCTACCAGTTCATCTCTCTCTCTCTCTCTCTCTGTTTAAGTCCAGTTGCTTTCTCTTTTTGTTGATATGTACTCTCCAATTTAATCTAGTATCCAAGTGTAGCCCTAGATATTTTAGTGTTGTAGTTTGTGGTATTTCTATGCTGTTAAGAAGAATGGGTGGACATAGGTCTCTGCGTAGGGCAAATGTTAGATGTGCAGATTTTGTTTCGTTTATTTTTGCATTCCACACTTTAAACCAGTGCTCTAAACTATACAGATATTCTTGGAATAGAGTGCATGCTTGAACAATTTCATTGTGGCTAGCCATGATGACAGTGTCATCAGCGAATGTACCGATTGTGACATTTGGTGAAACTGGAAGATCTGAGGTAACTAAGAGAGACAGCACGCTACCCTAAGGTACTCCAGATTTAATTGGAAGGAAAGCGGAAACTTCCTGTCTTACTATTGTTCTGAATTGTCGATTATTTAGATAAGATTTAAGTAAGGTGAAGAATGCTGGTAGATGAGTTTTGATTTTATACAGTAGACCCTGGTGCCACACCCCGTCAAAAGCTTGGCTTACATCTAAGAATACTGATATACAGTATTCCTTGTTGTTAAAACTAGAGAGGATGGTTTGTGTTATGCGATGGCATTGTTGTATGGTAGAATGGGCCTGGCTAAATTCGAATTGATAATTGGGAATCCATTCAGTATCAATTCTTTTAAAAACCAATTTTTCTAATAATTTTGAAATTGCCGACAAGAGACTTAGGGGTCGATAAGATTTTATATTATTGGGATCTTTACCAGGCTTGAGGATTAGGATTATCTCTGCGGTTTTTAGTGCTTTGGGTCAATACTCAATACGAAGAATTGCATTGAAGATATAAGTCAGTAGTACTATACCTTTTGTTGGTAGTTCTTTTAGCGTTTTTGCTGTTCTTAGATCCGTACCTGGTGATTTCTTTGAATTCAAGAATTGTATTTCATCTTTTACTCTTTAGGTGTGACGGAATTAATAGATTGACTTACTGGCATTGATGACTTTAAGAATGTGATCATTGTTTCATCTGGAATCGTTTCCATGAGGTTGGAATATATCAGCAAGATATGTTGCAAATAATTCTGCTTCCACCTTATCACTTTTTGCCCACTGTTCCTTTGATGGTTGCTCAATTTTTAGAGGAAGAATACTTGTTATAGGTTTGTTGGTTGTTTTGATCGGTTTCCATATGGAATTATCATATCAGTTCAAATTCGATAGGTAAGTTTTGAGCGACTCTTCTCTTAGACCTTTAAGTTTTGATTTAAGCTTGTTGCTAAGTCTGTTTAGAATAGTTTTGTCTGCTGGGGCATGTGTTCTTTGCCATTTGGCTCTTGCTTTTAGTTTTTCACGCACTAACTTAATTTAAAGAGAAATATTTAGATTGTCTTTTTTATGTGTTATGTTAGGAGTAGCTTGTTTGGCTGTTTCTTGAATGGGGGTGATAAGATTAGTAGTGGCTTTCTCAATATCATTTGGATTTGCAAGTTTTAGATTAATATTTATTGTGTTTGTCAGATTGTGTCTATATGTCCTCATTCACAAAATAATTGTTTCACAACCATTAACTAATATACACAGACAAACAATAATTAACCCAAATATGTCATCACAAATTTATCCTCAGACAACTAAACAGCAAATTTATCCTTCACAATCTACGAGTCAGTTCTCTCTTCCGCCTAATCAGGAGCAATTTATGATACAACAAAATTTATTATTTCATGCAAATAATAAAAGAAGACAACAAGAATACACGCCAATGACTTCAACTAGCGAGGAAGAAGATAGTATTTATACCACCCAAGATAATCCATGGCAAGTAGTAAAAGGAACTAAAAGAAGGAAGAGTAGGATTGCCAAAAACAATGTAGACAAAGAGTTACCATTATATAATGCATTAGATGCATTAGAAGATAGCCAGGCAGTTAACACTAATAAAAACATTACAAACAAAGATATACCTAAACCCCCTCCCATATATGTGTATGGTGTGGTAAGTTTACCACAAATGATTTCAAAATTAAATAACATAGTTGAAATAGAACAATACTCAATTAGAAGTATGGCCAACAATACAGTACATTTAACATGTCAAAGTTCAAATACATTTAGAAAGTTAGCTAAATATATGAAGGAAAATAATATAATCCACCGCACATACCAACCTAAGAAGGACAGATCATATAGAGTAGTAGTTAAACATTTACATCACTCAGTTAACGTAGAAGTTATAAAACACGAAAGAACCTCTTAATATGTTTTTTGTTGACCTAGAACCTTCAGAAAATAATAACGATATATATAAAATTAAAAAAATGTTAAACAGTGTTATTCAAATTGAAACACCAAGAAAAGCCAATAATTTAGTGCAGTGAACTAGATGTCAACTATACAGACTATCCAACATGCCACAGCGAATTGCAAAAGAAGTAAAAGCACGTCAGCAATATGTGAATTGTGTGGGGGCGGACACCCAACTAACTATAGGGGATGCGAGTTCTACCAGAAAAATTACAAATCTAAAACAAACAATTATCAACCTAATCAACAAAGCAACACAACACAACAAAATCATCCGATGCCAGGAATTACAAGAAACCAAAATAGAAGCCGCGAGATTTGACGCAAGAGGACAACTCGACCATGACACAACAAATTTTTAGAAGAATTCAAGACAATATTCAACCAATTAATTCAACAAAATAATATGGCTCTCAATATGTTATCAATGTTAATTGGTAAACAAACTAATGGCTCTTAGAATAGCACTGTGGAATGCCAATGGCCTGGTTCAACATAAAGATGAAATCCAGTTATTTCTAAAACAAAACCTAATAGACATTTTTTTCACATTAGTGAAACTCATTTCACCGAGAAGACCTACTTCAAAATACCTCACTATTTCGTATACAACACAAATCACCTAGATGATTCTGCACATGTAGGCACAGCTGTAATAATAAAACAAGCAATAAGACACTACGAATTACCTAAGTATGCTGAAGACTACTTACAAGCCACCTCTATTCGTGTATATATTCAACCATGTGAAATAACTGTCACTGCAGTATATTGTCCTCCAAAGCATAATATAAAAAAGCATCATTGTGAACCATATTTCAATACTCTAGGCGCCAAATATTTGGCAGGTGAAGACTACAATAGCAAAAACACTGTTTGGAGATCTCGAACAACTACCACAAAAGGCAGGGAGCTATACAGTCTTATTCAAGATAAACGTTATTCTTATTTATCTACTGAGTCTCTAACGTACTGGCCAGCAGACATAAATAAATTGCCAGATCTAGACTTTTTCGTCACCAATGGTATTTCTTCAACTTACATGGACATCACACATAGTTAATATTTATCATCGGACCACTCACCGGTAATATCCACCTACAGCACATACCCAATAAACAATTCTTTAAGATACAAAAAGAAATAGAAAAATCCTTCTGATTAGTCGAGCAAATCTTTAACACCAGGGTCAGATAGTGACAGCATTTGGAGTTCCTATGTTCCATGGCGGAATAGTGAGCATATATAATGGATGGCGCATCTTGCGATTTGACGCCATGCCATTTTTTCGTTCGGGATTTTGTAAAGTTCAAACCGTAAACAATTCCTGAACCGAAAACATAAATCCAACACGTTAATGCTGATATCGAGCTAACTTAGCGGTCCAAAGCTTATTGTGAATATGTTACATTGATTTAGACGATTTCTTCTTCTTCTTCTTTTTCATCATCCCTTGTACCATTAAGGTGTCGGGTAGTGTTCTAGGACCCACTTTTTCCATTGATTTCGATTTCTTACAATTTTTTGTAGTTCCTCAAGTGTAGTGTCATGTTTTTTTGCTATGTCTTGGACTATGTTAGTTAACGTTTTCCGTGGTCTTCCCGGTGCCTTCTTGTGTGTTCTTTCGGGCTCCATTCTTATAATATGTGCTTGCCAATTTAATTGTTTCTTTTCTATTTTGTTCGTTATCTTTTCTTGTTTGAGTTCGTTATATATCGTTTCGTTTTTTATTCTGTCTAGTCTAGTAACTCCTTGTATTTTTCTGAGGAATTTCATTTCTACAGTAGTTAATTTTCTTTTATGTTCTGGTAAAGTTGTTAGCGCCTCTATTGAGTATAGTAATGTTGGTGCTACTACTGTGTTGTATACCATTTGTTTTGTGCTTATTACTACTTCCCTTTTCCTAATATTGTTTGGTTTATTGTATAATACATGTTGGTCGCTTTTCTAGCTTTGTTAGCCACTTCCATTTCTATTTTGCCATCGTTACTGATTATTGATCCTAGATATTCGAATACCGTTACTTCTTCTAGTTGATTTCCTTTACATGTTAGGTGGATGTTTTCTTCTTTTTCCTTGTGACTTGCATTACTTTTGTTTTGTTTTCGTTAATCTTCATTTCCATCTTCTCCAGTTCTGATGTCCATATGTCTATTGATTTTGCATTTTTGTGGCTGTATCTGTTATCAGAACGATATCATCTGCATATATGAGTGCTTCTATTTTATTGGATTCATGTCTTTATATCCTATTATAGTTTTGGGGTTTTTCTAGACAGTTTTTCATTATTCGATCTATGTATATAATAAAGAGTAACGGGCTTAGCGAATCACCTTGTTTTAATCCCGTTTCTATTTTGAATGGTTCTGATTTCATCCCATTTATTTGGATGATTCCTGTGACGTTTTTATATATGCTCTTTATTGCACTCCTCAATTGTTTTGTGACTTGTAGCTGTTTCAGGCAGTGCCATATTTTGTTTCGGTTAACCGTGTCGAAAGCCGCTTTCAGATCCATGAACGTTAGGAATAGTTTTGTATTTGTTGTTATTCTATCTTCTATTAGTTTTCTTATGACACTGATATAATCCGTTGTTTGTCTAGCTGCTCTAAAGCCTCCTTGTTCGTCTTCTATTTTGTCTCCTATTTCTTCTCTTAGTCGCTTTTCTAATATTTTACTGTATATTTTTATTGCAACTGATGCCAGACATATCGCTCTATAATTATCACAATCGTTTTCTTTCCCTTCTTATGTATTGGAATTATTGTGTTTCTCTCCCAGTCTTTTGGTATTTCGTTGTTTTTCCATATCCTTTTTATTAGGTCTGTCATCCATTCCGTTAGTTTTGTTCCTCCCCATTTTATCATTTCTGGCGCAACCTCATCTGGTCCATTAGCTTTTCCTGTTCGTAGTTCTTTGATTGCATTTGACACTTCGATGTATGTTATTTCGTCTTGTTCTGTTTCTACTCTTCTTCGTGTTCTTCCATTTCTTCTTGTGTTTGATGTGTGTGTTTTGCAATTTGTTTTCAAAGTATTTTCTCCATGTTTCTATATTTTCTTTCTGTTTCGAACTAATTTTTCCTGTGTGGTCTTTAACTAGTTTTATGTTTTTATTTCTCTTTGTTTTCAATGATTTTATTATGTTCCAGAAGTTCCTTTTATTGTTTTTGTATTTTTCTTGAATTTCTTTCCCAAATGTTTCCCAGCTCTGGGTTTTTGCTTTCTTTACTTCAATCTTTGCTTCATTCCTTCTTCTTATGTATTCTTCCTTATCTTCGTCTTTCTTTGTTAATTGGTATTTCTTCCAGGCTAACTTTTGTTGTTTATTTTCTGTTTTACCTCATTATTCCACCATTTTGTTCTTTTTGTATGTTGTTGTACTGTCTTTTCCCCACATACTTCTTTTGCCTGTCTGAATAGCTTCGTCTTTGAGTGTGTTCCAAATATCATTTATCGTCATTTCTTTCTTTCGTTCTTCGAATTGTTCTAGTCTTTGTTGTAGTTTTTCCTGGTATTTTCTCCTAGTTTCGTCATTCTGTAGTTCCCATATCTTTATTCTCCTATACTTTTTACTTCTTCTGCTTGGGGTAGTTTTATTGTTATTCTAGCCGTTACTAATTTGTGTTGTGTACTTAATTCTGCATTTTTGATTATTTTAACATTTTGGATCAGTGTTTCCATTTGTCTTGTATATACGATGTAATCTATATGGCTTTTCGCTCTTCTTTCTATTGCTTCGAATGTGTAGTTTATTTCTTGTTTGTAGATGCCTATTCTTAATTCATTTGATATGCAAAATTGTAGCATTTTTCTCCATTACTATTCCTTTCTGTTTCTCCAAAGTTTCCTACGGTCCCTAATCCCTTGTTTTTGTCTCTTCCAATTCTGGAATTCCAGTCTCCTGTTATTAGTATGTTTTCATACGTTTCTCTTAATTCGTCTAATGTTTCTTGTAGCTCGTTATAAAATCTTTCTAACTCTTCTTCTTCCGTTCCTTGGATTGGAGCATAGGTTTGTGTTATTGCTAGTTTTGTTTCTAATTCTATTTCTATAGTTATTATTCTTGGGTTTATTGCTTTCCAGTTCAATATTCTTTGATTAATTTCGTCGGTTACTACTATTCCAACTCCTCCTTTAGCTCTTGTTTCTGTTGTGTTTCCTGAGTAGTATAGTGTATATCCTTCGTTTAGTTGTTTATATCCCTTCCCGTGTTTTTTTGTTTCACTTAGTTCCATAATTTGTATTTTCCTTTGCTTCATTTCATTTATTATTTCTTCTTCCTTTCCATTTAGGGATGTCACGTTCCATGTTCCTATATTAATTTACTGTTGTTCTTGTTTCAATTTATTTGTTATCTTTGGTGTAGTGTTTATTGTTTGCTTTATGGTTTCCTCGGTGTTTGTTGATTGTCCTTTTTTGTTATCATCCGTCATCGCTTGAGCCGCCCAGTTCCTGTCCCCTTCTATAGGTTTTTTGGGGTATGATGTTCCCTTCCTGTTTTAGTAATGTTCCTGAGTGTTCTTTTATGTTCTTCGTCTCCTTTCTCTGTTCTTTCAGTCCTCATTGGGGCTAAGATGGTTTGCATGCAGTTTTTCTTTTTTGGTACTGCGCCTTTATTAAAATTTGTTTCCTCATCATCGGTGGATCTGTTTCTTTTCTTGTTTTCTTCTGTTTCGTTTTCTACTGTGCTTTGTATTACTTCAATTTCTGTTTTCTCCGGTTTCTCATTTATGGTTAATTCCTCTATTTCATATGCCTCGTTATTTACTATTAGTTTATTTCTCCATATTCTTGCCCTGTATCCTTTTTCCTTGGCATTCCTTAAATGTTGTGTTAGGATTTTCTTCTCATCTTGTTCCTTTTTTGTTAGGTCATTACTGATCCAGATCGTTGTTCCTTTTAATTTTTTTGCATTTTTGAATATTTCCATCTTAGTATTCCAATTTGTTAGTGTCGCTAGTATAGGTCTCTTTTTGTTCTCTCTGTACTCTCCTAGTCTTGTAACTTTTTCCACTCCTGTTTCTGCGTTTACCACCACCTTTAGATTATTCATCAGCTCTATAAATTTCCTCTTAGTATTTTCTGGCGTCTCCTCTTGGTCCTTCTCTACTCCATAGCATACCACATTACTCTTTTTCAACTCTTTATCCATATTGTGTATTCTTCTTTCTTGTTTATTAACCGTTTCTTGCAGTTTGCTGATTTCGATTTCTTGTTTTCCAATTAGTTTTTCTCTGTTTTCTAGTGCTTCTCGTAATTGTTTTATTTCTCCGTTGTTTCTATCGCTGCTTTCTACACTTTTCCTGATGTCCTCGTTCATTTCCATTAGTTGGTTTTGTATGGCTTGTAGAGTTGTACCTATTATTGCTAGTTCTATCATTTCTGATTTTATTTCCTTCTTTATCTTTTATTATTGCTTGTAAATTCAGGTTCTCGCAATATTCTTGACGTGGTAGTATGTGTGAGCCCGGGCCAGTTTCCGTGATTAATGCTTGCGTGCGGCGCGATAAGGGGCCGCCCCGGATCTACTCCGCGAAGGACGTCGCCCGCTTCTTGCCGTCCCCAAGCTTCGTTTGTTTGTTGTGTTGCTATCCTTGTTACTGATCCGTGCTTTGTTTACAATACCCGCCTGGTCGTCGTTCGGTTATCTCTTATCGGCAGTCGCACGCCTTGTGCTTGACCTCGAGTGTCCGCTTTCACTGTTGCGCTTGTTCGCTTCTCGGCTCTAATTTCGTTCTTAATCTAATTAATTCTAGTCCTACCTTATTCTCCTTGTTGTAGGGCTCTGTGGCACTTTTCCTTTTGGCCCTTCTACTCACTTTCACACTTTTAGTTGGTTTTTAGATTCCTCAATACCAAAATTTTCTTCCGCGCAATTTTTACACGACCGCCCCGTTCGAAATCAAATTATATTACCGGGCTTAAGGATTAGGATTATCTCTGGGATCTTTAGTGATTCGGGCCAATACTCAATACGGAGAATTGCATTGAAGATATAAGTCAGGAGTTCTATACCTTTTTTGGTAGTTCTTTTAGCATTTTTGTTGTTATTAGATCCATACCTGGTGATTTCTTTGCATTCATGAAGTTTATTTCATCTTTTACCCCTCTAGGTGTGACGGAATTAATAGATTGACTTACTGGCATTGGTGACTCTAAGAATTTGATCATTTCTTCATCCGGATCGTTTTCATGAGGTTGAAAACAATTCTTTTTTCTCCATATCACTTTTTGCCCACTATTCCTGTGATGGTTACTCAATTTTTAGAGGAAGAATAGTTATTATAGGTTTGTTTGTTTGTTTTGACCGGTTTCCATATAGAATTATCATATCGGTTCAAATTCGATTTAAAAGTGGTAATTTTGACACGGAAGGTAAGAAGCATTCGAAGCAGCCAAAAAAGTTTAAAGATTGGAGGCATTGCTCGATGAAAAGCCATGTCCAATGCTTGAAGAATTAACAGATTTCTTGAATGTTGATTTATCGATTGTCCCTACATGAATGAGAGCAATGGGAATGATTTAAAAGCAAGAAAATTGTATGTTACATGAACTGAAGCAAAGAAACGTCGATAGACGCTTTTCCACCTACAAACAAAGGTACAAAAGGAAGAGGTTTTGTATCATATCGTGACTGGCGACAAAAAATGGATTTATTATGAGAACTCTAAGCGTAGAAAAGTCAAATGCATGTCCGATCAACATTACCATCGACACCAAAGCGAAACATCCATTGTTTGAAGGTAATGCTCTGTATTTAGTGGGGTGAGAAGGGCGTAGTGTTTTGTGCGAAACTGGAAATCGCTGCTGACAACAACTGGTCAAATTAAACCGAGCTTTGAAAGAAAAACAATCGGAATACGCCGAAAGACACGTTAAAGTAGTTTTCCAGTACATAAACGCTCGACCACATGCAAAACAAGTCAAAAACTATTTGGAACTACTTCAATGGATTGTTCTAACCCATTCGCCGTATACGCCAGGCATTGCCTCTTCTGTTTGCCATTTGTTTCGATCGATGACGTTTGACCTGTCTGAGCAGCGCTCCAACTCTTTTGAAGACACCAAAAAGATGGGTCGATTGCATCAAAGGACGAGGAATTCTTGGCTTGTTTCCAAAAAGATGGGAGAAAGTTTCCTAAAATAAAGGAAATTCTAAAATATATTTAATCATCCATTCTGAAAGAAAAAAAGCCAAAGAATTTAATTAAAACCAACTTCCTGCTATCAGAAATTAGGGTGTAGGTAAAATGTTTGCATGGCACGTGGTAGTTCATTTTATCTGCGAAAAACCCCGTATCGTTGTAAATCTAAACCAGTAAAATGCTGCGGGGCATCATATGAATGTAACCATTATTTTTCTGCGGCCGCAGCGTCCATTAAAAAAGATTTGCCCGCCTTTTACGATGCACAACATTCAGCGGGGCTGAAAGGCATGTTTAGTATTTCCCCCGAATGAGCGGCGGGTCGATTAAACTAATTCATATCCGGATCTGAAGTGTAAATGACACCCGCAGAAAGGAGTCCGCTGAATAAAGCGGCCCCACAATGCGCCAGCGTGTTTCACGGCCTTATCTTTTAATCGCCATTTAGCTGCATTCATGTGAGGCACCTCGTGCTCACCCTCTTCGCGCCCTTTTCAACTTTTTCACACTTTCGCGGGCAAGATTCGCGCTGAATGCGCCGCGAGCTGCCCGCAGCCGCCGGGACGCGCCAGATACGAGTGCAAAGTGGTGTTTAAAAATGCAAACGACGGTGCGTGAGGGACGGGCGCGCGGCGGCGCCATCGAGGCCGGCCGTCCTGCGGGAGAATTAAAATTTTTAAAATCCGGAGCGGGCAGGTGGAGGATGGGGCGCGATAAGGGCGCGAGCTAATTTGGCCGAGCGCCTCCGCATTAGGGCGGGCTGGTGAGCTTACATGCACGTGCTGCAGATAATTTGCTCGGCGCCGTCTATATTAGTGTTGTTAATAACCTGCACATATCATGGGCCCATAACGTAGACTACTAAAACTGACTTTATTGGTGTTTCATTGTGAGAAGGATATTTGTTTTACTAGGAATTTAATTTAAACTGACTCCGTTCTGAGAGTGCTTTGCAAAGGAATGTTTAAACTACGGTAGCTGGTAAATTAATGTACGTTACAAAGGCTTTTGATAATTTTGAAATATAAGATTATTACCCAAAATCAATTTACATTAGTTTTAGTAGAAATAGAAAATTGCAGAACTTCCAAATTTAGTTAAATCAAAAAGGAATGATATGGCTATTCCCTATCTCGAGAAAAGGCCTTTCTAATTCAGTTTATTAAGTTTTATTATTACAAAATTTATACAAAACACAATAAATTCTAACCTAAGAAATATAGAACTAAATACAACATTGGACACAAATGAAAAATGGAAAAAGTTTAAGAATGCACTAATGAAACCATGCAAGGAAATACTCTGTGAAAGGAAACAAATAATAAAAGTGGTTATAATAAAAGTGGATGACTACAGAAATACTTCACCTCATGGATATAAGAAGGAGCCATAAAAATAACAACACGGAATATAAGAAAATCCAAAAACAAATACGTACAGAGATAAGGGAAGCAAAAGAAAAATGGTATAAAAGTAAATGCGAGGAAATAGAAAAATTACAATTAAAATACGATAACTTCAATAAACACAAGAAAATAAAAGAGCTCGCAGGAATACAGAAACATAAGAAAGCGAGTGTGTTAATGAACAAACATGGAAGAATAATTACAAATACCGAAGAAAATTTAGACAAGTGGAAAGATTATATCGAAGAATTATTTGCAGACGACAGGCATAGAAATATAGTAGAAAATCAACAAGGCCACAACGGGCTAGAAATAACCAAAGAAGAAATAAAGTACGCCATTAAAGAAATAAAATCTGGAAAAGCACCAGGACCAAACGAATTGACATCAGAAATAATTAAATTGGTCGAGGAAACAAACCTTAACATCATACAAGAATTATTCAACACCATATATTCAGCAAGTGTAATACCGAATGACCTTCGTAACCCTCCCCAAAAAACCGAATGCAAAATTGTGTACAGACCATCGTACAATCAGTCGGAAAATCTTTTTGAAAATTATACATCGCAGAATATACAAAAAGTTGGAACAAGATATCAGTGAAACACAGTTCGATTTCAGAGACGGACTTGGAACGAGAGAAGCCTTGTTTGCACTAAACATTTTAATACAACATTGTCTGGATATGAATCAAGACCTATATATTTGTTTTATTGATTTCAACAAAGCCTTCGACAAAGTACGCCACGAACAACTAATTAAATTACTGCAAGAAAAGAATATAGACATGCAAGACATCAGAATCATTAGTAACTTATACTACGATCAAAAGCAGTTATAAAAATAAACGGAAATAGCACTGAACACAGAAATAAAAAGAGGCGTTAGGCAGGGTTGTGTGCTGTCACCAACACTTTCTAATATGTACGCAGAAGAGATAATGAAGAAAGCGTTATTATACGAAACAATAGGCGTAAAAGTGAACGGAATACCAATTAACAACCTAAGATATGCTGACGACACAATCCTGATAGCAACTAGCCTAGAAGACCTACAGATAATCTTGATAAAGTAATAGTAACAAGTGAAGAATACGGACTTTCGCTAAATGCAAAAAAGACTAAAAATATGGTAGTAGGTAAAACACAGAGAATTTTATATTGAAATCTTTACATAAGCAACGAGCCCATAGAGAAAGTGGAAAAATACGTATACCTGGGTACTATAATCAACAAAGACAACAATTGCTCAGAAGAAATAAAATCAAGGATAGAGAAAGCAAAAGCAACTTTTATTAAAATGAAAAGGGTATTCTGTGTAAGAGACCTTAGTCTAGAGACAAAAACAAGACTACTAAAGTGCTACGTCCTATCTGTACTACTTTACGGGATGGAAACATGGACACTGAAGAAAGCAGATGTGTCCATTTGGACAATAAGTAATTATTATAATCAGTACCTAATATTTACAACAATAGCTTGCAGGAGATGCTTCCAATAAATACTCCTTCTGTATCGCAAAAGAGATATGGTATAATAATATATTATCTTAGTCTAGATTTTTCTTAATCCTAATAAGCAGATCTATTAGGCTTACTTATTTACTTACTTAGTCCCAGGCCTTTCTACCTTTAGGTGTAAGGTTGGATGGGTTGGGTCTTGCACTTCTGTCTCCATTGCTTCCTATCTTGCGTTCGATTTTTTATTCCCTCCCATGACATGCCTTTTCTCGCTACTTCTTTTCTTATATAGTCAATCCATTTTGTTCTCGGTCTTCCTTTTTTATTCCCTGGCACTCGCGTTTCGTACACTCTTTTTGTTTGTCTATCGTCCGACATTCTGCACACATGCCCAAACCATCTGAGCTGCCCTTCTTTAATTTTTTCGTTGGTTGGTTCTATTTTCAGATTTTGTCTAAATGTTTCATTTCTTATTTTATTTTTCTCACAAACTTTATTTTCATTGCGTTAATACGTATATTTGTCTTTTTGTAAGAGTCCACGTCTCGCTGCTATAGGTGATTGATGGCCTCACCACTTTTTTTACAACTTCAGTTTTTATGTTGTTTGGCACTTCCCTTTTTCCCAGAAAGGTTGTCTTCATCAGATTGAATATTTTCCCCCATTTTCCTATTATATCGTCTAATTGTTTATCCAGTTTCCCAATTTCTTCTATTACTGCGCCTTAGTATTTAAAATTTTCTACCTGTTCTATTTCTTCCCCGTCCAATTTTATTTGATGTGTTTTCTTCGTGTTTGATGTTATCATTGATTTTGTCTTCCCTATATTTATTTTCATGTTTATTTTATTTAATTCGTCCTCTGTTAGTTTGATATATCATCTGCGAACATAAGTTCTGTCAGGTGTGTATGTGTCATTTTCCAGTATCCCTGTATTAGTTTCTTCATCTTCTTAGATTTTTTTTATTGCCTCGTCTAATACGTGTGAAGAGCAGTGGGCTTAGGACACAGCCCTACTTGACTCTTTGTCTCGTTTTAAACTCTTTGGATTCTTCGTTGTTTGTTCGAACTATGTTTATATTATCTTTGTACATATTTTTATGATTCCTATGGTGCTTTTATTCACTCTCCTTTTCTTTAGTACTTCCCATACATCTTCTCTTCTTATCCTGTCAAAAGCTTTTTCCAGGTCTCTAAAGCATATGTGTATTTCCTTGTTCTTGTTTATTAGTTTTTCGCTTACTTGTCTAATTATAAATATTAGATCCTGTGTGACTTTGTTTTCCTGAAGCCACATTGCGTATCCTCCAATGTTGTCTCTACTGTATTTTTACTCTTTTTTCTATTATTCTTGAGAATATTTTTCCTGGGATGCTGAAGAGTGTTATTCCTCTGTAATTGTTACAATTTCTTTTGTCGCCTTTCTTATATATTGGCAATATAATGTCCGTTTTCCAATCCTTTGGTATTTTTGTAACCTTTAATACATCGTTCATTATTTCCCTTAATTTATTCGTGCCCACTTTTCCCATAAACTTTACCATTTCCGGTGTGATTGCATCTTTGCCAGCTGCTTTGCCTAATTTCAACTTTCCTATTGCTTCCCCTATTTCTTCTTCTCTTATTTCCATCTCTTGTTCCTCGTTACTTTCTTCATCGTCATCTTCTTGGTTTTGTCTATCCGTGTATGTTAACTCTTCAAAATATTCTCTCCAACGGTCCATTATTGCGTCTTCGTTTATTATTATATTTCCGACCGTATCTTTTATGTTGAGCATGTTATAATCTTTTTCCCCCCGAGTTGTTTTAATGTACCGTAGAAAAATTTTTGGTTCTCTCTATAGTTTTCCGTCATTTTGAATCCAAATTTCTCCCATGATTTCTCTGGCCGCTTGGATTGGTATTTTAACTTCTTTCCTTTTTTCTTTGTATATATCGTAGCCTTCAGCCTCTTTTTTCTTCTTCACTATTTTCCGTATGTCTTCTGTCCACCATTTAGTTTTTCTCATGTTTTTGTTTGTTATTTTCTTTTTTCCGCAGCTTTCTTCCGCTGCTGTCAATATACTATTCTAAAAGTTTTCCCATTTTTCTTCTAGTCCTGTGTTTTGCTTATTTCTTTTCGGTTTTTGCTCAAGTAATTTTCGTATTTCTTTTGATATTTTTCCTCTCTTAGTTTAAAACATTTTACTTTTTCATTTATTTTTCTCCTTCTTTTGTCTATATTTCTTCCTTTATTCTTCTTATTTTCACTATCACTAGATAGTGATCACTTCCTATCTCTGCTTCTCTTTTAACTTTTACGCCCTTCACTTTTTCCAGTAATTTTTGTTTACTAGAAAGTAGTCGATGATTGATTTCTCTCTTCTACTCTCCAATACTCGTATACTTCTGTTTAAATTTTGTATTTTACCGTTGTTGTTTAATGTCTCCTCTTTCTTTTATTTTCACGCCGCCGCTAAAACTTCACATTAGTCGCGCCTCCTCCTTCGATAAGAAATTTATTTTCTTTGTTCACAAAATGTTTCTTGTGATTTTTCCATGACAACCGATATCTGATCTCTACTTCAAGTTACCGGATGTGATCCTTGCAGTAGACGGGCGCGCCGTTGAGCAAAAGAATCGTCCTTTCCTACCCAGGTCGCATTTTAAAAAATACATCCTTGTCCTCTATTTGCCCACCTGCTGTGACATTATATACGCGCACTTTAATTTTTTAAATTGCGCCGCCCAAACTATCAATTTGGTGTCGTCTGCGAATTCCACTATTCGGTATCCTTGCAGTAACTGAACTCCAAATATACTCACATATAGCAGCTTACAGTATACCGGTCCAGAGCATAAACCCGGAGGGTACCTTCTCGACTTTTTTTAGGAATTCCGTCACCTGTTTCTTTTCGCCAAAGTAGTGTTTTACTTGCGAGAGTAAATTCCGTGAGCAATTCGTTTCGGCTCCAGGCTATTATGCAGTATCAACCGCGCTTACTATATCTAACAGTATAAACGAGCAATATTTTTTACGTTTCTTGCGTCTTTGACCTGAGAGACCGTGTACGCGATCGCATCTGTCGTTAAAAACCATATTGTCGCCCATGAAAGCTGCTGTTTTGTAGCACCACATACTCGACGCTCGTTTTTACGATTCAATCCAACATTTTCCGACAACTGGTAGCAGACTTATCGGTCAGAATCTATCAAGGGCACAGTAACAGTAAAACGTTCCACATTTGTAGCGATTTGTGGTGTTAAGGGCTAACCGAATCTGGAACTAAATATATGTCTTTTCGAATCTTTTGTGTCATTTAAAGTACTTTTTAACTAAATGCTCCAACAAGCCGTACCATGGGTTGCTGAGCACAGCCCTACCACTTAATGAGTTTACATGGAAACGTCTCCAAGATTATGTCCATTTAGAAAAAGTAAGAAACAGATGTTGGTGTTATCAACTATAAAAGAAAAGCAATATTTGATAGATTCAAATTAGTGAACAAATATTTAACAATGGTTACCCAATATGATAAAAACTTCTAATCGTAATATAGTCGTCGTTGTATCTTTCGGTTGTACGTGCAGTGGGAGTTGAAACTTCACAAATGTTCCCCACATTTCGCCGCAACCGCTATCACTTCTGATTTCTTCCCGCACCACCTGTGTCGGCTGACAGCGAGCTAGACATTTAAATATTTCGAGAGCAGAGGGCTGGTGTCGCTATCCGCCCGCGGTTTCTCCCCACGGCCGTGTTCCGTTTGTTCGACGTTCACGGCCCGTTGCTCGAATCTGTTCGGCAACATGTGATAACGGCGTCACGGTGTCTTCATGCCCCGTCATTAGCATTCATTAGCGTCTGTTGAGAATGCATAATGGATGTGTAATAGGAATTTACTCGGCTCCTGACTACCTCACGTTGACAACGTTGTTATTACCCGGGTGCCGAGCAGGCGCGCGGATGCTCGGAACGGCATGGCTGTTTTGACAAGTTATTTATCTCCGCCTTTGCGTGTTTCTCGCTGATCTCGATGTTTGTTTTGCGAAATCATGGCGCATTTGCGCGCGTACGCACGGATCGGGCAAATCTGGTGCGGATCGAATTAACCCCTTGGGGCGCCGCAGACAAAAATATCTGCTGTAATCTTGCCCGTTTAGTTGTATGAAATAAGATAATTGGTAACGCAATCTTTGCGTTGCTGTTAGCAACCGTGCTGCAATCACGGCTATCAGAAATGTGAATATTTGGGCCATATCATACATAATACCATTGTTGTTTAAATACAATCACAAACAAGTATTATACACAAAGCAGGAGCTTGGAAAATTTATTGACCTTCTCGCCCATCTTCACTTTAAACCTTTATTACTTTTAATGCCATCCGATGTAGTTCATCATCACAGACAGCGCGATTTATTCTAAGCTACAAAACATCAATTCTTAAATTAAGCTTCTATAGGGTTTAAGTTTATTAACTTGTCTTTGTGTCCCAGCCTCAGATTGAAACCTTGTAACTCGTGATGCATTATGATGTATCATGTTTTTGGGGAGTACAAACTTCGCTGCTTTTAACTTGTTGACTGCCATTTCTCTGATAAGTTGCCTTTTTCTTATCGCCTTCCCGCAAGGAAGTTGAGTTATTCCTTAGTTTTCCAAACTTGCCCAAACTACGTGATTTTGTTGTAGAGGAGATTAACCTTGTTTTACAGCTTTCAACAGATTTTTTGTTAAACGCCGAAGTTTTTTTTTGCCCCTGTCGGTTAGGGCAAGAATAAACCCACAGTGTCTGCCGCCGGTTGTAAGAGGCGTCTAAAAGAACACCACAATTTATTTCGAACCCATCAATAAAAGAATTTGCGCCCTGATGTTAAAAATGAAATTTTTAACATATTTATCAAATTAAAGAAAAATATTAAAATGATAAGAATGCGTTTTACCAAATGCTGCAAAGTACCTAACATTGGAGACCTAAACACAAAACTAGAGAAATAAGAACAACACCGATTAACTATAGGGTAGCACGGTCTGCATCAAGAGTTCAACGATAATTGGAAAAGTCAACATATTTTGTAAATCTTAATATTTATAAACACACATGAGTACCACAGGATGGACAAACATTTAGTCAAATCCTTCATCTAGTTATTAAGGAAAGATGTGTACCAAATATACCGAATGTTTAATCGTGTCGTGAAGCCAATATAGACTTCAAATACAACTTAGAAAGCCCCCCTTTAGAAACCCTATTAACAGCAGGAAGACAACAATAAATTAGACCAGAAATAAATGTAATACATAAATACTAAAAGAAAATAAAACTCCAACAACAAATGAAAGAAGAATAGAAAAAATTTAAACCAAAGACGAGTAACGAAAACAGGAAAATTTCTATGCGACGGTTGAAGAAGACTGCCACAATAGAATATGTACATAAAACACCCTGTAGAAACGGTTTTGATGAAGAGTGTAAATAACAATAGAAGAGAAAAATAAATGTTCCAATACATATATAACAAGACCCACGAGAATCTCGAAAACGAAATATAAGGAAATCAGAAAAACAGCACACAAGTCGTTTAGCAGAATAAAGAGTGATGTCGTTAATATAACTCTGCTAAGCTTACAAAAATACTTTGAAAGTAACAATATAAAATCACCAGCTTATGTTTAGACTAAATATTGGGGGAATCAAAACTCCAAGCAGAAAAACCCAACTAATAAGAATGAAAGAATAACAAAATCCACAGAAAACGAAGAATACTCTTAGTCACTCATACAAAGTTGTAAATACAATAAAGGCATTAACCAATAATAGAGAACCTGAAATTGACAATGAACTTTTCGAGTTACAAAGCATAGACCTTGCCCACAAGTAACTATAAATAATACCCTATTCCAGCAAAGAAAGAACTCCATCTAAATCAAAAATTAATATAGAAAGCACATATTTAAGTTCAAAAACAACAAATAAACTTAAAGGTTACAAAATCAGTTTAGAAAACAAGTTAAGAATATACAACACCACGCTGAAACACTTATACATATGGAGTGAAGCTATAGGGTTGCAATAAACTGTGAGGTGACCTTTTGCCTGGACGGGCAGTGATAAACTTAATCTCTTCATAATTTTAACATAATAAAATTGTAAATAAATTGCTAATCAATAATAGTGCATATAATCGGGAACCCAGTTTATACCGGGGATAAAGAACACAAGTGCAACAAATAAAATGCTACCAGCAGAAAATGACCCAGCTATGGGATTTTTTCCTAATTCACAAAGCAATATACAGGGTCAACCTTATGTTTCACAACCATTAATTAATATACAAACAATGATTAACCCAAATATGTCATCACAGATTTATCCTCAGACAACTAATCAGCAAATTTATCCTTCACAATCTACGAGTCAGTTCTCCCTTTCACCCAATCAGGAGCAATTTATGTTGCAACAAAATTTATTATTTCATGCAAATAATAAAAGAAGACAACAAGAATACACGCGAATAACCAACTAGCGAGGAAGAAGATAATACTTATACCACCCAAGATAATCCATGCAAGTATTAAAAGGAACTAAAAGAAGGAAAAATAGGATTGCCAAAAACAATGCAGACAAAGAGTTACCATTAAATAATGCATTCTATGCATTAAAAGATAGCCAGACAGTTAACACTAATAAAAACATTACAAACAAAGATATACGTAAACCCCCTCCCATATATGTGTATGGTGTGGTAAGTTTACTACAAATGATTTCAAAATTAAATAACATAGTTGAAATAGAACAATACTCAATTAGAAGTATGGCCAACAATACAGTAACATTACCATGTCAAAGTTCAGATATATTTAGAAAGTTATCTAAATATATGAAGGAAAATAATATAATCCACCAAACATACCAACATAAGGAGGAAAGATCATATAGAGTAGTAGTTAAATATTTACACCACTCGGTTGACGTAGAAGACATAAAACATGAAATTTTACAACATGGTCGTAAAGTGAGAAATGTAAAAAACATCAAACACCGAATATCCAAAGAACCTCTTAATATGTTTTTTGTTGACCTAGAACCTCCAGAAAATAATAAGGATATATACAAAATTAAAAATGTTAAACACTGTTATTCAAATTGAACCACCAAGAAAAGTCAATAATTTATTACAGTGTACTAGATGTCAACTATACGGACATACAAAATCTTACTGCAATAGGCCCTATCTATGCATTAAGTGTGGTGGCCAACATGCCACAACAAGTTGCAAAAAAAGTAAAAGCACGCCAACAATATGTGAATTGTGTGGGGGCGGACACCCAGCATAGGGGATGCGAGTTCTACAAGAAAAATTACAAATCTAAAACAAACAATTATCAACCTAAACAACAAAGCAACAAAAACATCCGATGCCAGAAATTGCAAGAAACCAAAATAGAAGCTACGCACAGGTAACTAAGCCGCGAGATTCAACACAAGAGGACAACTCGACCATGACACTCAACAAATTTTTAGAAGAATTCAAGACAATGTTCAACCAATTAATTCAACAAAATAATATGGTTCTCAATATGTTATCAATGTTAATTTGTCAACAAACTAATGGCTCTTAGAATACCACTGTGGAATGCCAATGGTCTGGTTCAACACAAAGATGAAATCCAGTTATTTCTAAAACAAAACCTAATAGACATTTTTTAATTAGTGAAACTCATTTCACCAAGAAGACCAACTTCAAAATACCTCAATATTTCGTATATAACACAAATCACCCAGATGATTTTGCACACGCAGGCACAGCTGTAATAATAAAACAAGCAATAAGACACTACGAATTACCTAAGTATGTTGAAGAGTACCTACAAGCCACCTCTATTCGTGTGTATATTCAACCATGTGAAATAACTGTCAGTGCAGTATATTGTCCTCCAAAGCATAATATAACAAAGCATTAATTTGAACAACATCAGGGGGCGAAAGGGTAATATATACAAATGTTGAAACTCATAAACACCTTGGAAACTCAAACTTAGACCAACCAATCAAATATGAAGGTCTCAGCACTCTATATATTATCGTTCATGAGATATGTCAACGTTAAAAAATACAGGAAAACCCCTTAGTGTTTCAATGTCAGATGTATGAGACATCTATTCTACTTTTAATGAGAGTTCAAAAGGTGGTCAAGTTTCGACCTAATTGTACAATTGATCACTATACTCAATTGTGTATATTACCTCTAACTAATTACTCGTTTATTGTAATTAAAGCACTCAATTAAATATTAAATCACAAAATTTGAAATTTTTTAAGTTATTCGCAAGTTTGGTATTCTTTGAGTAGGCGGTAAATAGGTACTGTAAGTACCTAGTATAGTTTGAGTTGGAAAAGGGTATACCACTTGTTAAATAATACCGGAACATACAACTATTATAAATATTTATTCTATTTTCTTTATTATTTCTTTCCATTTCTTTTGGTTAGGTTCTGCCATATTTCTAGCCCCAGTGCTCCCAGGTCTTCTTGCGTCCATGCCATTTCCAGTGACCTTCTCGTTGTATTTTCCTTCTTTGCTCAATACCTTTTTGACCATCTGTTAACTGTCATTCTGAAACGTTTCACCATCATAATCTATCTGACTTTCTGCACTCTTCGATATAATTCTACTTTCAAATTTGTTCTTCTCAACATTTCCTTGTTCTTTGATGCCCAAAGATTTTTCCTAACATAATTACGTTGCCAGGCGTTCTTCTCTCTTATTCATGGTTCAGCACTCCAGAATTCCAGCTGGTTGTACTTCCTATTGATATAATATAAGTTTCGCTGCCCACGAGATTTTTTTGGCTCCAAATAAGTTGTCTGTTTTTTTTATTTCGTCTCTTTTATTAGTTATTGTTATGCACAGGTACTCAAACTCTTCGACCTTTTCGAAAATGTATTCTTTGTGTTGTTTTGTCACGATCTTGATTTGCATTTGTTTTCTGATTGTGTTGTCCCCCATCTCTATATATTTAGTTTTCTCCTTATTAATATGGAGGTTATAATCTTTTGCTTTTTGTTCAAGAATCTTGAACATTCAGATAGATCAAAAAACAGTTCTTTTGATCTAGCAACGAGCACCATATCGTTTGCATAAGCGAGTACTCGATTGTTTCTCTCATATATTTCCTGAGTTCTTATTTTGCTCTCTCTAAATACCACTTTTAGTACATAGTTAAATAACACCGTTGACAGGGGTTTTCTTGTTTCAGCTCTTTTTTAACGTTGAGTTTTTCAGATAGCCTCCTTTCTACCGCAACTCTATTTTCCGTTGTTCTAAGCGTTATTTCTACTAGTTTAATTATCTTATTTAATATTCGAATCATTCTGAGGGCATGATACAGCCTCTGATAATCGAGTCGTAGGCCTCTCTAAAGTCTGATTCTGATGATCCTGGACATTATTTATATACTACGTCCAGTAGTGTGATACCTCTGTAGTTAGCACATTGCATTTGTCACCTTTTTTTGTATATGGGGTAAATTTTTGCTTTTTTCCATTCAGTTCCTCCTCTTCCCATACCTGCTTCATTAATGCACAGATCCGGTTCGTTAACACCTCACCTCCTTGTTTAATCAGCTCCGCTGTTATCTGCTATTCATTCTTGCATTTTTATTATTCCTTGGTTCTTTATTATTTTTTTTATTTCTTTGTTGGACGGCGATTCTATTGCCTGCACTGTTTTGTCCATTTCTTCCTCGAACCAGTTATGATGTTCATTTTCCATTCGGTTTTCGTCTTCGGACGCTCTGTCGTTCAGCAAGTCGTCAAAGTACTTACTCCATCTATCTAATTTCCCTTCCTTGTCTTCTATTAGATACCCTTCTTTACCTTTGTAAAACATTTGCCTTCCTCTGCGAGGTTCTTTCTTTCTTTCAATTTCTTGATAGAAATTTCGGACTTCTTTCTCTACATAGTGTTCTATTCTTTGCAGTTCGTTTTCCAACTATTGCCTTTTTTTGTCTGCATAACTCTTTCACTCTTTTCCTCTCGTCTTTACTTTCCTTTTGGTATCTTCCATCGGGGTGTTTATCATCTTATTTCTCGCTTCGTTCATTATTTCAATGACTTGTTTACAGCTGTTATTAAACCAGCACTTTCCTCGCTTTTTAACAACACTTTTCAGGAATTCTTCTTCACTCTGTCTTCTATTTCTTTTCATTCAATATCTGTGCTACTTTGTTTCTGTCTATTCCAAGTTCTGAGTCATCTTATCTGAAATTGCTGTGCAACTGGTACCTGTTTTAATTTCAATATATCATACCGTTTAATACTTTTTGCATTCTCTGTTAGTGTTTCTTTCTTCAATTTTGCAACTACCAAGCTTCAGAATAGCACTTAAGAACATACAACTATCTACAAATCTAGAAGAGTCAAAAGAGGAATTAAAAACACTTGGCCATCAATATTACCAATATAAAGCAAAAAGGCACAAAAATAGCTCTACCACTTTTCTTTGTACAGCTAAAATCAGCCGAAAATAAGATATTTACAATATAACCAAACTGAGTTATTCTATAGTTAGGTTCGAACCACCTAATATAAAGTGCAAAATCCCAAAATGCGTTAAATGCCAAAAACATGGGCACACTAAAAATTTCTCTAATGAAGCCCAGGTGCGTCGAATGCGCTAGAAGCCACCTCACCCTAATGCCAACGTAAAGAGAAAATCCGACGTTAAATGCGTGAACTGTAGGGGGAATCATCCTATTAACTAAAAAGGATGTTTAGTTTATAAAGAATTGCAACAGAAATGTACAATTCGTTAAGAAACAAGCAATCTATGGCAACCCACCGGTTTTTGACGCAAGTGGTCTAACCAAATATCAGCTACATTAATAGACAACAACCCCATTACGATTTAATGCAAAGCTAGCAATCCATAGCTACAAATTAAATAAATAAACTGCAAGAACTCAAAAAAATTTTAAAAACCCTTACGAAGGAAATGGGTAATATGTTAATTTTACTAACTACAGTCGTTTCCAACGTAAGTAATCGATCTACATTTTAAAGTGGCGCCACAAACACAAATTTGCCTTTATTTCAAACCACTGTATAAACGTTACGCTAATTATCGAATTTGACTATATGTATCGTACTTACGTAAAAATTCCAAATTACACAATATACGCCACACAACACGCAGATGACACGACCCACGCTGGAACGGATATTATTATTAGAAATTCTATTAAGTAGCATGAACTACCTAAAAATAATCCAACTCACCTACAGGCTACCACAGTGGCAATAGAAGATTGGAAAGAACCGCTGATACTCTTAGCAGTACACTGCCCTCCACGTCAAAATAATAAATTAGTGCAATATGAAGATTATTTCCAAACCTTGGGTAACCGGTTTATCTCTAGTGGTGATTACAATGCAAAACATATGCAGTGAGTATCTTGTCTAACCACAACTGAAGGAAGAGTATTATTAAAAACACTAACCAATAACGGATTGCATTATATCTCCACAGGCAAATTTACCCACTGGCCATCGGATCCCGCAAAAATGCCTAATCTACTCGACTTCCGTATCATAAAGAGAGTAAATCCAAACTATTTCAAAGCCGCATCTTGTCTCGACATCACAGGCGAGCTCTCGCCAATTGTACTAACCATGGAATCACTTGTGATATTGAATTCGAAACTTCTTAGTCTCTGCAAAGATCAGGGGGCGAAACGGTAATATATACAAATGTTGAAACTCATAAACACCTTGGAAACTCAAACTTAGACCAACCAATCAACTATGAAGGTCTCAGCACTCTATATATTATCGTTCATGAGATATGTCACTTTAAAATAAAAAAAGCAGGAAAACCCCCCTTAGGGGTGTTTCAATGAGTCGGGTTTATGAGACATTCCTATTCTACTTTTTAATGAGTTCAAAAAAGGTGGTCAGAAGTTTCGACCCAATTGTACACTTGATCACTATACTCAATTGTATATATTACCTCTAAACATATTTCAATACTCTAGGCGCCAAATATTTGGCAGGTGGAGACTACAATAGCAAAAACATTGTTTGCAGATCCCGAACAACTACCACAAAAGGCAGAGAACTATACAGTCTTATTCAAAATAAACGTTATTCTTATTTATCTACTGGGTCTCCAACATACTGGCCAGCAGACATAAATAAATTACCAGATCTACTAGACTTTTTTGTCACCAATGGTATTTCTTCAACTTACATGGACATCACACCTAGTTATGATTTATCATCGAACCACTCATCGGTAATATCCACCTACAGCACATACCCAATATATATACAACCTGCACCTAAGCTACATAACACAAAAACAGACTGGGACAAATATAGACACAAGCTGACAGACACATAAATATTAATCTAAAACTTGCAAATCCAAATGATATTGAGAAAACCACAACTAATCTAATCACCACCATTCGAAAAGCATCTCAACAAGCTACTCCTAACATAACATATAAATACTAATACTCTAAATATTCCCCTGGAATTTAAGATATTAGTGCGTGAAAAACGAAAAGCAAGAGCCAAATGGCAAAGAACACATGCCCCAGCAGACAAAACTATTCTAAACAGACTTAGCAACAAGCTTAAATCAAAACTTAAAGCTCTAAGAGAAGAGCCGCTCAAAACTTACCTATCGAATTGGAACCGATATGATAATTCTATATGGAAACCGATCAAAACAACAAACAAACCTATAATAAGTATTCTTCCTATAAAAATTGAGCAACCGTCACAAGAACAGTGGGCAAAAAGTGATAAGGAGAAAGCAGAATTATTTGCAACATATCCTGCTGATATATTCCAACCTCATGAAAACGATCCGGATGAAACAATTATCACATTCTTAGAGTTACCAATGCCAGTAACTCAATCTATTAATTCCGTTACACCTAAAGAGGTAAAAGATGAAATAAAGTTCTTGAATACAAAGAAATCACCAGGTATGGATCTAATAACAGCAAAAATTTTAAATAACTACCAAAAAAAGGTATAGTACTTCTGACTTATATCTTCAATGTAATCCTCAAGCCTGGTAAAGATCCCAGTAGTGTAAAATCTTATCGACCCCTAAGTCTCTTGTCGGCCATTTCAAAATTATTAGAAAAACTGGTTCTTAAAAGAATTGATACTGAATGGATTCCCAATTACCAATTCGGATTTAGGCAGGCCCACTCTACCATACAACAATGCCATCGCATAACACAAACCATCCTCTCTAGTTTTAACAACAAGGAAAACTTTATATCAGTATTCTTAGATGTAAGCCAGGCTTTCGACAGGATATGGCACCAGGATCTACTATATAAAATCAAAACTCATCTAACAGCATTTTTCAACTTACTTAAATCTGATCTAAATAATCGACAATGCAGAACAAAAGTAAGACAGAAAGTTTCCGCTTTTCTTCCATTCAAATCTGGAGTATCTCAGGATAGCATGTTAGGTCCTCTACTTTATCTCTTATTTACCTCAGATCTTCCAGTTTCACTAAATGTCACAATCGGTACATTCTCTGATGACACTGTCTTCATGGCTAGCCACAATGAAGTTGTTCGAGCATGCACTCTAATCCAAGAATATCTGTATAGTCTAGAGCACGGGTTTAAAAGTTGGAATGTAAAAATAAACGAAGCAAAACCATTTACTCTACGCAGAGACCTATGCCCACCAATTTTCTTAGCAACATAGAAATACCACAAAACTACAACACTAAAATATCTAGGACTACACTTGGATACTAAATTTAATTGGAGAGTACATATCAATAACTGGACTTAAAACAAAGAGAGATAAACTGGTCGATCGAAGAAGGTTCCTACTATCTATTAATAATAAGCTACTGTTATACAAATCAATTATCAAACCCATATAGACATGGAGTGGAACTATGGGGATGTGCCAGTAAAAGGAATTTCGCAATAATTCAAAGATGTCAATCCAAAACACTAAAAATCATAGTTGACGCCCCATGGTATATAAGCAACGAAATGATCCACAATGACCTAAAAATACCAATTGTACAAGAAGTCATCCTTGAGAGAAATGTCGCTCACCTTAAAAAGTTAGAAATACATACAAATCTTCTAATGCAGCCCCTATTGGAAGACCCTGCAAGAAGAATAAAAAAACAGTGGCCAGCTGACCTATAAAATGGAAGAGATACCATCGTTGGGTGCGATCTCATCATGCCTTATCTAAGTCTAATTGTTAATGCTTATATTGTAAGATAGCAAATTAGCTTATAGAATACTCTGTATTTTGATTGTTAATTAAATTACAAAATAATTGTCGTTAAATCACAAGCCATCAAATACAAATACCACAATATAGAACACTCCATATAACACATTTTCTTGTTACTTTACGAATCGAGTACCTTAAAAAGTAACTGTCAAATTCGCGTGAAATTAAAGAAGCTTAGTTTTACTTTTAAAGTTACCTCAGTATCTTAATAATAAAAAAATTGGTCGATCTATGGAAAAATCGCCCTTTTAAATTAAGTTTTGGAACAAAAAGAATTAATAACTGATTGGCCTCTGTTTCGTCATGTGACGGCAAAATATATTTTGCCACACTTCGCATTCATATCAAAGTCGATCGAAGGCCGCTTCGAGATTTCTTTGACTAATCGTTTCGCGAAAGAATGGAAAAGCGGCTTCGCCCGCTCCCCGACGATTTGCTTATTCGGCGAAATTTTCATCCCCAGTGAGATGTTAGAAGGGCGGCCGAGCGAGACGGTTAGCGGTCTTGATGCGAAACACGGTCGCTAATTAAATGCGGTTACCCTGCACAGGGATACCATAAATTATGCTTTAAACACAATAACTGAAATATCCTAAGCGCTGCAAGATATACGGGCCTTTATAATATTATGTTACACTATTATGCGCCTTCGGCCGTAATGACGGTCCTGAGTAATGCGGGAGCGATTTGCGCCGCGCCGCCGGATGCTCGAATTTTTCAGCGGGAATTAAGCCGGGCCTTCGCACCTTCCTGCCCCGCCGGAAGCGGCCGCCGAGAGAAAGATGCCGGGAGCGGCGCGGGCATTATAAAGAACGATTGTGTGGCCGTGTAATGATAGTTGTTCGTGCGGCCGGCCGGCGCATGACCCACGCATATTAGGAATTATTAATAACTTTATATTTGCCGAAGGTATTTATTTGCTTTTCGAAAGACTCGGGCACGCTATCGCGAGCGCGTCGGGAAAAATACGGCCGGTATTGATCCGGCTCATTGTCGCGGTGCCGCCGTGGGCGAGCGCAAGCCTTACCTGGTTAATTAATTTCTCTCGTCCGTTATTAAAGTTCTATTAATAACGCAGATGCAATTAATCAGGTAGTTTTGCAAAGACTTTGCGATAATTAAGACTGGATTAAAAAGGGTCTTCTTTTTGAACGTATATTATGTAAATAAAACACTTTCGTTTGCATGCTGGTAGTTTCCAACAAAATTAAACAATACCTGTGGTAATATTAAAAACGCATTTCGTTCACATGGTAGAAAATATCGTTACAGACATCGTCGTAAATGTGTGTCTATTTTCTTCATAAAAAAAAAATTGGAATATCAACTCGGTATAACGAACAAATATTCTCTCTCTTAATTAGTCACAAAGAGTAAAATATATCGCCCACCGCCTCAATTTTTGTAGGCACCCAGACGTCACGGTCGAGCGGCGGACATAATACCTTCCCGCAGTGCTGCTTGTGCATGTGTAAAACTTAAACAACGAGGAAATTTCCAGATGTTTTCCCGATGATTCCCATAATTTCCTGAACTGGTTCTGATTGTTTAAGATCACGCAGCAAGGCAGGCAAGGAAGTTAAGTACTAAAAGCGAAACGTTCTGTGATAGTGTAACATAATGTTTCAGATAAGTACAATGTAATTTTAAGTTAGTAATTCTGTGTGTCATGCACATTTTGTGTCTGTTACACCGATACATCTCATGTCTGACGTCACCGCATTTAACAATTTTTTTCTCAGTTTTCCTCTTTTCTTTTTTCTCAGTTTCCCTCTTTTCTTTTTTCTCCTCTTCTTCCTCTAATACTCCCCTGGTGTCTACGCTTTGGCATTCTACTAATATCCCCTAATCATCTTAAGCTTAGCACTTTAACGTATCCGTATAATTCTTTTATCTCTTCGTTTGTTTTTCATTTCCGTATACTATCTTTCATTTTTGTTCCTCCTAATATTCTTCTTAGCACCTTTCCCTCCCACACTTCTATTTTCCTGTATAACCCCATTTGCTCTACTCTAAAGACTTCTTTTGACCCTAGCCTTCTGTTTAATATGCCATCGCTTTGCTTTCCTTATTCATTTATTTTTCTAATTCTTTCTTCTCTTTATTGTTGCTAGTAATAGTTACCCCCAACTGCTCAAACTGGTTTACTCTCCCAACAGCATAAATTGCTGAGTCCTTTTTATATCTGATGAATAGTCCGTACTTTGTTGTATTTTGTTTTAGCTTTATTTATTCTTAATCTATAAATTTTTCATTCTGCTTACTAATGCTTGATAGATGCATTGGGATGATTTGTTTTCTCGCTGGTATATTACTCATTGCGCTTGTATTTTGCTATTTCTAATGGATCCCCTTGTCTGACTATATTATTACATTGATCAACTTTTTATCTCTTGATTAGTTTCTTTATTTGAATTAAGTCATAAGCCTTCACAAAATTAATAAACAAGGTATATAAACCTAAGTTTTGCTCGTAGCTTTGAACTACAAAAATCTGGCCGTCGTTGACTTTTCCTCTTCAAACCCTCCTTGATATTCTTTTACTAAGTTTTCACGATAGCGGCTTAATCTCTTTCTAATGATTCTTGCCGCTACTTTATAAGCAACGCCAAGCAATGAAATATCCCTGTAATTTACAGTTAGTTCTGTCTCCATCTGTTGGAATTGAACATATCAGGCTGCTTTTCTATTACTCGTTTTTATATTTTTTATGAGTGTTTTCAAGTTACCTTTTACATATTTTAGTACTTCTGTGGAAATGCCGTTTTTCCTGCACTCTTTTTATTTTTCAGTTTTTCGCTTTTATTTCTTGATCTGTTGGTTCTTCAACTCCATCTTGTTCGTTATTGTCTGGTATTTTTATCTCCTCATTTTATTCTTTATAACTTCCCATATTTAAGATTCTCTCAAAGTACTCCACCCACCTATTTCATTTTACTTCCACATTTCCTATTAATTTTCCGTCTTTATTCTTGATGTACGGTGTTACATTTCGTAAAGTCTCTTGTTTTATTAGCTTCCTGGTAAAAGTTTTTGTAATTTTTTTTCATTATTTTCAGATTATTATTCACATGGTTTTCTTCTTCTTGTCACATACTTGCTTTGCCCTTTTCTTAGTATCTCATATTTTTTTTTATGGTCTACTGTTTATCTATTCAAGAATATTACTCTGGTATGCTTTCTAGTATTTTTTTACAATTTTTCGTGAGCTACTTTTGCTTTCTATGAGTTTTCCCGTGCGTTGTTGTAAACTCTTTTGCATGGCTTCTTTTATTTAGTCACAATCGTTCTGAATGTCTTCTTCCTGAGAATTTGTTTTGACTAATTCGCCAGTGTTGTACTTTTGTGTCTATAGAACTATTGTCTCTATTCGTATTGATAGATCTTGTTTCAATTTTGGCGACTTAATACCCTTCCACTGCGCTGCTCGCGCACCTGAGAAGACTCAACAATGCGGAAATTTCCTGATGTTTTCCATATGATTCTCGTAAGCTCCGGAACTGGTCCTGACTGTTTAAAGTAGCACAGCGAGGCAACCAGAAATATCAAGCACCTGAAGCTAAACGTTCTGTGCTACTGCAACATAATAGTGTTGCAGATAAGTGTAGCGTGTTTCAGTTTGTGTTGAGCACTGATTACCAGTAAGTGAAATAATTAAGTAGTTTAAGTAAATTTAAGCGCGATATTCACCAATATCGAGAGCAAAAAGTTACAATATTAGAACATTAATCGTTTGAAAAGATTGTTATCATTAGTCTTCTTAATTCATCATAACTACTAAAAAATGTAAGCACCGTTACCATGATCGTACCCGTTATTGTTGTGTCAGGTGCTCCATAAACCAACTCAAACTTTGGGCTTTTACGAGCGCAACTAATATACACACAAATATGTAATTATAGGGAGCTAAAGGTATGTGGAATCTGCATAAATTAGATATAAAAAGATATATATTATAAATAAGTTTATCACTTTCGAAAGCTATTTTATTATGCAACTAAACAACCCCAACAGCAGAGAAATAAACAAATAGAAATATAACTACTAATTAGAAATGGTAACTTACCAACTTGGATGTAAACCTTAAATATATAAAAACAATTGTAATATACTAACTCTTTCATTCAATAAAATGGCTAACAAAATTAGGCTCTGCAACAGATTAATTAATGGAAGACTGTAAATGAGTCCAATCCATATGTCAATAAGAAAAAGGGAAGAAGAATAAGTCAACATTTCCAAATCCACACATCCTAAAAGGACAATTAATAAAAAGAAAATTAACCCTTTGCCTATTGTCATCAGCAGGAGAACCGGAAATACTTTACTGGATAAAGCAAATAAAAATTTACCCTTATTAAAATAAGCCTAATTTCTTTATGAAAAGCATTGCTAAGGGAGCCAACCCTTCCTTTAAAGCAAAATAGTAATATTAATCATTAAGAATACTATTGCTAATAACAATAAAAATTATTAAACTATCGAAGCATATATTGATTACAGTGAAGATGTTAAGAAGATCTATAATATTTATAATGTTAAGAAAATGAGAGTTAGTATTGAGGTGGCCAAAAGATCCAAGCTGGTTTTCTAATGTTAAAAATGCCAACGATTTGGACATATGCAAAACTGTTGCCAAAAACACGTAAGTACTTCAAGTGTACCTAAAGATGCCTCACTAGAGATTTATTAATTAAAAAAATGATAAATCGGTTTGCCCCACTTGCAAAAAAAGCATTTTGTGCAAAGTAGGCAAGTTCTTTAAAAAAATTCAAGAAACTATAAAAACGAAAATAATTACTCTAAAATTAGAGATGAGACTGTGTCCTAATAAGTGCGGATGTTCAACTCACAAAGCAACAAATTATTAACCAAGCAGTTAAAGAAATGCTCCGTAATATTGTCATATCATAATATAAGTCAGAAAAAATATAAGAAAAGTTTAACAAAAGTATTTTAAGCAGTCTTTGAACTACTGTATATATCATAATATTCATCTGTTTAGTAATGCAAGGGGGTGCAGTGATTGTAAATAAAGCATAAAAAATCACAAAGCTAGTGGTCTACCTATATGAAGATCTGCTTGATATTTTTGTTGCCAGAGAAATTTGTCTTAATCATGTTAATTATACTAAATTTAGCTGTGATACTATTTATGTATAATTGTGTATAACAAAAAGAGAGCTAGACAAATTAAAATAAAGAAAAAGGAATTTTTTATCGGAACTTTCGGTTAATATTCACTTGTTGATAGAGAAGACCATAAAAAGAGGGTTGGTAATCATCATCATCGTCTGCCTATATCTATCCGTAGTCGGATGCAGGCTTCTTCAAGTATTCGCCACTGCTCTTTATTTTGCATTTTCTACAACCAATTATAATCAACCTTTCTTTTATGTCATTTATCCTTTGTTTCTTTTCTCCAATCTTGGTCTCCGTTGCATTTTCTTGGTTCATATATAATCTTCTGTTCTTGCAATGTGTGAAGCTTACGATAATTTTAGTTTAAACGTTTTTTAAAAACTTATCTTCTACATTTGTATTTTATCTTATTCGCCTGTTTGCTATTCTAATTTACAGAGTTATTCCCAGCACTTTATGTTCGTTTGACTCAGTTTAACCGTTCTATCTACTTCTTTTCATTTGACTGTTGAACCTTAGTGTAATATAAAAGTCAATTATTTTTATAGTTTTGTGCTTCAACTGTATATCGATTCCTTGTTCCAAGTCATTATCATTATCTTGGTTCTACTTTTGTTTACATTTTTAAACAGATTTCTTTTTTGCTTTTTCGTTTATATCTGTTAATATTTCTTGAAAATCCTGTAGATTATAAAATATTAATAGGTTGTCATCTACAAATCGTAAATGGTTCAATCTCTTTCCATCAATGCCAAATCCCTTTGCTTCCTATGCCTATTGTCTGAAAGCATTTTGTAGACATAACATAAATAATTTTGAAAAATTGTATCGCCTTGCCTTACTCCACATTCTATTTTTATCGCTTTTGTATCTTTAGTAATTTTATTTCACATATAGCGATTTTATAGACGTTTTTTCTTCATCTCAGTGTATCTGGAATCAACTCTGCTATTTTGTAGAGATTTTGTTATAACCCAATGTTCTAGAGAGTCTAAAGCTTTTTCGTAATCTATAAAGACACGACAAGAGGGTAAATTATATTCTTTAGATTTTTCTACTAGATTCCGTACTACTTGAAAGTGATTTTGAGTGTTGTACTGCAACCACCGCGTCCATTCTGTTGGTCAATTTGTTTGTTCTGATCGGTGTGTAATTGTATAATCTGGTTCCATCATCTTTCTTAAACAGTAATACAATGAGTTATCTGAATCTCGCTGTATTTTTTCCACGTCCGGGTAATGATTTTATTTGTTAGTTCCTTTTCTATTTAATGTTTTAATTTTAAAAATATTTTCTGAATTTACTTTGTTACTTTTCGTTCTGTCTGCAATTGGAATTTTGTTTTGGTTCATAATCAAGCTGTTTCTCTTAATAACGTTGTCATTGTATTTCCTAATGTTTTTCTCTTTTCGCTGCTTATTTTTTCTTAATTTTTATTTACTTCTTATCTCTCTTATTGTTATTTTATTAGGTTATTTAAGAGTTTCTAAACTTTCTTCTACATTTGTAATAAGGTTTCTTCTTTCTTCCAATAATCTCTTTGTATCAACTGCAACTTTAGAGATCTCTATTTATCCTTTGTCTTTTTACCTTTTATTGCAGTTAATTTGTTTGTTCTTTTCTTTTAGATATGATGGTCTTTTCTTACCACTTTCATTCGTTCTTTACTTAATTTTACTTTACATTTTTTGCTTGATGTTACACCATGTAGCGGATAGGGGAATTTCCACTGGTGGCTACCAAGTAAATAAAATATCCGGGGCAAACTAGAACTAAAACTTGTATTGTATTTGATTCAACGTACACAGGTACATAAATGCAGCGGTACTTCGGTGGAGTAGCTAAACTTAATCTCGGCAGGATGTATAAACTGCAAATACCAAGACATCTGGCCAAGATGAGGTATTATACCAAATACATCTAAGGTTTACATGACAATTTGCAGAAAAAGAGAGCGCTTAGTTTTTAGCAATCTTCAAACTCTCGCCCAAGGCAGTGGGCGAAATAATAAGAAGGTAGAAGACGATAAGCATTTGTGGATTCGAAAACGTGGATAGATAAAAACGTAATTCAAACATGTAATGGTTATAAATATTTAAGTCCAGTGACATCAACATAATTAAAAAAAATCACCCATAAAATAATATAAACCAAACAAGCCACACAAACATTAAGCTCAATATTATGGTAACAACAAATCTACAAAGAGATGAAAAAGAGAATAAAAAACACGATTCTTACCTATGGTGTGGAAACACGAGAAATAACATTAGTGAAAGTATAAAAATAAAAAACGGAATCATAGAGGAAACTGGAGAAGAAAAGATTAAATTGGTATGGTCATATAAGAGAAGTGGTACCAAATGGTCACAAATTTGTGTGGAACTGGAGACCCTTGGAGCGAAGGAAAAGAGGGCAACCACCTTGATGCTGACTTATGAAGATTGGCGCTTTAGATGCGAGAGACTTTATATACAAAGAGAGACACAAAAGGGGTAGCTTTCCTAATAAATAAGAGAACAAGTAGAAATATACCGCATTTTAGAACATCGCATAACATATATAGTAATACAGATACCGACAAAATGGGCGCTTAAAATGATATAGGTTTATGCACCTACAAAATACTAAGATGATGAAGAGGTAGAGCAATTGTAAGAAGATATAAAATAGTTTTTTTTATTAACACATGCTACTGTCGATATTTAAAATTAGTCTAGAAGACCAACCATTAATTTGGTTCTAATACATTTGGAGAGGCAGGCGTGTAAATAGCCGCTCTCGTGAATGCGGTGTGGGAAACTAACTACGCCCCGTTTTGAAACGTAAAACGATAAGGCCCAAATCGTCCCTTAAACGGCCAGCACGAAAGCGGATGGGGGCGGCTACCGATATCAACCGAAAGTAAAGCCAAATCGCTCACCTGAATCGGCTTCGGCTTCGGCAGCGATGGTTTCACGGTGGCCACCTTGTTGCGCTGTCTTCGTGTATGTTGCGGGATGCTAAATGCGGCCGTACTGGACGCGATGCGGTGTGAGTATATTTCTTGCGGGTTGGTAAGCACGACCGAATTGGCCGCCTTGCGGAGTGCGTATGTTGCCGGGCTTCGCGCCTGGCTTAGCGGTAGGTCTTTTTGCGGGAAATTTTAATTCGACAGCACCTTTCATATCAAAGGGTGCCGTCGACGGCGTATGCAGACTTGTCGGCTGAGCAAATGTCCATATGCCGTTTTGTGTGCGATGGCAAAACGTAGCGGCAGATATCAAAGCCCCCAGCATGCCGCCGCGATATACAAGCGGTTCAAGGGCGAAAAGGCCGCCACACCAACATTCTTAAACTAAGTACTTATCAGCTAAAGCCCATCCATTGATATCCTTTAGATTTTTCCAGTATTAATATACACCTCACCCGCGCAATATGCTCTTCTTTTACACACAACACATTACACTAGATCACGTGGTTTGGTCCTCTTGAATCTTCGGACGCGATGTTGATTGTCCATCAGCTAAAGAGCCTCTGCATTAACATGAAGGTGGAGCTTGGCTTTATATTTGCCGGCCAACCTTTAATTTCTTCTTTGATCGTTGGGTAGCGGGTAGATACTCTTCTATGATCCCGATAGAAGATAGATCTACTTCAGGGAAGCGACCCTGCCTACGCAAGCCTCGACTCTCCTCCATCTCTTAACACTGAGGAAAGTCGTGTCCCAACCTTAATCCTACCCATAATCTACATAATTTTATCCTCCATACACCCTATCCACTCGCCAATCTGCCAGGCAAGCGTGGCGTTTAATTGCTAAATCTCCCGTTGAATTGCAAAACTGCAAATTTAAGGAAGGCTTACGTCCTGCAGTGGACTCCAATGGCTGTGTGATGATGATGATGATGAGGTCTCTGTGAAGATCTCTATTATGCTACGTAACATTTTATCCTGAAATGTTTGAATAGGTTTAATGTTACTATCACTGGCGCAGCCTCAGAGCTGGATACCATTTAGCTACACTGGTTTCAGAATCTGATTGTAAATCATTATTTTGTTGTGTATTGACAGCTTTGAATTTCTGCCAAGGAGCCAATAGTATTGTTACTCTTCAGATTAAGCTCAACTCTTTATTTCTTCACGTGTGGTTCCCATCTCAATTTTGCATCAAGTGTCATTCCGATATTCTTAGAGTTAATTCTCTTATAGTATAATTGTACCGTTAATATTTAGTGGAGGCGGCTCTGCCTATATGAACGGATTTCAGTTCGTTGAGCTTGGTTCTCCATTTGCTGGTCCAGTCTACTCTGGTATTGCTTGATATCTGTAGTTTTCTCTACTTGTTCTTGACTGGGTGTAAAGATGACAGATATTTAGCAACGAGATCCGCTTTCTGCTTGTTGTCTCTGACCCACGGTCCCATCTCTCTTTTGATTGGTGGTATAGAGGTAATTGTTTTTTTGACCCTTCTGGTTTCTTTTCAGAGTAGTCAGTTTCTTCATCAGGTGTCAAATTCTGCACGTAGGAATTTATTGACTCTTCTTTGAGTTTTTGTATCTCTCTTCTCAATTTCTTGGTTTTATTGCCCAAGATGTTCTTGTCGGATGGATCTCTGGACTGTTGCCGCCTTCTTCTAGCTTGTCGTTTTTCCTTGACTAGTTCTCTGATTTTAGCGGGGTAGTTTACACCTTTAGTTATGTGTATAATTTTCTTAGTGTTCTTGTAAGCCGCTGCCTGGACCTTTTAAGCTTCTTTTTCTAAATTCTCTATAGTTTTTAATGTTCAGTTTAATGTTCAGATTGATGTTACTTTGGAGGTCAATACGGAAGTGGTTTTGTTGACGAGGGAGGGTTTGGCTGCTTTTGTAATTATCCTTTCATTTAGTATCAAAATGACGGCGAGACGATCAGAGTCCATGTCAAAGTTTTCTTCTACTTTTATAAAGTTAGGCGATACTTTTCTAGAGTTAAAGAAGTCGAGTAAATCTAAAATTTTATCTGGATCACTGGACCAATACGTTGGCTTGCCTGTCGAGTGATAATTGCAGTTTAGGTCCTGTACTGCTTTTCCAAATTCTCTACTTTTGATCGTAGTTAACCTGGATCTCCAGTCTACATGTTTCGAGTTGATGCCTCCTTCGACAACGAATCTTTCGCCAAGACATTGCAGGAATGTTAAGTAATATTCTTTTTTAAGATTGTGTCTTGGCGGACAATAGACACTCCCACTCAATTTCTATTTTAAAGACATCATTTCAACCACTATTAGTTGAATCTCTTTGCAGATGACATTATTCATAGTGGTTGATATTTTCTTTTATTATTATTGCACTACCACCCCTGGCTTTGTTGTTCAGGTGGATGGTGTGATATGTTTTCTATCCACTTATTTTAAGATAAGATTGGTTTATCATGTGTGTCTCAGAAATGAGGCAGACATCAATACGTTGAGTGTTCAGGAAGATTTCAAGCTCGTGTTTCTTGTTTAGAATGCCGTTGGAATTTCATGTGGCAATAGGTAAGTCTTATCGGTCCATTATCTTACTTTATCGCTTCATATAGCTGTTTTCCTTTTAGTGACAAGTCTGGATCCCCAGTGGGTATGTTTGGCGTTGAAGTCACCTCCTAATAGGAAGTGATCTCCTAGCTCTTGGAAAAGCCTTATAAAGTCATCTTTTCTAGTGCGTACCTTGGTGGACAGTATATTGCAGCAACTGTATAATCCTTGGACTTTGTGAGGATTTTTACCGCTGTTGCTTGTATTTCGAGTGTTGTAGTTTACTTCTTCATAATGTTTTACGTTATCTTTTAATAATACCGCCGATCCACCCCTTGCTGTATTATCTGGATGGGGGTGTGGTATAGTTTGTACCCTTTTATATTTAGGTAGTTTTCCTTAGTAAAATGGGTTTCAGAAATTAGGCAGATGTCTATTTTTTGATCCCAGAGGAATAGTTCTAATTCATGGGCGTGCTGAGAAGCCCATTTGCATTCCATGCTGCTATTCTAATTGACATAGCCATTTTTATTTCCTAGTTATGGGCGCGACCCTATTGCTATTTTCTAGTTTCGTCACTCTAGTTAAGATAGACTTTATGGAATCTTCTTGCTTTTCGAGTTTTCCAAGAATTGCTTGCAATGTTTTGTTGATTACATCCATATTAGCTTCTTCGATCTTGCCTTGTTGAGTTTTACCTTTTGCCATTCGTGCGTATCTGGTACCTGCTGAGCTATTTTGCACAGCCGTACTAGCCTTAGGTAAGGTTGGAAAATTTTGCAGCGTTTTCTTTATTGGTGCCGTTTCTTGGGCATTAGTTGTTCTTCGGTTGTTTCGTTTGTTTTCTTGTAGGGTTTTTTCCCTACGTTTTTGAAGTTCCTTTGCGACTACGCACCCGCGATAGTTTGCCGGGTGAGCTTCTCCACAATTGACGCATTTAGCTTTTGCAGGTTTAGTTAACTTGCAGTCCTTAGTAGCGTGAGGTCCTGCACACTTTACGCACCTTGCCTCTTTGTGGCAGAAGGATTGGGTGTGTCCATACGCCTGGCACTTTTTGCATTGCGGGATAAGGGTTGTTTTCTTACGTAGAGGTTCAATTTTTACCCTCAATCCTGCAATCATACTAATTTTGTGAATATCTTTAATATCTTCTGATTTGTCAAAATCTAACATGTATAGAGGCAGTGGCTTAGTGATGATGCCATTCTCTGTTTTCGTTTTTTTCATAATGTTAGTAACATTTACGATTTTAAATCCTCTTTCTTTTAAGTCTTCTGTGATCATTTTTATTGAACACGTCGGGTGTATACCTCTGGCCATAACTTTTATGGGTCGGTTTTGTTTGTCTTCATAGGTGTAATATTCGACATCGTAATTGCGTAGAGTTGAGATCAGACTACGGTATTGCGTTTCATCTGAGACGTTGATCTTAAATACATCATTATTCATAGCGGTTACTCTATAACTAACCTTTGCTGCTTGCAATATGTCATGTACAGTTTCGTATTCTTTTATATTCACCAGATTTATTGGTGGAGGTAGGGGTGTTTTCTTCTCTTTCGACTTATTGTCTGATTGTTTAGCGGTTGTTGATTGCTGCTGTGGAGAGATCTCCGGGGACGCAATTGCTTTCCGTTTTTTATGTCTTGATTTCTGAACTATCCAGTTTGTTTCTCTGGCTAATTCTTCTTCGTCGGTGTGATATTCGACTTTTTCATCAGTTACTTGCTCTGCTTTGGGTGCCGCCACTGGGTTCTCGAGGCTTTTTACCCTTTGCATTAGCTGGTTGATATTATCCTGTAGAGTTTCGATGGTTGCGAGGGATTGTTGCCAAGCATTCCATAAATTAAGCTCATTTTGAGTTTTTAATTGATTCTCTTGTACAAGAATCTGGTTTTGCTGAGATAATAAAGCCTCAGCTGGTGTTGGAGGTCGTTGTATTAGCGGGAGATTATTCATTCTGTTGCTGTGTGCATATTTGCACTGCTGCAAAATGATTAGCTTGTTATCTTACCGAGCAGAGTACAATCACATTTTCAGGCAGTTGCACTTTCTCGGCAGGATCCTTATCACACTTCACTTCGCGTTTCACACGTACTCGCAATCTCGTATTAGATATCACTGCTAGAGCGGCATCCAAAACGTCTTCACTCTTCAAAAGTAAAACGAGTACTAGATAAAAGTAATAATTAAAAAAAATCACACGCTAAATAATATAAACCAAACAAGTCACACAAACATTAAACTCAATATTATGGTGACACCAAATCTACAAAGAGATGAAAAAGAGAATATAAAACACATTCTTACTTATGGTGTGGAAGCACGAGAAATAACATTAGCGAAAGTATAAAAATGAAAAAGAAATCATAGGGGAAACTGAAGAAAAAAAGATTAAAGTGGTATGGTCACATAAGAGAAATGGTACCAAATGGCCACAAATTTGTGTGGAACTGGAGACCCTTGGAGCGAAGGAAAAGAGGGCAACCACCTGCGAGAGACTTTATATACAAAGAGAGACACAGAAGGGGTAGCTTTCCTAATAAATAAGAGAACAAGTAGAAATATACCGCATTTTAGAACATCGCATAACATATATAGTAATACAGATATCGACAAAATGGGCGCTTAAAATGATATAGGTTTATTCACCTACAAAATACTAAGATGATGAAGAGGTAGAGTAATTGTAAGAAGATATAAAATAGTTTTTTTTATTAATACATACTATTGTCGATATTTAAAATTAGTCTAGAAGACCAACCATTAATTTGGTTCTAATACATTCTTAAACTAAGTGCTTATCAGCTAAAGCCCATCCATTGATATCCTTTAGATTTTTCTAGTATTAATATACACTTCACCCGCGCAATATGCTCTTCTTTTACACACACCACATTACACTAGATCACGTGGTTTGGCCCTCTTGAATCTTCGGACGCGGTGTTGATTGTCCATCAGCTAAAGAGCCTCTTAACATGAAGGTGGAGCCTGGCTTTATATTTGCAGGCAAACCTTTTAATTTCCTCTTTGATCGTTGGGTAGCGGGTAGATACTCTTCTATGATCCCGATAGAAGATAGATCTACTTCAGGGAAGCGACCCTGCCTACGCAAGCGTCGGCTTTTCTCCATCTCGAGAAAAAGTCGTGTCCCAACCTTAATCCTACCCATAATCTACATACTTTTATCCTGTATACACCCTATCCACTCGCCAATCTGCCAGGCAAGCGTGGCGTTTAATTGCTAAATCTCCCGTTGAATTGCAAAACTGCAAATTTAAGGGAGGCCCACGTCCTGCAGTGGACTCCAATCGCTGTGTGATGATGATGATGATGATGAGGTCTCTGTGAAGATCTCTATTATGCTACGTAACATTTTATTCTGAAATGTTTGAATAGGTTTAATGTTACCATCACTGGCGCAGCCTCAGAGCTGGATGCCATTTAGCCACACTGGTTTCAGAATCTGATTGTAAATCATTATTTTGTTGTGTATTGACAGCTTTGAATTTCTGCCAAGAAGCCAATAGTATTGTTTACTCTTCAGATTAAGCTCAGCTCTCTACTTATTCACGTGTGTTTCCCATCTCAATTTTGCATCAAGTGTCATTCCGATATTCTTAGAGTTAATTCTCTTATAGTATAATTGTACCGTTAATATTTAGTGGAGGCGGCTCTGCCTATATGAACGGATTTCAGTTCGTTGAGCTTGGTTCTCCATTCGCTGGTCCAGTCTACTATGGTATTGCTTGATATCTGTAGTTTTCTCTACTTGTTCTTGACTGGGTGTAAAGATGACAGATATTTAGCAACGAGATCCGCTTTCTGCTTGTTGTCTCTGACCCACGGTCCCATCTCTCTTTTGATTGGTGGTATAGAGGTAATTGTTTTTTTGACCCTTCTGGTTGCTTTTCAGAGAAGTCTGTTTCTTCATCAGGTGTCAAATTCTGCACGTAGGAATTTATTGACTCTTCTTTGAGTTTTTGTATCTCTCTTCTCAATTTCTTGGTTTTATTGCCCAAGATGTTCTTGTCGGATGGATCTCTGGACTGTTGCCACCTTCTTCTAGCTTGTCGTTTTTCCTTGACTAGTTATCTGATTTTAGCGGGGTAGTTTACACCTCTAGTTATGTGTATAATTTTCTTAGTGTTCTTGTAAGCCGCTGCCTGGACCTTTTAAGCTTCTTTTTCTAAATTCTCTATAGTTTTTAATGTTCAGTTTAATGTTCAGATTGATGTTACTTTGGAGGTCAATACGGAAGTGGTTTTGTTGACGAGGGAGGGTTTGGCTGCTTTTGTAATTATCCTTTCATTTAGTATCGAAATGACGGCGAGTCCGTGTCAAAGTTTTCTTCTACTTTTATAAAGTTAGGCGATACTTTTCTAGAGCTAAAGAAGTCGAGTAAATATAAAATTTTATCTGGATCACTGGACCAATACGTTGGCTTGCCTGCCGAGTGATAATTGCAGTTTAGGTCCTGTACTGCTTTTCCAAATTCTCTACTTTTGATCGTAGTTAACCTGGATCTCCAGTCTACATGTTTCGAGTTGATGTCTCCTTCGACAACGAATCTTTCGCCAAGACATTGCAGGAATGTTAAGTAATATTCTTTTTTAAGATTGCGTCTTGGCGGACAATAGACAGCTGCCACTCAGTTTCTATTTTAAAGACATCATTTCAACCACTATTAGTTGAATCTCTTTGCAGATGACATTATTCATAGTGGTTGATATTTTCTTTTATTATTATTGCACTACCACCCCTGGTTTTGTTGTCCAGGTGGATGGTGTGATATGTTTTCTATCCACTTATTTTAAGATAAGATTGGTTTATCATGTGTGTCTCAGAACTGAGGCAGACGTCAATATTTGAGTGTTCAGGAAGATTTCAAGCTCGTGTTTTTTGTTTAGAATGCCGTTGGAATTTCATGTGGCAATAGGTAAGTCTTATCGGTCCATTATCTTACTTTAACCTTGAATATGGTTCCAGTACTTATGGCTTCTAGCTTATTAAGTCTTTCGTTGACTTGATCCCGTGTTTTCATAATATTTTGCATGATCTGCATCACAAATGGTTCTGATGATGCTGAGGATGTTATTTAGTTGATGTTTGTTGGGCAGCTTTGGCGTAAGCTATTCCGGTTCTAACTGTATTAGATACAGCTGGTGTTTGTTGAAGAGTGTAGCTAGCTGGGTGTACTCCAGAGTAGTTAACGCACTTGACAGGTGTGCCTTTAGGTTTTGTGCATGCTGTAGTTAGGTGTTCTCCTGTGCATTTAACACAAGTTGGATTTCTTTTACAGAATTTCTTTGTATGTCCATATCTTTGACATCTTTTACATTGTGGAATAAACTTGCTATTCCTTAATGCCTTTATTTTGACGTTCATGTTATTGATATATTGGATTCTGTAGATTTTATTGATGTCTTCAGATCTTTTGAAGACTAGCATGTATCAATGGTAAGAGAATATGTTTTACCTTATTATTAGGGAGAGTTCTCTTGAGTTTCGTGTTACTGCTATTTTCCTTTAGTTCCTCGGTTACTGCTTCCGCTTTAGTTGTAGAATGTAAGTTCCTAACCATTACCTTAATAGGTCTCGTGGCTTTATATGAGTACCATTCGATGCTTCTTCTTCTTCTAGTGCCAATCCTACCGGATGTTGGCGATCAATAAGGCTACTTGCACCTTGGAAACTGCAGTTCGAAATAATGATGTTGTCGATTTGTTATACCATTTTCGTAATTCTCCAGCCATGAGGTGCGTCTACCACCAGGACTTCGTTTTCCTTTTATATAACCTTGTAGTATTAATTGTAACAATTGATACTTTTCACCTCTCATTACATATCCCAGGTATTCTAATTTTCGTTGTTTTATAGTAGTCATAATTTCCAAGGAGCAATTCATTCTTTCAAGTATTTCTGCATTTGATACTCTGTCCGTCCATGAAACTCTTAGCATACGTCTATATGCCCACATTTCAAATGCATCGATTTTGTTGCACAGGTCCTGTGTCATCATCCGGGCCTTCGCCTCAAACAGCACTACCGGAAACACATAACACTTAAGAAATCTTTTTCTTAGTTGTAATTTTAAACTATGATTACATAGTAAAGATTTTATGTTACTAAAACTACATCTGGCTTGTCCGATTCGGCTTATAATTTCCTTTTGCTGTCTTCTTCGTCATTTATTATTGTGCCCAAATATTCGTAGTCAGATATTCGTCCGATGGCTTTATTGTTTACTACAATTCCTGTTATTGTTGGTTGTTTTTTTGTTATTACCATATACTTAGTCTTCTTTAGATTCATGTCTAAACTGTATGCTGCACTACTTTCGTATATATATAGTTGAACAGATTTTGAAGCTCCTGCTCCGTTTCCGCTATAAGCACATAGTCATCAGCATATCTTATATTATTTATAGCAGTCGGACGCTTCATCATCCTTTAAACTTTTTATTGCATGTATAATCTCCTCTTTTGTTATCTCTAGTGCAATTTCTCTGCTTTTCATGTACGTAACCTTTGTTCTATTATCATCATAAAGTTCTTCTATATATTCTTTCCAGCGGGCAAGTTTCTTTTCTACAGTGACAATTACCTTCCCTTCTTTGTCTGTGAGAAGTCCATAGTGATTATTTTTTTGTTACTACATACTTTTTTGATTTTTTTTGAATATATTTTTTCTAAATTTTTTATTTTTTTACATTTTTTGGTGATTTATTCTTTTTTTGCTTTATGAATTGTTTTCTTTATAATATTATTAATATCTCGGTATTTGGTATTATTTGTATTTTTGAACTTTCTTCTTTCATTTATTAGGTCTAGGATTTCTATTGTCATCCATTCCTCCTTTCGTTGGTGTTGTTAAGTTTGTAATCTTAAGATATATGTGGTTGCGCCGTGAATTTTTCCTTTTATTTTTGTCCATGTGTTTTCTATTTCTTCGGAAACCGCGTTTTGTATCATCGCTCCTGTTTCTTCGTTAATAGTAACGCTTAATTTATTTTTGATATCAGATTCTGATATTTGTCTAATATATATTTTGTTTGCGACTCTATTTTTAGTCTTTGGTGCGGCCGGAATAAGTGGACTGTACAGGTAATTTTGATTTTTGAATAGAGAACTTCAAACAACTCTAAAATTAAAAACACTAACCTGTGGAAACGGTGCTTCCCGTAGATATCGGTTCCCTGCTGTTGGTCCTGGGGCTTCCAGAAGAAAGGGAAAAGGATGTGGATAAAAATTAGGACAAGTTACGCCAATCTTCACACCAGACGAAACGGGGGGTTCTTCCTGGTGTAAAGGTTCTCGCGTCGAGCTGATAATTTGCCGGCGAGAGCACAGCGAAAAAATGCCAAATGCAGGTTTTAATAAAGAAAAATTATAAAGTCGCGTGAACTTAACGTAATTTAAATGGCCAGTTTAAAATGAATAAAGCGAAGGCTTAGTGTCGCGCGAACTAAACGAAACCAACGTGCCAAAGCAAGTGCTAAAAGCCAATTGCACGAGCACGGCTCGCGGCCTACATCGCGGCCTTAATCGCCACGCGTGCTTGCAGTCAAATTGGGCCGATATAACAAATTTCACATATATGAGAGGGAATCAATTTATAGCCGACTCTAATTTAAAATTTCAAAAAATAAATATAATTAGGAGATTGACGCGAACAGTCTTTTTTAGCCGCAAACAGAATGATCCTACGACTGGATTGTGGTCTGACCCTATATCAGCCCCTGGGTACGTCTTAACATTTTTTATGCTGTTTCTGTATCTTTTGTTTACTAAGACGTAATCTCTCTGATTTCGTTTTTTTTTGGTATACCTTCTTTTTCCGGTTTGGTCCAATCTTCTAAGGTGATGTTGAAACATGGTGTTAGTGATAATATATTTATTTTCTTCGCAGAAATTTACTAGTCCATCATCTCTGTTGTTGCGTTGACCCAATCCAAATTTTCCCACTACCACTCCTTATTCACCCTTACCAACCTTAGCATATAGATCACCCATTGTAACCAACAAAATTGGTAATTGCTTTGTCAATTTCCTTTGTGACAATTAAGCCTACTCCATATTGATGTTCTGGATCATTTCCAACAGCGTAATACGTGACACGGTCTCTTGCAACTATTCTTCCGCTTCCTGGCCACCTCATTTCGCTGATTCCAAGTACTGCAATTCCGAGTCTGCTCATCTCTTGTAAGGTATTCGAGTGCTTTCCAGCATTGTACATTCTGTGAACGTTCCAAGTTGCTATCTTTTTGATATTATTTCGCGTCTTATGACCGACTCTTGGATTCCGTTGTCCATGAGTAGTAAAATTCTGTTTGTTATGCATTCGATGCTAGTGTTGTTTATTAAGGTTGTCAAGTTCCTGTACTTTTTAGAAGAGCCGACATTGACTTTAATTTGTTTGTTACTTATCACGCTAGTTTTAAATTCGAAGTTATCTGTGCTTAATTTTTTCTTGATTACTCTGTATTCATCTACTTAGGATGACTGGTGGCGCCTTGATGGTTTTTGAGATTTTGTCTGTTTGCTTTTTAGGGCTTTCTGCTGCTTTTTCAGGTGACTCGGAAATCTTGCGCATTTTCCTGTTTCAAGATTCGGGCAAAAGCCTGTGTATTAGGTGTTATTGCAGGTGTTAAGATGGCACTATTTTGCTGATTAATACCATACGGTATTATCTGCTGTTGTTGATATTTATTTCACTCCAGTGCCGCGGGCCTGCTGATATCACCTCTCGTAAATAATACCACTTGGGTTTCGCATTGTAAACACTTTGAGCACTTCCTTACCCGCTAAAATTCTTATGCATACTATATTAAATATTGCGTTATAAAAAATTCTACAAAATATCTTCTAATGATAGGGGATTTCAATGCGAGAGTAAGACAAAAACAAAAAGAAGAAGGTATTAGTAAATATGGAATAGAAAAAAGAAGTGAAATAGGGAATACGTTAATAAATTGGGTAAGATAACAGTAAATATATGCTATAAGTATTTAAAAAAAACCAGAGAATAACAAGTGAACGTGGATAAGTTACAATAGAAGGGCAAGGAGTCAGTACGATTTTATCATAACATCATACAAAAATGTAAAGATGCGTCAATAAAATAAATACAGAAAGAGATTATAGATCAGTGAAATGTAAAATAATCATCAATATCAAAAATGAAAGAATAAAAAGTATGCAAAACTAAATAGTGAAACAAAAAAATCATATACTAGAAAAAAGTTTGGTAATAGTATAGGTAACAATTGTTGACTGAATTTTCTTTTTATTGTACATTGCCTCTTGCTAAAATGTATCATAACTTAACCTATGAGGTATGCCACCCCGGTAAGTGTGTGTGAATGAAGGGGAGGTCAAAAGCAAAGCTACAAATATTAAAACCTGAACCTAAACAATTCTCTAGCTGTGCTTAATAAGAATCTTTATTTTATTTTATCGAAAGTAAGACGACCACAAACGTTGTGTGTCTTTTGAATTTGCTATTTATTGTTAACAACATCGATTCAGAAATTACTAAGTAATCAACTAACCGCAAAACAAAGTTAATGTATTAAGTTTACAGGTGCCCAACTATTTTCTAACAAACTAACAACGTAATTTAGTGCCGAGACAAGTTTCCCTATAAATTTCAAGTGCGGCACAGAGCGAGGCTCGCCGGCAAAAAGCGAACTCGCTCGAAATTTCTATTTACTCAGGTTTCCAATTTCGCCCAGTTAACTGTAACAAAACACAGCAAACCGATCGCAGAAGTTTTTAAAATGGCGCCCAATAAGTCCGCGAGCGGGCCAAATTCGCTTACGCGGGCGCTCAGAACCGCCGTCACCGGGAGGGCTGCATTCGGGGGCGCGGGCCGATATGAAAATTATCGCTTTGGCAGCAGTCCGCGGCGGCGTAATTTTTTAAAATGTAATTAGTTTTCATTCGTAAGGCGCTTTCGCGCTGAAATACTATTATTTGCGGTACTTAAAGCGGCTCGAACGCAGGCGGAGGGGAAATTTCGCTGACACCGCTTTACGTGAAGGGACTAAGAGATTTTCATTCATTATCAGTGGCATGCCTTTGTTAGACTACAAATTCGATTACATTTTTGCTCCCTCTCGCAGAGTGCCGCTTTAATCTTTTTTGCTTCCTTCGGTCTTTGAGTTTAATAAGTCGTACCATTAATGCGTTTAGGGAATTACGTGATATTAAAAAAATCAATCTTGAATATAAAAGGCTCGGATTCCCCTAAGCAGTTCCAATCAGTTTGAGCGATAAACAATTAAAGGGTAATGGTTGACATTTTTTTTATTAGTTGCTACCGATTACCGTACCCAATCGTTAGCATTCTCGGCAATATTAAAGGTGTATCAATTAATTACAAGTACCTGCTTGAAAAACAAACGAAAACTAATTTAATACTGAAATATTTCCATTGATGCTGTTGCAGGACAATTTAGGGATTTTATTACGGTAAAAGCTTTGAAGTTTCGAAGCACTAAAGTCATCAATCAAAATCAATGGTCATTTTAAGTGGTCGTGTATAATAAATGCGAAGTGTACAGGAAAGGTTTTCATTACAACGTGAATGTGATCAATGGTCGGTAAATAATCCAATTTTTAATGTAACGGTTAAATTAGTAAATTGTCGTAATGGTATTTAAAGCAGTTTATCATGACTGCCTCGTTAGATTGAAACCGCATAAATAATGTAAAATGCCTTTTTGGTTTATTCAAATGCAGAATAGTACCCATTGTTCGTAAACATTGAGCCTTGCCATTTATTCGTAATTTTATGTACTTTTCTAATTTTTTTTATACCTTAAAACCAAGGTAAGGGCAGTATTTGTACAATGTTCTTTATTGTCTTTATTTTATATTTTAAGCAAATTACGAAATTGACTACATTTTCTTCTGTATGGTTAGTCCTAAAGTCTAAATTTCTTTATTTAAATTTATATAATACAAACTACAGCATTTTTTACTTCAAGTATTGTATATTAATTTGCTAAAGTTCTCCTGGAGATAAAACTTAAGACTTATGAAACACAGATGTAAATACCAATACATTACTTAATTATGGTAGCGGCTAGACACTCTTTTCTAGTCCCGACAGAGACAGGCCTACTACTACACGAGCTATGGCCCTCTCTGGTCCATACAAAGGAAGAGTAGTATCCTAATCTAAGTGGTCCTATCTCACCCACCTTGTTCTTTCCGTTCCCTAAACCCATGCACCAAGATACATGGCCAGCGTGGTTCATTACGGCTCAAAGCTCCCCAAAATGAAAGAAGTCAGAAAGCAACGGTCCTAGTCCACAGCAGCCTCACATATCCAGACTACGACGACGGTCGGATAAGAGGAGTGGCAACAATGCAAAGAGACGGACCATGTACATAGCAACATATAACTTGAGAACATTATACGCAAAAGAGAAACTAGAAGAGTTAGAAAAAGAAATACAGAATATAAAACAGGACACAATAGGTCTGGGTAAAGTCAGATGTATTGGAGAACATCTTACAAATTTAAAATCAAAACACATACTATAGAGCAAGGGACAAGCTGAAACAAAAACTAAAACTAAAAAGGTAGGACTTTTAGTACTTAAGGACTCGGCAAAAAATGTTGTAGCCTACGAAAGCATATCCGACAGAATTGCGTATATAAAACAATTAATTTAAATAAAAAAGGAAAATTCAGAGTTATACAGGTATACCAACAAATCAGAAGAAGACAGAAAGCTTTTACGAAGAACTAACAAAATGTCTGCAACAGAACCAAATCACTTATTTGCCAATAATTGGAGACTTCAATGCGAAGGTAGGCAAAAAGCTGGAAGAAACTGAAACATTATGGGTCTACATGGACTAGACCACAGAAACAATAGAGATGTGTTAATAAATTTTGTAGTCTAGCAAATAATGAATATATTTTCTGTTTGGTGGAGAATAGGCATATTGCTCAGTAACAGTTGCAGTCATTTGACTTCCTTTCTTGTGTATTGAGACTATAATGTCTACTGCGCAATCATCTTTATTCTGTTCCCTTCCCAAGTCAGTTGGCATAAGTCTTTTATTCCTTTGCAGAGCTGTTCTCTTCCGTATCTGATCATTTCATGTGTTATGCCGTCTATTCCAGCAGCCTTGCCCAGTTTGATCTGGTTTATTGCTTCTCTTGCTTCTATTTCAATTCTTCTCCTACTGCTAGGTTATCTTTCTTAAATTTTTGTTTACATTACCCCTTCTATGCCTAAAGAATTTTGTTTTCTTCAGTTTCATTACCCATTGGTTATATTTTAGGATCTATAGTGATTTCCCAAATTTATCTCGCAGACTTTTTTTCTTCCATAAACCTCTTCCATTGTCCTCGTTGTATATTCTCTCCAGGTCTTTTTCGAATTTTTCTCGGGTTTCCTGCTTTGCTTTAAGCACAGCTTTATTTTTTGTACTGATTGCGGTCGGTTACTTTTAATTTTTCTCTTTATGTAGTTTTTCTAGGTTTTCTCTTTGCTTTTAGTTTGTTCTGGACTTTGCTTTCCACTTGCTTTTTCCGATTGTTTTAATGTATCTTTTTTCATATCGGTCCATTTCTTTCCCAAGCTCCAATTTTCTTTTTCTAAATGATCTTCTTTTTCTTATTCTTGGAGGGACACGTCTAGGCTACGTCGGGCTTTCTTAGTTCTTGGTTTTGATTTTCTCGTACTGTCTAGGTTTTCGAAGTTTCCTGCTGTAAAATCCAGTGTTCATTGTAAGGCGTTCGTGGTCCACGTGTGGTTCTGCCCTTCGTATTACTTTGATACCCAATAAAAGCGTATTTTTCTTTGGCATTGTAAGTTGTATAATCTATTACCTTCATGCCTTGTCTACCTCACATGTAACCTTGTGCATTAAAGAAACTGTTTGCTATATATAGTTGATTCCATATTTACCAATACTGTTATGTTCTTGATATTGCTGAATCCATGTTCCTGCATTCCGGTCTCCATTTATTAGCACATGTCTACTTCTTTCCCTTCCACTGTCTACTTGTTTCTGTAATTCATCATAGAATTTAACCAGTTCTTGTACATTTAAGCTTTTGTTGTTCTTCAGTTAGTTATAGGCCGATACATATTATCGTTGGATTTATTGGTTTCATTTTATAAATTGTTGGGTCAACCTAGCATTTAATATTACTCTACTCCTTATTTTCTCCAAATTTCCGAGCACAAGTAGAAGAGTTGGTATCCTCTCGTTAACATTTGTGTTCCATTTTCTTTCTTTTTTGTTTCACATAAGCCTAGTGCTTCTATTCTGTAGCTTTGATATTTTACGTTCCTATTCTTATCCTAGTTTTACGCCGTCCATTTTATAAGACCGTCCTGTTGTCTCCGAATCATTAAATCCGCTCTCTGGGTGATTAGCCCAACGAGGGTGGGTCTCGTAGCCCCAAGATAACTGGAACAAGTTATACCCCCTGGTATCCGGTCGTTGGAGCTTCTTTTGTTTGGGTGACTAGATGTTGGCATTGCCTCTCATCCCCTACGTCATCTTCAAAAACCCAATAATCATTTCTATCCATATTGTTGATTAGAACATCACCTTCGGCCACTTGTTATAAAAATCAGTCAGAGTGGCTGCATATCTAAATTTCGATGGCAGCGTCTTGAACGGTCTAATAATATCAAGTCCAAGCTTTTCCTCGGCAGCGTTTGGAAATGCGATCGCCTGTAACGGTGCCGTTTCCGTTTTCATAGTTGACAGTTCTGAAAAAATCTTCAACCATTTTATTCATAGCAGGCCAATACAATTCGCGTATCCTCGCTTTCGTCTAACGATTCTTTGATGAGCCTCGTGTCCTAATTTAATGACACGTTTTATCAAACTTCCTAGTAAAGCTATTGGAAATTCACCATGCCTAAGGATTTTACTTTAAAATGTAGCTCGTATTCAGCCTCCATTTCCTTACCTTGTGGCCGTTTTGTGTTTACATATTCAATTACTTTTTGTAATACTTGGCATGGATATGTTTCTTTAATTATTTCTCTAATCGAAATCGTTATGCTCTTACCAATAAGCGCGATTGTTTCGATCTCTTCATTAAGGCCTTTATTCCAATTCTCAGTAGAGTTCTCAATTGTACTTGAAAGTGACTAGCGAGCAGTTCTCATCCCCGCTCTTTCGTTGGGAGAAACGTTGGTGAGTTCCAAGTTTGACTTTTAATATGCACCAATGCTAATTTTATTAGCCTCAGCAACTTTGGCGATATTTGTAAGCTTTCCAAATCTTCAAATAGTTGTTTTCTGACTATATTGTAGGTTTATCTAAAATCAATTAACAAAGCGCGTATATGGCTCCATTATGGTTGTAACCACTGATGATGATTTGCTTGATAGTGAAAATGAGGTCTACGACCGTTTGACTCGCCGGAACTCACTTTTTTTTAATAATGATTATCTACAATCTGCTTCAAGATAAACAAGTAATAAGTATATAGTACGTAAGTGAATTGTTTTGTGTCAGAAACCATTCATTGACAATTCGCTAGGATTTAATGTGGAAGCTTTTCTGTCCATATTATTTTCAGTTTTCTCTCGACAGGTGGCTGATTAAATAATTTTTAGATCTAGTTTTTCTTTTGGCTTTTATATGAGGTCCCCAATTAAGTTTTTCATCTAGGTGCATTCCAAGATACTTCAGCTCTTCTTTGATAGGAATAAGTACGTTGTTTATGCTAAGTTGTGTGGTGTTGATTCTCCGGTTAAGTGAATGCTACTTGAGTGAATTTGTTCAGATTTACTATGATTTTTTATTTCTTTAGCTATTTTTATAGTGTGTTTAAATGGTTTTATATATACCTCACTAAAGTAGGACTTTAGAATAAGGTATATTCGGCCAGTAAAGTTATTTTCTATTTTGGATAGTAGCCCCATGTACCAGAGCTTATCAAAAGCTTATTGAAAATCTAAGAAAATAGAAGCGCATACCTTCTTGTCTTTAAGACTATCTTTGATTTGACTCACTAATCTGTGGCACTGTTGTTTAGTCGAGTGGTTCTGACGAAAGTCGAATTGATAATTAGCGATAGTATTGCTCGAGCAATTGTTTTCTAGTATTCTACTGAGAAATAGTCTTTAAAGAGTTTAGCCACAATAGGTAATCGACATGTAGGTCTGTAAGAGCTAGATTCTGTCGGAAGTTTGCCGGGTTTGAGTATCATCAGGATCTGGGCATATTTCCATTGTGTTGGGAAGTAGCAAAGACGTAATATGTTGTTATAGATTGTCGTAATTAGGACAATAGTTTTTCTTGGGAAATTCTTTAATAATTCTGCAGCAATAAGCTATACCCAGGTGCTTTGCGTAGATTTAAAAGTTTTATTTCTCTAAGAACCTCTTTTTTTAGTGAATGCTTTTATAGTTAAGGATAACTGCTAAGGTGTATTTAAGAAATCTTTAATCTCCAGGTTATCGTTACTTGTTTCAGGTAGGGAGAATACATTTGATAGGTGCTTGTCAAATGTGTTAGCCCTAGCAAGTTTTGAAAGTGAACCATGCTCTGACCGGTTTTCTAATTGGTGGAATAACTACTGTAGGCCTTTTAAACTTTTTAGTGTTCAGTTTGTTCCTTTGTCTAACTTTTTGTTTATCTTATATAAGATTTTTGATATGTAGAAGGAATATATGATTAACTTGCATTATCCCGAATTTAGTTGGAGTTGATTCCCAAGCAGTTTCTTGGATTACTTGTGACAGGTATTGGAAAGCTTCCTCTATATTATGGTTATTCTTTAGTCTTACATCAAGTCTGGTAGTTTTATTAATATGAGTTTGTATTTTTGACACAGAGTCGGAGAAGTGGTTCCTTCCAGAGTTATAATAATAGGGCTGCAGTCAAAGCTGGATTTAGTAGCACTATCTATATCTGGGTAGCGGGTAGATATTCCTCTATGACCCCGATAGAGGATAGATCTACTTCAGGGGAAAAGTCGTGTCCCAACCTTAATCCTACCCATAATCTACATACTCTTATCCTCCATGCACCCTATCCACTCGCCAACTCGCCCGGCAAGCGTGGCGTTTAATTGCCAAATTCCCCTTGAATTGCAAAACTGCAAAATTCAATGGAGGCCTACGTCCTGCAATGGACTTCAATGGCTGTGTGATGTGATGATCTATATCAGATATCCCTTTAATAACTGCAAAGTTCAGCAAGTCGGGTAAGTTATTTAGGTTCCCTGGCCAATAAGTTGGCTGTCCTGTCGAAAAAAAATTTATATTGTTTTGTTCTATCACTTTAAATGCTGCTCTACCCTCCGGACTGTTGAGTCTGGAGCCCTAAGCTTTATTTTTTGCATTCCAATCTCCGTCTGGTAGGAAAATCGTATCCTAGCTGAATCAGGTAATCTCTATATTACCCGGAGGCAATACGGTGCCTGGGTAGACTGTAGATCGTAGCAACTGTTACGGACTAAGGAAAAATTTCAGGTATTAGTCCTTCTCTGGGTGTAGCTTTCCAGGCTTTCTTTTTTGCTTTTACTTTGTTCTGGACTTCCACCATCTTGTTTTCTTTTAATTTTCTTTTATTATCTTTTTTCGGTATGCTTTTTCTGACTGTTTAACCAAATCCAACTAAGCAAGGCTGCTGGATAGACGGTATAACACCTAAAATTATCAGATACTGAGGAGAATAGCTCTGCACATTGATAAAAAACTAACTTGGAAAGGGGACAGAATATCAAATGATTGGGAAGTGGACATAATAGTTCCAATACACAAGAAAGGAGACTCAAATGATTGCAACAATTAGTGAGCAATATGTGTAACCTCCACCATACAGAAAGTATATTCAAAGATTCTAGAAAGAAGACTAACGAAACAAATTGAAAAATTATTAGTAAAAGAACAAACCGCCTACAGACCACACAGACATACGTAAAACCATATATTTACACTAAAGATGATAATAGAGAAAAGAATAGAAAAGACAATCCGGCATTTCTAGCATTCACAGATTTTAATTGGCTTTTGACAGAATTCGCAGAAGCAACTAATGGAAAGTTTTATCAGAATTGCAAGTAATACAACTAGCACGGGCTATTAAAAAATTGTATAAACAAACGAAAGGACGAGTAAGAATAAAAGGAGCAAAATCAGTAAGCTTCCAAACAAACAAAGCAATAAAATACGTGGTCTCGTTGAGTTTTTTACTGTTCATAGCAGTTATAACCAGATTATAAAAGACTCCAAGAAGAACAGATTTGTAGTAAAAGCGGGAAACTGGAATATTGCACCAATGCTGATACAGTGCTTGGTACATACATATATGCAGACGACATTGTATTTGCAGCAGAATTATCACGGAAGTTACAGCAAGCGGTCAACAAATGGAATATGGTGCATAAAGGTAAACGAAAACAAAAATAGAGTTTTGATCATAACAAGATCAGAAGCAGAAGGAAACATCAGAACAACACTTAACGGAAATCGGCTTGAAGAGGTAGAAACTTACGAGTATTTGGGAACAATAATAACTGTCATAGGAACACAAAAACCAGAAGTTCTCAATAGAATAAATAAAGCTACTTAAATTTACCCCGCATTATATTAGACCATAATAAGAAATAAGGAAATAAACACCAAAACAAAAATTAGGATCCACAACAATATTTATGTTCCTATTTTAATTTATAGTAGTGAAACTGGGTAACACAGAACAAGATTAGGAGTAAAATATCCTTCAGAGAAAGGGGTATATGCGGCAAAACCAGATGAGACGGAATTAGGAACGTGACAACCAGAGAAGAACTATAAATAGAACCACTAGTAGAAGTTGAAAAGAAGATACCCAAAAAAGATGTTAAAAGCGAGACCAGAGAGAAGGCGACGTAGAGGCAGACGGGGGGAAGAATGGTAAAAGAACATAGAACGGAAGGCCAGTCACCAAGGGATTCTAGCCGCTGATCAAGTCTAGTACCGAAAATGGATAAAACGAAACCCCACGCCGTAGTAGCACATGGGGATTTGGAAAGAAGAAGAAGAAGTTCAGCTCAGAACGCGATCCTAAAGAACTCGCTTCAGACAACGACCGACAGTTTGTCTCGAGTGAATTTGGAAGCATTCTGAAAGCTCAAGACATTAAACAATTGAAGGCAGCAAATGGTGAAACTGAGCGCTTCAACGAGACGTTCAAAAGCGCGGTACAAATTGCGAAGACAAATTCATATAACTTAGACGTTTATTGCCAAGAATTCTTGATAAATTTTAGAGCGATATAGTTCCCGCTTGACATCAGTACGTCCTTGATCGGTGAAAGTCATTAGATATCGTTCTAACAGATTAAAGTCGCGATGCGTTCGGATGCAGGGTCGGTTTATTATAAGTAAGTGTAACTTTCTTAATATGATCAGTAGATTTCTTTGTTGATCCTCCTAATACATTGACGAGCAAAAATATCCCTTCTTTTATGACATTTTTCTGCACTAAAAAGTACTGAATTTCTTCTTCTACATCCTCTATTAAATCTTCATTTTGATCACCATCTTAATTGTCATTTGTATGTGACTCATCTACATTAGATTCTCTAACAGAACTAGAATCGTCATTCGGTGCCGCCACGCTTTTTCCAGGCTGAACATCAAGCTTTTGGCTTTTTATATTTCGTCTACTCGGTACAGCTGCAAATCTTCTGTCCTGGAGGTAACTTATTAAAACTTCGTTTATACCATTTGCGTTCGGTTGGTCATCTCCTAATTTTTTTTGTAAAACACGACTGGGTCAAAAGGCATTAAGCCAGTAGCAGCAAAAGATACAATTAGAGATTTTTAATAGCACTTTCATTTTCTTCTGCTTTTTTATCCATTTGACTTAGCAACTATTCAACAATTGAGGAAAATCTTACTTCAACTGGCCTTGTAGTACAATGGGCTTGCTTTCAGTTAATTAAACTTCTCTTTGTGAAATTTTAAATGTCCTGAAAAATCCAACATGCAACGGTTAGGTTAAATGCGTCGTTTTTCGGTAGGCATACGAAAGCAATATTATTTTCTTCGCATTTTCTAAAAACCTTATTTGTGAAGTGTGACGATAAGATATCTCCTGTCAAGACTTTACGATTTTCTACTTTTTTTGCATGAGGTAGAGATGCAGATAAAAATCAATGTGTAAAAGTTTAAGCAACCACCCATCTGTGATTAGTGCGATTATATAGTAAGCCCCTAACACAGCATGTATCACTGCAACACGACTGACCTTTTGGTTCATTTTTGCGGAGTCACACATCATGATGGATGTCGAACTTTTTGTAAAGTTGTAAACCTCCTTTGACAAAAATAACATTTTCTTGATTCGTGGGTTACACTGGAGATTGATTTCAACATCATTGAACAAGTTGGAAGCTGAACGACCTTCTAATGTCTTGCGTAAATTTTTAAAATAGTTAGTGTTTACTTCTTTTGAAACTGAGGACCGAAATTGTATAACATTAGCTGCAAGTCTTTTGTTTATTTTGTCTTTGAGACATTCTAATAGAGAATAGACCCAATCTGGGCCAGGCAGGTTATTTTTAAAAACTTCCACGTTTCGTCTAAATAATTTTTGACTATTTGTCTCAAATCAGCTGTATGAAGAAATCTCCAATCCCTACAAATGGAAGCTGACTGGAATGAAAAAATTTCTTCTGAGGCAGAGAAGAGCATTGACCGCAATTCTTCTTTATGTATCGACCATGGTATTTGTTATTCATGGCACCATAAGGAACTTTGTATTCTTTTGCAGCTTTTCTTAAACTCTATCTATGATTTATAACTTTTTCAAATGCCTTTTCAATGGTGTCGTCAGAGTAGTCCTTATATTGTCTAACCTTTAACGTTTTCTTGTATTTTTGCACCGATCATGTAACTTAATATTACATGTTTCGGAAAAATTAGCCATAAACCGTCAAACACGTTGATTTACTTAACATTTTCTTCTTCTTCTTCTTCTTCTTTTTCATCTTCCCTTGTACCATTAAGGTGTCGGGTAGTGTTCTAGGACCCACTTTTTCCATTGAGTTCGATTTCTTGCAATTTTTTGTAGTTCCTCAAGTGTAGTGTCATGTTTTTTTGCTATATCTTGGACTATGTTAGTTAACGTTTTCCGTGGTCTTCCCTGTGCCTTCTTGTGTGTTGTTTTTGATTGTAGATATTTTTTCGTTGTTCTTTCGGGCTCCATTCTTATAATATGTGCTTGCCAATTTAATTGTTTCTTTTCTGTTTTGTTCGTTATCTTTTCTTGTTTGAGTTCGTTATATATCGTTTCATTTTTATTCTGTCTAGTCTAGTAACTCCTTGTATTTTCTGAGGAATTTCATTTCTACAGTAGTTAATTTTCTTTTATGTTCTGGTAAAGTTGTTAGCGCCTCTATTGAGTATAGTAATGTTGGTGCTACTACTGTGTTGTATACCATTTGTTTTGTGCTTATTCCTACTTCCCTTTTTATAATATTGTTTGGTTTATTGTATAATACATATTGGTCGCTTTTCTAGCTTTGTTAGCCACTTCCATTTCTATTTTGCCATCGTTACTGATTATTGATCCTAGATATTCGAATACCGTTACTTCTTCTAGTTGATTTCCTTTACATGTTAGGTGGATGTTTTCTTCTTTTTCCTTGTGACTTGCATTGCTTTTGTTTTGTTTTCGTTAATCTTCATTTCCATCTTCTCCAGTTCTGATGTCCATATGTCTATTGATTTTGCATTTTGTGGCTGTATCTGTTATCAGAACGATATCATCTGCATATATGAGTGCTTCTATTTTATTGGATTCATGTCTTTATATCCTATTATAGTTTTTGGGGTTTTTTTTAGACAGTTTTTCATTATTCGATTTATGTATATAATAAAGAGTAGCGGGCTTAGCGAATCACCTTGTTTTAATCCCGTTTCTATTTTGAATGGTTCTGATTTCATCCCATTTATTTGGTTGATTCCTGTGACGTTTTTATATATGCTCTTTATTGCACTAATCAATTGTTTTGTGACTTGTAACTGTTTCAGGCAGTGCCATGTTTTGCTTCGATTAACCGTGTCGAAAGCCGCTTTCAGATCGATGAACGTTAGGAATAGTTGTGTATTTGTTGATATTCTATCTTCTATTAGTTTTCTTATGACACTGATATGGTCCGTTGTTTGTCTAGCTGCTCTAAAGCCTCCTTGTTCGTCTTCTATTTTGTCTCCTATTTCTTCTCTTAGTCGCTTTTCTAATATTTTACTGTATATTTTTATTGCAACTGATGCCAGACATATCGCTCTATAATTATCACAATCGTTTTCTTTTCCCTTCTTATGTATTGGAATTATTGTGTTTCTCTCCCAGTCTTTTGGTATTTCGTTGTTTTTCCATATCCTTTTTATTAGGTCTGTCATCCATTCCGTTAGTTTTGTTCCTCCCCATTTTATCATTTCTGGCGCAACCTCATCTGGTCCATTAGCTTTTCCTGTTCGTAGTTCTTTGATTGCATTTGACACTTCGATGTATGTTATTTCGTCTTGTTTTGTTTCTACTTCTTCTTCGTGTTCTTCCATTTCTTCTTGTGTTTGATGTGTGTGTTTTGCGAATTTGTTTTCAAAGTATTTTCTCCATGTTTCTATATTTTCTTTCTGGTTCGAACTAATTTTTCCTGTGTGGTCTTTAACTAGTTTTATGTTTTTATTTCTCTTTGTCTTCAATGATTTTATTATGTTCCAGAAGTTCCTTTTATTGTTTTTGTATTTTTCTTGAATTTCTTTCCCGAATGCTTCCCAGCTCTGGGTTTTTCCTTTCTTTACTTCTATCTCTGCTTCATTCCTTCTTCTTATGTATTCTTCCTTATCTTCGTCTTTCTTTGTCAATTGGTATTTCTTCCATGCTAACTTTTTGTTGTTTATTTTCTGTTTTACCTCATTATTCCACCATTTTGTTCTTTTTGTATGTTGTTGTACTGTCTTTTCCCCACATACTTCTTTTGCTGTCTGAATAGCTTCGTCTTTGAGTGTGTTCCAAATATCATTTATCGTCATTTCTTTCTTTCGTTCTTCGAATTGTTCTAGTCTTTGTTGTAGTTTTTCCTGGTATTTTCTCCTAGTTTCGTCATTCTGTAGTTCCCATATCTTTATTCTCCTATACTTTTTTACTTCTTCTGCTTGGGGTAGTTTTATTGTTATTCTAGCTGTTACTAATTTGTGTTGTGTACTTAATTCTGCATTTTTGATTATTTTAACATTTTGGATCAGTGTTTCCATTTGTCTTGTATATACGATGTAATCTATATGGCTTTTCGCTCTTCTTTCTATTGCTTCGAATGTGTAGTTTATTTCTTGTTTGTCGAATGTATTGCCTATTCTTAATTCATTTGATATACAAAATTGTAGCATTTTTTCTCCATTACCATTCCTTTCTGTTTCTCCATAGTTTCCTACGGTCCCTAATCCCTTGTTTTTGTCTCTTCCAATTCTGGAATTCCAGTCTCCTATTATTAGTATGTTTTCATACGTTTCGCTTAATTCGTCTAATGTTTCTTGTAGCTCGTTATAATATCTTTCTAAATGATCAAATACACCCCAGATGCGTGATCAATTTGAGCGCGGACATAAATTTTAAAATTGCCGTCCAAACACAAGAGATAAATAAAATCTCCGATAGCAAACCTTCTCTTAATATACAAGTCAATGTTTCGCACGTAACAAACGGAAGCGCCCTTCAAGGCCAACCTGTGACATACACTTTTCGAGCTGTATTTGAACATGTCTCATACTGATCTGATGATCAATTTCACTCCTGGGAGTCAATTTGTCCCCAAATTACGGTACAGTATGTTTCTCTAACAAAAGTAAAACATGAAATATCTAACTGCAATTATTATAAAGTTCCAGAATTTGATTTAATCACTTCACAAATACTTAGTTACCTAGAAAAGTAATTGTACTCTAATTAATATATACAACGGCATGTTAAGACTTACCTATTTTCCACCAACATGGAGATTCTTGCAGATAATAATAATTCTCAAACCTTATAGGTCCTTTCTATGTCTGAGATATTCGAACAATTCCTACTTGAGTCTCAGTAATGCTATCGACATAAACGAACTTATACCATCCCATCAGTTTGGTTTCCGTACACAACACTCCATTAGTTAACAAAGTCTCAGACACTTAAGAGATTAGAAGAAAGGAAACTGTACATAGCAGCCTTCATTCACATCAAACAGGCAGGCGTTCAACCGTGTGTGGCATAAGGGAGTCTTATACAAAGTGAAACCCCTTATTACCTCTTATCAAAGTTCTGTACTTTTGCGGATGACACCTCCTTAATATCCGTCAACGATAACACAAATGGGGATTCAGATAATATCTACACTTAGAGCTGGTTTAATAAGTGGCAAACATCGGTAAACCATTCTAAATCTGCTCATATTACCTTTACTAATCGAATGCCAGAGTGCCTAGAAGTAACAATCAACATAAGCCTCCCCTTAAAAAGTGAAACTAGATATCTTGATTTAACTCTTGATCGGAGACTTACATATCAACAATAATGAAACCTCAAAATAAGACAAATGAATGGGATAATAGATCACAAACTCACGCTAATGCGCGATAACAAAATTTTACTATACAAATGCATCATGAAGCATATCTGAAGCTACAGTATACAGCTTGGGCGCTGTCTTAACGCTCAATACTAAATTATTCAAATTATCTGGCAATTTCCCAAATACGAGTATGTTTCTCTAACAAAAGTAAAACAAGATGGTATGTCAGCAATAAATTTCTACACGAGAATACCGACGTACCCTACGTTGAAGAAAAAATAAGAAGCTTCGCTGACAGATACCTAGAAAAACTCCCCGAACACCCAAACTAAGAAACTAGCTCGTTATGCTAACCACCAGCAATGCAAACAGATTTAGTCTTATAACTAACATTATAATTCAGACAATTATAAAACCAATTACTTGCTGCAATTTTTACGGAGTGTAGTTATTGGGCTACAACGCTTTTTTATGTTTATGTCGAATGGTTTACTTAATGCTCTGTTGAGCAGATTACAAGGTAACCAATAAAGTTCTTGGCGTTTTTAATGATCCAAAAGAAAAATGATTTACAAAAGTGTAGCCTACTATTAGTCCTCGAAGTAATTGCCATCCATCCCCTTGCGGTAAAACTCGGGGGTTTTAGACGCAAAGAAGTCCGTGAGTGCTTGGCGCAAGTCTGCTTTATGGGTGAAGTATTTTCCACGAAGATGATTGCCCAGGGAGTGGAACAGGTGGTAATCGGATGGCGCAAGGTCAGGTGAGTGAGGAGGATGTCACAAATTCTCCCAACCAAGTCGCTGTATGGTATCCATGGCCGCCCGCGCGACATGTGGTCTGGAGTTGTCATGAAGGAAAAGTACACCATTTAGATTCACCAGTGCTGACTTCTTCTGTTCCAATACCTGTTGCACACGTTCCAATTGTTGCGAGTACAGGTCGGCAATGACTGTTTGGCCGTTGGTAGCAGCTGCTAGTGAACCACTTAACGACACAAAGCATAATCTTGCGTGGGTGCATAGGTGGTCTTGCGCTGTGAGGGCAGTACCCTAGGGTGGCAACCAATGTTTGGTGCGCTTGGGAGTGTCGTACAGGACACACTTTTTGTCACTGGTAAGCACTCGATTGAATATGGATGCGGTACGGTGGTGAGAAAGCAACGATATACAGGCTACTACTCGTTATCTCTTGTGGACTTCCAACAGCGCGTGCGGAACCCACTTGCTCAGCCAGGGTGCCGATGAAGTCTAACTGTTTCATCAGAAACATTAAACTGTCTTGCAAGTTCACCACACGATAGACTACTGTCCTCCTTAATGGTCGCCTGCAGGGCTTTGTCATCCAAGGTCTGTGGTCGTCGACTGCGAGGTTTATCGCAGAGGGACAAATCTTTCGACCTAAATTTTTGAAACCAATTTTCATTTACAGCGCTATCCTCAAACGCTTGACATATTCGGCGACTTGATGCAGTTGCCCATTTTAAAGTAGTAAACACCGAACGAGATCCTTGGACGCTTCCATTTGTCTTCGCTACTGTATGAGTTACAAATGATGAAAGTACGCGGTGGACCTGCTTTTATAACGACTGATATTCCTACTCTCGACCGACCGGTTTTTAAACCACGCGATACACTAATTGCATACCTATTTTCCCTTCATTCAATGGCAAAGCAAAAACGGCAAGCACTTTATTGGTTACCTTGTATAAATACCTGAAATCAAAAAGATTAGAGCATCAGTGGCGTTTCGCTGGAAAAGTTTGAGAACAAAACATATTTAAGGCGGAAAAGTTCTTGAAAAAAAGAGAGAAAGATGCCAGGGAAAGTTCAGAGAAAACAAGAAAACTCGACACTTCTATAAGAAGAGGAACGCGAGGTGCCCTGTATAAAGATAGGAGATTGGGTGCGGGTAAAGATCTCGACCCATGTAGCAAAAGGTGACTCGAAGTTCACGGAACTTAAAAAATGGTTCGTGGCATGGTGCGTTACACTTATAAACTTTTGGATGGACGAACCTGGAAGGTGTATCCACCATTTTAGATTTGCACAACCAAGTTATTTTGGAGCACGGGAGTCTGGAAGATTTGTAATTTAAAGAACCTAAATAGATCTTTAACAAGATAAAAAGAGAACGCGTGCAGAAATCTCTAAAAAAAGGTCGAAATATTAAAATTTACATATAGAAATAATAAAAAACAATGAAGTATCAAAAGAAAATTTGCAATAAAGATGGGAGTAAAGTAGAGATGCATGCTGACCCCACTCCTGTTTTCAATAGTGCCAAATAAAGTAGCGAGAAATTAAAAAAACAAACAAATGTAGTAGACAAAGACAAATGAATTTATATTTGCAGATGAAGTAGCTATGGCGGTGTTTATTATTGACATGGTAAAATAAAAAGTCATGAAGGTCACCCCCACTTATGGTAATAAAATAATTTTGAGTTATCATTTTAATATGTGAAGTAGATTTTGTAAACTTTTCACGTTTCGAAACCACCACATCTTAAGTTTAAGTGGAGTGGGCACCTCATTTGCTTTACAGTTTATTGTTACGCTTAGTACACGCAATTCCACGTTTAAAACCATCGCTGTGTTTGCGGCAGCGATCTGATCATTCAGGTCAAACAATAGCGCCGTTCTTTAAAAAGCATTAGCAGGAATGGGCGGCGATATATCCTTAATAGAGCGTAAAAGTAACCATTAGTAACGTCTCCAATGGTATCCATTACCGGTAATGCGATTCTATTTAAATTAAATCCGAAATCCAATTTGCGGGGGTTTTTCAATTTAAGAAACCGTCAAAGCCCGTGCTCGCGAATATAAGTAGTATTTATGACGCCTTTTGATTACTGCCTCGCGTGTCTTCAATGAAACCCCGATTCGAGATCATATTTGTTGCTTTCAGGGGAGCCGGCGCAAATGTTTTCCGTGAATGCCGGTGAATACACATTCCGCTCGACCCACTTTTCTCCTTTTGTGCGCCAGTGTTTTAATGTTTCGGCCGGCGAGCGAACAAAAGTCCCATCTTCGGCGGGCATTTGTCCTGCAGCGCGGTGCGCGCCGCGGCGCAATTTGCTAATCTGGAGACGCTCTCGCGTGCGTGCCTGCAGCTGCCTCGCTCCCTTTGCTTAGTTTACATATTAAATCTCGCCTTAGTTGGAGTTCGGCGCGGAAAGGCAAACGCCATCCTCTCGCGCGACTTATTAAGTTCTGACGGAAACTTGGCGAGCTGCAGAGTGCACCTCGGCGGAGCTCCGCGTATTCTTCGGCCCCCAACTGCGGCCGGCTGCGCCCCACATCTATTTATTAAGGATGGGAGGAACCGCGGAGCCGCAAATCACTGCAACGTTGCTAAGTCGACTTTAGGGGTCGAGTGGGACACTCGGCGGCGGAGCGGATTTCCATAACTCATTCCATTTTTTGTCCGAAAGTGTGTTCCCGTGAAGAAGAATATCTCCGTATTCGAATGGAAATTGGCAATTTCATTTCACAAACAAGTTATTCGTTTACGAGCACTGTTGATATTGTATACACCATAACATCTCCTGCCGTCTGCTAGATTATCGAGCAAAATAGCGGAAAGTAGCTTGAAAGACTTATACACGATGAAATTCTATCGGCAATTTCCAGTTTATGCTGAAATTTACATAAACCTAGATAGAATAAAGCCAGCTCTAAAAGCGTCCACGTTTAAAAGCTTTCCGATCGGCTTTCAGCCTTCATTTACCTGCACCTAAGGAGAGAAAGGACCAGGAGCTTAGTGCAAGAACGAAATCTCCTGCAAAAAAAATGCTGTCATAAATAATTAAAATTGGATTAATGAAGTCGTTTTTACAGGAAGGTGTATTTTACTACGTTTAAATATATAATCTGCATATTCCTTGTTATGAAGCATTAATATTTAAGTATCGTAGCAGAATATTGTAATTTGCTTAATATCTAAGTGTACAAAGTAAACCTTGACAGATTTTAACTATTTCATTAAATTATTCTAAATTTAATAGCCGCAGATTGGAGCAAACGTAAGTAGTAAGACGACAGTGTCCTGCAGTGCGCGCAAGGTGACCTTGACGGCCAATTACCCTTACGGGTTTTTTTCTGTGTCAACATGCTCATTGGATATTCACTGGCTGGAGGTATAATAGCACTTTTGTGCACTGGGCAAGCATTTATTTTATTTTATTTAATGAGTCAATCAATGTTTGTTATCTGTCGGATTAAGTTGCTCTTAGTTTTCAATAAATTTTCACTGCCATCGCACAACTCAACAGATCATGGGACTAGTGCGTATACGTGTTTAATTAAGTTAGTTCTTCTTCTTCCTAATAACTGAGGTTGGCGATAGCTATAGAAATTTTTTCTCAGTTTTCCGCATTTCTGATTAAGTTTTTAGCATTCAAACCTATCTATTCTCCCATATTCTTCATCCAGCATGTCTTCCTGCCACGTCTTCCTTGACTATTAGTCGGGACCATTCGTATTTTTTGTTGCACAGTATGTTGCCTAGATAAGCTGTTTCCGCTATTTGATGATAAGATTAATTTAAGATCTCTTTGCATTCTGTGTAATACCTCATTCCTGGTTATTCTGTCTGTCCATGGAATTTAATTGCCTCGCGGTAATCACTTTCAGTGTCCACACCTCCATTCCATATAAAACGACAGAGAGATTCAGTGTACCATTACATAGAGATTTTTTAGCATGTTCTATTCTGAATCTTATTTTTACCTCGGGATTAAATTTTTCGTTATTCAGCTAAATGGATATTTAAATTTCTGAAACTTCTGCAGGATTTGTCCATTTATAATCACATTAGTTTAGAGAACACCGCACTTGGGCTTTTTTAATGTTAATGTCTAGACCGTATTCGCCTTCTTTTCTAACGAATTTATTCAGCACTTCTTGCAGATTTTTCTCGCTATTAGCAATTACCAGGGCTTATATTAGCATACTTCAAGTTATTCACAATTTTATTATTTATTTTGGCGCCTTGATAAGTCTCTTTTGGTGCCCTAGAAAATATCTCTTCCAAGTACAAATTAAACAGAAGCGGAGGGAGACCAAGTCCCTGTATCATCCCTCTCTTTAAATTGATTTGTTTAGTGTGGCCCGCTGCTGTTTTCACTATTGCGTTTTGCTTCCAGTACAGCTTTTTGATAATCTTAATTTCGTTTTCATCTAAACCCTTTCTCATGAACCATTCTATAAGAATTATGAATTTTAAATTTTTCAGTTGCTTTTTTTGTAGTCTAGAAAGCATGAATATATGTCTTTTTGTTGAAGTACAATAATACTAAATGATGCTTTTCTGGTCCCAGAACCATTACGAAGGCCGAACTGTTGATATCCGATATCGGTCTCACATTTTTATGTATCCTGGCATGTATTGCTTTAAGATCTATTTTTACTACATGGGATTTTCTTTTTGTTCTCCGCGGTCTGCCGGCTCCGTACTATTGCCACCAAATAAATTATTTATATACAAGGTGGTTTAAATATGACCGGAGCTAGTTTTTTTCCAAAGAAAAAAAAACAAATTGTCAAACACTGACTTATCATATATATATATATATATATATATATATATATATATATATATATATATATATATATATATATATATATATATATATATATATATATCAGTCTTCAACGTACTTTCCTCCGGAGTTAACACATTTTTTCCAACGTTCTGGAAACATCCATTTTCAAAATGGGCTTTTGATTGGCGCCTGAATAAGTCTGATTCGAGTCTTCCAAACAGGTATAAATCACTTGAGAACAAATCGAGACTGCAAAAGGTTCCATTTTATTTTTCGAAGAGTTTCCATTGTTGATTTGGCTGTATAGGGGCGTGAATTGTCTTAGAAGTAGGCTACCCGCTTTCTACCTGTCCTTCCTTTAGATCGGATCTTTTCCTTTACGTATGTTGCTAGGAGGTCCGACTAATAAGCTGGATTGCCTGTTTTAGGATCCGTCAGAAAGTTTACTACTCTCTCCCAGTCCCAAAAAACCGTTGCGATCACTTTTCCTGTCTAACGACTTCTTCGCGCTTTCTTGGGTTTGGGAGAGCTGGTATGCCGCCATTTGCGTGATGACTGCTGGAACTCGGGAACAAAGCACTGCACTAACGTTTTATTTGTGGTCACTATAGACTTTACTAATGCATCACCTTTGTCCTCAAACTGCTGCAGCAGACGACTGGCAGCATGCGCACCATTTTGTGCATTCACTTTGCAATAGTGCAGGTGGTTTTTTACCGTGCCTTCTACATTACCAACACTGATAGATAGTTATTTAAGTTTCTTAATAAAACTGCGCCTATTCTCAGGATTAAACGCGTCTGCACAATAAATGTTTGGCTCGGTGACGGATGTTCGCGGCCGATGATCATCCAGTTCATTTTCCACGCGCTTTCTGTCTTCTCTGAAGCACTTACACCGTTTAAACACACGGGTCCATTAGAAACACTTTTTTTCTATATTGCTGTGGAGTCTGTGGCGAATTTTAGCAAATGAAACGTTTTTTCCAACGAGAAATTTAATCACAATGCGTGGTTCCATGCTCCGTGGTACCTTCTGCTCGCCCATTACTCCCAAACAGGACTGAACAGGTTCTGACCCAAGCAGAAGGAGAGTGGAGATTTGGCTCCACTCTCTCACGGTCGCACATCTGCTGATGCTTATTTATACACAAATTAGCCCCTGTTATATTTATTTGAAACGTTTCGTCCACACCGCTTTTACTTTTTCTTCACTCTTTATTACTTTTACTTTCGTTGTCTGTTATTTTTAAACAAACCAGCCATTTTTTTATCTTTCTATGCACGGCATGGTCCTCATTTTTTTCCCTCAATTTCTTTGCATACTTCCTTGGCCCAACTATCTTTGGCTTCTTTAATTTTTTTGTTTTATTTCTCGTTGCTTTGTTTTATACCTTTTTGTGTTCGTGTTTATATGCTGTCATCTTTTGTCCATTAATTTTAACATTTTTACAATTATCCAGCGCTTTCTTTTAGTATCTCTGTTGATGTTAACATTCTTTCCTGTGTGTTAATGAGAATGGGTTTAAGATCTTCCCATAGTGTATTTGCGTCCGTGTTGTTACTGCTGTTATTTGATTCTTTTTAAAATTCCTCAAGGCTTTTATTTATTACTACAGTGATTTTGTATTGCATTTTTTTATTTTTCAAAGGACTTAAATTTATTTTTTAAGTGATCTTTTGAAATTGAAAACATTATATTTAAGTTTTATCGTACGTCTGCATCAGAATAAGCTTTTGTTTGTTAATGGTAAAATAGATTTCATTGAGAATACAGTTAATTTTGTCTTGTAGTGAATTCCAAGTATAAAATCTACAGAAAGCAAGCTTAAACCATGTATTCATAATTACTAAATCCTTTTCTTGACAGAATTGAATGGGTTTCTTCCCTAGTTCCTATTATTCAATCCGAAATCATCAACGATATCTTCTACGCGTCATTTTCCTATTTTGGAATTGATATCTCCCATTATTATAGTAATTTCGCCTGTTTTCATTTACATGTCACATTTTTGAGCTATTTATAAAACTGGTTCATTTTAGCTTTAGTTCTTCACTAGTTGGCGCGTAAACCTGTATTCTATTGATGTTCTATTGATGATCTCACGACGAGAACGTTTAGAAACTATTACGCCTACTCCATTCCAGTAATTCGCACCATTATTTTCAGAAAAATAAACTGTGGGTTTTCCAATGTGTATTTTTCCTGATTGAGGCCAACACATTTTACTTATGCACAAAATTTTAGGCTCTAATTTTTCCATCTTTTGGGCGGTATTGTGGATTTTACCAGCTTTAAACATACTAGTAACATTCCATGTTCCTATTTTGATAAATATTGTTTTTTAAGCTTTTGTTTGCTTTCGGGTGGCATCTCCCCGTGGGAATTCCTAGCATATCCCAACCATCTAAGGTTTGCTTCGAACTAAAGACTTTTCTACTGGTTTCAACTTGCGTGGTTGTTGTTTTTGAGAAATTTTGTAGTAGTTTTCTCTTGGTTTCTACACCGTATCTCATTATAGTCAATTTGATTCACGCTAATCATCGCCAATAACTGGTAGGTTGCTGCTTCTCATTATTGTTTATCATTTCTGGATACCCTCAGTTTGCAGGTTAATGCAATTTCCCGGGATGTTGCACTGGGGATCGTAAGTGAGAGCTGGGTGCCCTGCAAGGACCAGCTATCGTGATTTGCCTCCTGTCAAGACACTTGGTGTGACCAACCACGGACAATGGTGCTACCTCTGTAGCCTAACTCCCTACTCTAAATTAATTCAGTTAATTTAATTGTGTTAGTGACTGTTTTGTGCGTTTGGTAAATTTAACTAAATATTAATTTCGGTCGAAGCTCTAATGTGTTCATGATTTCTTATTGACTAATCGATTATGTTGGGTTTTACAACTAAAAATTTAAATCCAGAAAAAACGAACAAAAGGGCAGTTTCCAAGTTTAACGGTCTGGAAGTTTCAGTTGTAAGTTCTACTTTAGCTTTATGATTTGTTGAAAGTGATTAAAGGCTAAAAAACAAGATCAAATGATAATGCGAATAACAATACCGTCACGATCAAACACCAGGACTGGGACAAGATAAAGAACAGTGGAAATTTTGTAATCGTTATGGGCTCAAAATGGCCATCGTGTCAAGCAATCAAAATAAAAACAATAACCGAGATGGGAGACCAACTATTCACTATCTGTAAACAGAAAAGTAAGACGTCAATTTTCTCCCTTTTCTAGAAATCCACTACCGATATCAATCAGGCGCGACCATTATACGAGGTGCATTCGAGTTATAACGCCTCCGATTTTTTCTCACAAACTAATCACACAAAAACTGTGAAACTTGTGTCACTTCTCGATGTAGTCTCCTTGCATCCGTATACATTTTTTAAAACGTCGACGCCATAATTTTATGGCCGCTACGAACGCTTCTTTAGGAGTCTTTTTTGACCACTGTAAAATCCCTGATGCAATAGCGGCACGATTAGTAAACTTGCGACCATGGACAGTATCTTTTATTGTTGGAAATAGGCAAAAGTTTTTCCACTCGCTTAATTATGTCGTCAGACCGGCTGGTGCGAGTCCGATATCATCTTTGTTTGTTGTCACACGACATTTTGCCTTCTTTGAACTGTCGCACCCACAAGCCCACATTAAACATGTCCATAACACCATCATCACATTTCTCACTCAACTGGCGATGAAGTTCAATCGGTATCACACCACGCAAATAGAGAAAATGAATAATTACGCGCTGTTCTTGATAAAAATGTTGCCATTTTAAGTATCAAAACAGTCCTCACTCTCTCAGCTGTCGCTATAGTTCTGTGTACTGTGCAGTGCTACCATCTCTATCAGGCATTTACAAAGAGTGCGCGCGTATTTTGAAACAAACCGCATGTTTCTATGCGTTCCCAGCACTGAGAAAAAAATTCGGAGGTGTTATAACTTGAATGCACCTCGTAATGTTGTGGAGATGAAGCAGTTGGAGAACTCTAGCTAACATTGGTCAACCGCACAGCAATAATCAAGTCACGCTGTCACAGACCATTTATAAGGACAATTATAGGAACAACATTCGTCAGCATGGATGATTCGAAGGAAACGAGGCACTGCTGATAACGTTGCTGAAACAAGAGATGTTGAACAAAATAGAAAAGACGTAGATCTAGAGCACATAATACCAAATTACCAGTTCGGATTCCGCCAACAACACTCGACGATTCATCAAACTCACCGAATCGTTATTAAAATAATAGAGAGCCTCGAAACAAAACGAATTTGCTCAGCTGTATTTTTGGACATTCAGCAGGCATTTGACAGGGTATAGCACGCAGGTCTATTATACAAAATTAAGCTCCACTTCCCAAGTCAATTATACTTGTTATTAAAGTAGCGACAGGACTTTTCAAGTCAAGATCAATAGCACTGTGTCTACTTATCACAAGATTACTTCTGGAATCCCGCAAGGTAGCGTGTTGGGACCTCTGCTGTACCTACTGTATACCTCTGATGAAATAACACATTAATTGCAACGTTTGCCGACGATACGGCTATTCTCTCAAGCAGCGAAAATCCGGAAACCGCTATAGCATATCTATAAAATCACCTCAACACGCTTCACGACTGGTTCGACAAATGGAGAATATCAGTGAACAGCAATAAATCTACTCATGTTACGTTTACCAATAGACGCATTGTGTGCCCACCCGTATTATTCAAAAACACTCCCATACCTCAGAATACTGAAATAAAATGTCTTGGCGTACATCTAGACCAGAAATTACTTAGGAACACGCATATTAAGAAAAAAAGAAAAGAAACAGACCTAAAAATAAAACAGATAAACTGGCTGATGGGGAGACGATCTCAGCTCTCCTAAAATAAAATACTCCTCTATAAAATAATTTTAAAGCCCATCTGGTCATATGGCATCACATATCAAGATCCCACAGAGATGCCAATCAAAAATTCTTAGAACCATAACCGATGCTCCGTGGTATATCTCAAACGAAACTCTCCACAATGACCTTTAAATTCCTTATGTAGCGGAAGTGATCAAAAGACTGGCTAAATCGTACACCAAAAAATTGGCAGAGCATACTAATCAACTCGTGGAACAACTGTCCGTTCAACCTACCGTCACCAGGAGGCTAAAAAGAAAATGGCCACAGGACCTACTTCCTCACGATAATTAGTTAATACTAGTTAAAATAAATATGGGGCTAAGGCACTGGCATGTAATTAAAATCATAACATTTACTTATTACTCCAATAAGGAGTAGATTGTAAATATGCAAAGTTAATAATAAATATATATATATATACTCGTTTTCTCTTTGTTTTTCCATAGGGTGTTATTTAGACAACCGGTTGTCCTGTTTGCTTTATTAATTTGTTTCTTCACTTCTTCTATTTTGCCGTCACTGGACATGTTAGTGCCTAGATACTCAACTTCTTTTACCTGTTCAATTATTTTATTTTCTATTACTAGTTTACATCTTATTAGTTCTTTATTTATCACTATTGTTTTCATTTTTTCACTGGATATTATCATGTTATATTCTGAGAGGCAATTTGGAATTGGTCGTCCTTGCTTTCTGCCATTACTATGGCGTCATCTGCATAACAGAGGATCTTTAGCTTTGTATTTCCTTCTGTATACTCTTTTTGTTTTGACTTTCTTAATGATCAAGGAGCTTTCCTGTCTAATGCGGCTTTCATAGCTTATGGGTTCGGTAAATCCATCTTCTGTTCTAACGATTACTTTGTCATCTTTGTAAATATTTTCGACAGTCTTTATTAAATCTAACAGAATATTTTTATCATATAACATATGTATTATGTTCTTTATTCGAACCCTGTCAGGCGCTTTCTTTAGGTTTGTTAAGTATAGATATGCTGGTACGTTATATCCGGTAACTGTTTTTTTAACTGCCGTACCATAAACACGGCATCATTACATGGTCGACGAGTTCTGAATCGCTACTGCTCTTCTTGCAATTGTATTCTTTCATTTATCTTCTTTATTATTATTTTAGTTGTTAAGTTTAGCATTGTATAAATCTGCTAGGTTTATTCCTCTGTAGTTATCGGGTTCTTTTGGACCACCTTTCTTAAACATCAGTATAATTATTGCTCTTTGTCATTTATCTGGAATTATGTTAAAGTACTTGGAGTTGTTTAACTAGTCTATTGACTCCATATTTTAGTACTTTATTTATTATTTGGTCTTCACCTAGGGATTTTCTGTTTTTTAGTTTATGTAATGCTTTTTTCACTTAATCTTCTGCTATTTTTGTTTTTTCGTTTATTGTTATGTTTGGTGTTTCTTGTAGAATGTTATTTGACTCGTTTTTATATAGCTCTGTTAGGTAAGTAACCCACGTTTCCTTTTTAAAATGTTTGTATTTAACCAATTTGTTCACTTCACTTCTCTGTTGCCTTATAAACCTGCATATTTGTTTTTGTGGTCCGTAAAAATGTGAATCTAGTTCTTTCAGTAGTTTTTTTTCAGTACTCTGTTTCTGTTTTTTTTTTCTATTTCAAACTCGTGGGTCTCTCTTTTTATTCTTTTATATGTTGTCATTATTAAGTAGCGAAGCGAAGCAAAGCGGGGTCACTTACTAACTTCATGTTGTCCGTCCGTTCGTCCGTCCGTCCGTCCGAGCAATAACTGGAGAACGGCTGGGAATTTCTAAATTTTGTTTTTACCAATCGACAGGTGACCAAAAAGGCTTGTTTGCTAGTGATTTTAAAACTGATTGGTCAAAGGTCAGCGTGGTCAGACTGCTTCGCCATTTCGCTATGCGTTCGAAACTGGAAATTTTAAATCAAAAAACTTTACTTGTGTACCAAATACGCTTAAAGGAAAGATAATTTAGTAATCGAAATAGTCTTAGTCCCACTAAATACAATTCTACCACATTTCCGGTAGCAGGTGAATGTTGCGATGGTAGGACTCAGGGTCTTCAGAGTTGAAGAAGGAAATGAGCAAGTTTTCCATTTCATTCGAGTCTCGGAACTTCTTGTTGCGTAAGTGATGCTCCAGAGAACGGAAGAGATGAAAATTGTTTGGTGCCAAGTCCAGTGAATATGGCGGATGCCCAAGAATCTCCCAGTCCCAACTCATCGACGTTTCCTTTTTAATTCGCTCAACTTTGATCAACTCCACGCGGGCGCCCAAATTTTGGCTTGTCTGTGATCTCCTCCTTTCCATTGCGAAACTTTGAAAACTACTGCTTGGCTGTCGATCGCTCAAATATTCTCTTCTTGCTCTTTGGTCAGCTCCATCTTAAAATAAGTATAGGAAAATTATACATCTAAATAATCAGGAGAAAATAGTCACTCTGATGGTACCAAAAACATAAAAAATGGTTGAAAAGCGAAAATTTTCGATAAATATTTTGAAAGGTCGGGAACTTTTTCGATGCCTATTAATTCTTATTTCATTCGTAGCGTAAAAGTCTATCAGTCAGGTCACCGTTTTCATTTCTTATATTTTCCTTAAATCTTTGTTTTACCCCTCCTGTCTCCGTGTCTCCTATTCTGGCATTGAAGTCTCCCATAACAATTATTATGTGGTTATTTGGTATTACATAAATTAAGTCCTGCAATTTCACATAAACATCTTGTCTCTCTTTTTTTAGTTTGCAGTTTTTTGATGCGTATAATCCAATCAAATAAATTTTATTTCTCTTTGTTTTCATTGTAACCATTATTATTCTTTGTGACTTATACTGGCCACCCTCTATGCAGTTCTTATAATCTTTTTTACTATCACTGCTACTCCTTCTTTTGCTCTCGTACTTTTGAGTACCCGCTGTAAACTAAAATATAATCTTTTATTAGTGACTTTTATCTTTTTTCTTCGTTTTCTGTAAAGCACATACATCGATTTCATATCCTTATAGCTCTTTTTCTATTTCTTGGTCTCTGTTGTTCAATGATTTAATGATCTATGTCGCCTGTTTTAGTATTTCGTTCGTCTGTCATATTTTTAACTGGTTTTTCGCGTGGGTTATTAACATTCTAGCTGTTCATTTTTGGAGCCTTTTACCTTCCACTGCTAACCTGATCTACCAACCCCCAACCTAGAGAACCAGAATTTTTTTGTAGGAGTTTATTCTCTTAGCATATATATTCCAGCTTTGAGGCGCCGGAGATCCGCCTTTCACCCTCCTCCGCTTGCTACATAACGTACACACATTGTACGCCATGCACTGCCCGGGAGAAACGAGTAGGACGTGGAAGTATGATTTGCTGGTAGAGCTGACAATTCAGTAAGCATTTCTCAAGATAGATGCGAAAGCTTTCACGACCGGTGTTATGGTGCATCGTGTGGTTGGTTCTCGGGTTATAAGGCCGTGGTCGGAGTTCAGAAACTCTTGACGTTTCGTCCACAACTGCGGCAGACATCTTCAGAAGGAAATCTTCTAAAAATTAAGTGACTGTCTCGTGCGTTTACGCTTTTATAGTCGTGCGAGTATAGTAGGGATGGTGTTGGGGGGCATCGTTGACGTCACCGGGATGGTAAATGACGTGATCGGGCTAACTGCTGACGTCAATCGTGACGTTGCAAGTAGTATTTCTGACGTCACTCGCTCTTTTACCGTATCGAGGTCTGTTTTGTGCCCCTTGAGAGCGACAAACCAAGACCTAGGTAGATTAAATCCGTCGTCCTTGTTAACATTATTTTTATATTTATAAATTTCCACCAGCTCTCTGTATAATATCGGGTAGTAATTCCTACAGTTGGATAAAACATGTGTTTGCCCAAATTCCATCTCTTGGTTAGGATTTTGCAAAGCATGTTCAGCAACTGCTGATTTATCGGGTTGCTTAAGACATAGAAGACGTTTGTGTTCCTTTATCCTGGTAGTAATCGTTTCGCCCGTGGTCCCAATGTAGACTTGCTTGCATGAGCAAGGTATGCAGTATACCCCTGGTGTATCCTGTGGGTTTCTTGTATCTTTGGCAGGTCTAAGCAAATCCCGTATCTTGGTGGTGGTAGTAGCCGATTTTGGTTGCGTTTTTCCTGTGAATTTGTTGGGTTTGACTGCTCTGCTTCTCTCCGTCCTCGAATAGCCATTCCCCTGTAAGGCTTGTTCCAAATGTTTGTGTTCTTTATCCAGAAACTGTGGTTGGCATATACGTCGTGCTCGATCTAGCAATGTTTTCACAAATGTTCTTTTTTGACTCGTGTGGTGATTCGACTACTTATGAAGATATCTGTCCGTATGCGTGGGTTTTCTGTACACTGTGTGTTGTAAATGTCCATTTTCCGATTTCGACACCTGTACATCTAAGAAAGCAATCCTATCTTCCGATTCCAGTTCCATGGTAAACTGTATGCTTGGGTGTATGGAATTCAGGTGCATAAGAAATTGTGGTAGGGTCTCCTTTCCGTGTCTCCATATTACAAAGGTCTCATCGACGTATCTAAGCCATATCGCGGGTTTTAAAAGTGCTGTAATGATGGCGAACTCTTCGAATTTCTCCATGTAGTAATTAGCGATTACAAGGCTAAGTGGGCTGCCCATTGCTACCCCGTCTTTTTGTTCGTAATATACGCCCTGCCAAACAAAGTAACTGGACGTAGGGCACTGCTGAAATAGCTGTAAGATATCGTTGGGAAAAATTTTCTTCAGGTGATCCAGAGCATCTCGAATCGGTACTTTGTTAAATAGGGAAGTTACATTGAAGCTAACCATTAGATTTTCTCCCTGTAGCTGGATGTCTTGAAACTGGTTGACAAAATATGCGGAGTCCTTGATGTAACTGCTGGTATGTCCAATGTACGGTTGTAACAGACTGGATAAGTATTTGGCCAACTTGTAGGTAGGACCCCCGATAGCACTGACAATGGGCTGTAGCGGTACCTCGTCTTTGGAGAGCCCGTATATTCTTGGGGGCAGCGCCTCTAATGTTATTAGTCTGTTTTTGGTGGTGTCATCCAGAGAGGAACTCTTTATCAGTTGCTCGTGTCGCGTAGTATCCGCGATGTGGGATCACGTTTGAGCACGGTGTAAGTGTTTGCGTCGAGTAGTTCGGTCATCTTCTTTGTGTAGTCCTCCTGTGCTAGTACAACAGTGGCGTTTTATCTGCTGGTAAAATAATTATGGTGTCATCATTCTTGAGTTCACGTAGAGCCTTTAATTCTAACCTGGATAAATTCTTCTTAGGTGACTTAGCACGGCGCAGGATGCGTGAAGTCTCGACTCGTACTTCCTCTGTTTCGTCTGTTGGAAGGTTTCGTAAGCCTGCTTCTACGTTAGCTATAATGTCCTCTACCGGAATGGATTTGGGTGTTACGGCAAACTTTTCACCTTTGCTAAGAGCGCTGATGGATTTCTGGCTAAGCTCGTGTTTTGAAAAAGTTTATAACAGTTTGCTTGTAATCCAGTGGTGTGACAGCTATTTTGTTCTATAAACGCTGAAACTTAGAAGATTGTCTAACGGTGGCGGCCGCTCCGTGCTTCTCTGCAGAATGGAAAGTGATGCGTTCTACAGTATCCCAGTCATCTTTATGAATTCTGCTGGCCAAGCTGACATGGTCTTGCATCAGTTCTAGTGAACACAGAGCAAGGGGTTTTCTAGTAGCGTGCACTTGTTTTCTGACTAAGGGAGCTTCTGTTTTTCGGAATTTGCTTAGACCAGGCAAAGATACAAGAAACCCACGGGCCGAATGATTACTACCAGGATAAAGGAACACAAACGTCATCTACGTCTTAATCAACCCGATAAATCAGCAGTTGTTGATCATGCTTTCGAAAATCCTAACCATGTAGAATTTGGACAAACACAAGTTTTATCCACTGTAGGAATTACTACCCGAGATTATACAGAGAGGCGGTGGAGATTTATAAATATAAAAATAATTTTAACAGAGACGACGGATTTAATCTACCTAGGTCTTGGTTTGTCGCTCTCAAGGAGTAAAAAACAGACCGCGATACGGCGAAAGAGTGAGTGACGTCCTGCAATGTCCCGATTGACGTCAGCAGCTAGCCCGATCACGTCATCTACCATCCCGATGACGTCAACCACGCCTCCCCAACACCATCCCTACTATACTCGCACGAGTATAAAAGTGTAAACGCACGGGACAGCCACTTAATTTTTAGAAGATTTTCTTCTGAAGATGTCTGCCGCAGTTGTGGATGAAACGTCAAGAGTTTCTGAACTCCGACCACGGCCTTATAACCCGAGAACCAACCATAAGATGCACCATTTCTCAAGATTTTAGTGCTGTGCAGGCCTCGGCAGTCCATACTGCCCTCGAGATCCTTTACTAACCTGTACCCCCCAGCTAACATAATTGAAGTTTAAAAGTACTTGACATACACTTTATTGGTCTGATTATCAAAACTCCTGTCTGCAAAGAGATTTCAGTAAAATAAGGCCAAAAATGGTATTTTGATTTACTATAATCATATACGGTAAAAAATTCCTTGTAGTTAAATTAAGGAAATTACCAAAAATAATTTATGGCAAACATATGATCCATAACAAACACAAAAAAACGGAACAAGCTATATGTTCTCTTGTTTATGCCATAATGATGTACGACGAACGTAGTGGAGATAGTAAATAAACTTAAAATGTCTACAAGATACTTTTATCATAAATAATGTGTCCAATTACAAAAATATCATTAAAATATAATTTAAAAAATTTGAATATTATATTTTTGTTGCCCGTTTCAAAGTTTCTTGCAAATAGCTTTGTGTACTGCCACTTTCGTATAGGCACAACGGACAGTCTAAGATCTATGGCGACATTCCCGGACAATATAGCGGGACCGCGCACTCATCCAACTTCATCCTCCGTGTTTAGACCTAATGCGTGTTCTTGTTGATATCTTAAGCACACTAAGGGGGCATTAAAGGCGTTTAAATGAGATAATTAGTTTTCATAACTTTACCGGTGTATAAGTTGGGGAGAGCACTTTCCGCGGCGAAATTATGGCGTGTACTTTGGTGACGGGCTGTCTAACTACACGGCAACTTTTATTCAAATTGCTGATTTTCCCGTGTGATACAATAATGGGGGGTAGGCCCGATATTAAATTAGCCTGTTCGAGGGGCCGCGGCACGCCAGACTTCCCGCGCGTTTTTGACGGTCTGGGTTCTGACTTGTGCGCCCCGTTTCTGGAAGCTTTTGATGCTTTTACTGTACTGCGGGCAATTGAAGCGGTGTTTGTAATATGAAACAAAGAGTGCAATGTTTAGCGTTACGATAGTACAAGAGCAACAACTTTGCCGAGAACTACAAAAGACCTAGTCCAAATCGTTTTAGTTGTTACCGTTCGGTTGATTTTGCAATTACTTCTATTTTTAGTTCTTCTCTTATCATTTACTTAGTAATGCAATCATTTCTTGCAATAACTTTAACCATTTTCGGATATTTCATTTTCGTAGTAGATATTTTTGATTTTTTGTTTTGATAGTACTCAACCTTCGTTTGCCATATTAAAAACTGGTTTGTACATTGTATTGTATACAGTTATTTTAGCTTAATTCTTTCTATTTCTATGTATCTTTACTTCTATTTGAAGTTCTCTTTTTCTTATAAATCTTTTCTAATTAGTTGTGTAGATATCTTATGATTTTCTTTTCCTATTACCATACCTTTGTTTACTTCTTTATTTTTACATTTTTGTCATAAAGCTTTCTTTCATAATTTTGATTTGTACTGCAATTATTGTTTTGTTACTTCTATATAATAAAATATAATTACATAAGTCGTCAGCATATTCTTATTATCATCATCTTAGAATTCTTATAATTTGCTTTGTTTTGTTTTCTTTATTATATCATTTAATTCAATAAAAACTATTTTTCTTGGTATACTGTCAATCACTTTCTCTATGCCTAGAAATTGAATGTTATTTTTGTTTTCTTCAATTAATTGTTTTATTGTGAATATGTGTCTTTGTACTTTCAGCCCTTCCTCTCTATTTCTCTTTCTAACTATACCTTTACATCTTTTAAATTCTTTCTGTATTATTCTTTGGTATACCTTTAAATACTACATCAAGTATGGTAAACTTCCTGTAGTTTGTGAACTCTCTATTACTTGCCGATTTTCAGATATTTAATTATTTTGTTAAAATTTCAATGGCACGTGTTTCCAAATTCTTCACCAGTGTACCTGTTACCATCACGTCCCTCTGTTTTCTCTATTTTCAGCATTTTCACTGCTTTGACTACTTCTTCTATCTTTATATCACCTTGTTCTCCATATTCTATGCTATTTTCTGATTTTTTAATTTACTCCTCTTTTTTGTTACTTCTTGATCAGTACTTCGAATGTTTTTCATGTATTCTTTCTAACGTACAATTACATTGTCGTCATTTATTAATGTTCTGTTTTATTTTTTATTTCTACACTGCTTTTTACTAGGTGTGTAGGGTGACTGTTAGAGGTAGCACCTCTACTTCCAGTACTGTCGGGCTATCCGGGTAACTGGGTAGTCGTACTGGGGTTTTGGTCCTCAACATTCACCCAACTCTCATTTATGGCTCCTAGTAGCTGTAAAGATAAAACAGCGGCCACACACCGGTAAACTGTATCGACATACAGGCTAAATTAAATGAGGGGCAACCAGGGGCAACTTACAAGTATTGGATTTAATGACCCTGTTTGAAATAACTTTTGAAGATGGAAGCGGGTCTCTCAAAAAAAAACTGTAAATGAAGGTGGAAATCGAGGAGATTGGAACAGCTTCACTTATGGAACCTGATGGCGGCAGCGATGGACGCTACAACCGGCAATCAGTAGCGCGATACAGAAGGCAACGGAGAACCACTGTATTATTGTTCCAAGAAAATTACATGGCAGCACGAAACTTAATTACGGCCCCCAGACCTCGGCAGGTTTTAAGTAACCAGGGGGTGCTAAGAATCCCCGAGTGGAAAAATATTAATTCAACCATTAAATTGGGCACATGGAACGCCCGTAGCCTATATTCAGCTGGAAAATTAGCAAATCTCATCCAGAAGATGAAAAGAATAAATTTACAAATTTTAGGAATCAGTGAAGTACGATGGCCTAATTCTGGAATTCTAAGATCTGATGACAAAACCATATATTACTCAGGAAATCAAGACAAACATATAAATGGAGTAGCAATTGTAATAGACAGTTGAAGAATTTTACTCGCAAATCAGAGACATGACACGTTTGACAAAAGAATAAGATATAAACATCATAATGGGTGATCTGAACGCAAAAATTGGAAGTGGGGAAGTCAATGACATTGTAGGTAAATACAGCATAGGAGAAAGAAACGAACGAGGAGATCGGCTAATCCAATTCTGCCAAGAGGAAAATTACGTAATAAGCAACTCATGGTTCAAACTGCCAATTCGCAGACTATATACTTGGACTTATCCTCAAAACAGGAAGCACAGCATAGTTAGAAATCAAATCGACTATGTGCTTATAAATAAAAGATATCGTAGCAATATACTAAGTGCCAAGACATACCCGGGCACAGACATTGGATCAGATCATAACCCCATAATCATCAAAATGCGAGTCGAACTGAAAAAAATTATCAAGAAGAAGAAAACAAACAAAAAACTAAACGTGGATAAACTCCGAAATGCAGAAACAAAAATACAAGTAATAAATAATATAAATAAAGAAATAGCAAGTTTGATAAGTGATGGCTCACAAACAACAGGGTGCACACAAGATATTGATGATTTATGGCAAAAATTGAAAACAACGATACACACAGTTGGAAATGAAAGTCTGAAATTCAAAGGAGAAGAGAACTTTAAACAGAAGTGGATGACGAAAGAAATATTAGACCTAATGGATAGACGGCGAATTGTCAAAAATAACAATGAAACAGAATACAAACAAATAAATAGAATTATACAAATTAAAAAAGAAGCAAAAAATGGATGTGCGACAGATGTACAGAAATAGAAAGCTTGAACGAACAACACAACATGTTTGGTTTATATAAGAAAATAAAAGAAGTTGTCGGCACCGACTGAAAGAAAACGCAAATGATGATAAGAGATGACAGCAACAAAATAATAATGGACGAAACTGAGAAAATAAGAATCTGGGAACGATACATAGAAAAATTGTTTGACGACGAGAGACCAGAAACAATTATACAAAACAGAGGAGAAGCACAAAAAGGACCCACAATTCTAAAGCGAGAAGTAGAGAATGCAATACACCAAATAAATATAGAAAAAACCCCAGGACCGGATAACATATATATGGAACTAATTAAACTAATAAACGAAGACAACCTAAAGATACTAGTTGATTTGTATAATAAAATATATGAAACGGGTAACATTCCAAATGACTGGTTGGAATCAACATTTATTACTTTGCCTAAGAATGCAAATGCGAAATCTTGCAATGATTACAGATTAATAAGTCTCATGAGCAATGCCCTTAAAATACTCTTGAAGATAATGCAAAACCGAATATATAGAAAATGTGAAGAAGTAGTGAGTGACAACCAATTCGGCTTCAGAAATGGAATGGGAACGCGTGAAGCTCTCTTCTGCATACAAGAAATAATGCAGAAATGTAGAGATCAGAAAAAAGATGTGTATCTGTGCTTTCTCGATTATGAGAAAGCATTTGATAAAGTAAGACACATCAAACTCATAGAATGTTTGGAAAACATTGGCTTAGACGAAAGAGACATAAAACTAATCAAAAATCTTTATTGGAACCAACGTGCTAAAGTAATGGTAGAAGACACTGAAACAAACAAAGTAGAAATTAAACGCGGGGTACGTCAAGGCTGCATACTGTCCCCAATGTTATTTAATCTCTATTCGGAAGTAGTTTTTCAGAACGCCTTACACAACTGCAATTTAGGAATAAAAATAAACGGGAAACGATAAATAACATAAGATACGCGGATGACAGCGTACTAATTGCAGACAACCCTAGAGCATTACAACAGCTAATTAACAAAGTACACGAAGCAAGTTTACAAATGGGCCTAACAATCAATACTAAGAAAACAAAATCATGCAAGTGAGTAAAAATCCTAGGGGTATAAATTTTACAATTGATGGCAACGCTTTAGAAGAAGTTGGAAAATTCAAATATTTAGGTTGCTGGTTAAACTCAGATCTAAACTCAAATATAGAAATAAGGAGTAGAATAGAAATAGCTAGGCAAGGATTTATAAAAATGAAAACACTCCTGACAAATAAAAATCTAAATTTACAAATCAGATGGAGAATGGTAAAGAGTTATATATGGTCAATATTGTTATATGGAACGGAAGTCTGGACACTAAATAAACACGAGATAGACAAACTGCAAGCCTTTGAAATGTGGTTGATGAGACGAATACTTAAAATCCCATGGACAGCCAGGATTACAAACCAAGAGGTATTACAAAGAATGAACTGTAATAGAGAAATTATAACTACCATAAAAAGAAGAAAAACCGCCTACTTGGGACACCTAACAAGAAATAAAAAATATAACCTACCCCAACTTATCATACAGGGTAAGGTTGAAGGCAAACGCGGAAGGGGTAGAAGGAAAACTTGTTGGCTTAAGAATATAAGGCAGTGGACAGGCATGAATGTTCAACAAATATTTAGAGCAGCTGCAGAAAGAGAAACATTTGCCAATGTAATCGCCAACCTCTATTAAGAGAAGGCACGACAAGAAGAAGAAGCTTTTTACTAACACTCTTCTACGACTGTTGATTTGATTTGATTTCACTATTTGTTGACTTTGTTGGTTACATTTATCTGTTGCATTGTGTTTAGTGTTTTTTTTTCTAGTTGCGTGTCCGATTTCTTCCCTTTGAATTTTACTTTTCCTTTCATTTCTTTATCGCAACACTTATTTTTTGCGCTTTTATTTATGATGCTACTTTCGCATATTTATCAATTGAATTAGTTTATTTCTAGAAATTTTCTAGAATTGTGTTATTTGCGTTTTGTATTTAGTTTGTTTAACTCTTTATGTAATTGGACCTATTCCACCTGTATCTTTTATATTTTTATTATTTATTTTAGCTTATAATCTTTCCTTTTTCCTTGTTTCTATTTCTACACGTTTTTAACTTAATACTTCTATTTTTGACATTACCAGAAAGTTATCCCTCTGAAATTCGTTTTAACATTATACCTTTTACTTCTTTTTTTAGCGATTGATAATTATTATTTAGTCAATAATTGATTTATGCCTCTGGTTTATATTTTTATGGTGTATTTACATATTGTTTATGTTAAAAAATTAATTTTTTTATCATATTCTCTTACTCTTCTATTTAAGTTACTTACTGCTATTAGACGTCCCTTTGGATTTTTATTTTGTGCCAAAAATCTTTTTTGCATCATTTTTGTTTGCTATGAATACTATTAGTAAGGTGGTTTATATTTGTTTATTTGTTTATAATTATATCTGTAATGTTTTTTAATACTTATCTAACCACATATATATTTTGCTTGTCATGTTTTCTAATGCATCATGCACTGTTTATTACCTCTTCGTTCCGATCAACTACAGTGTACTTTTCATTTATGTTCTGTTGTGCCCAGAATATCTAAGTCCTATTAGTTGAACTTCTAATATTTCATGTTGCTATTTTCCAATTTTTTTCTTTCTTATTTGTGATTTGCACTTATTCTTCCCTTTTTAGTTTTTGATATTACATCCTTTATCTTTGCCTAATCCCCATCATTATATTCTTCCCCTTTTCTTTAGTTTTCTTGCTATCTTGCTTTACTTTCACAACTTATCTTTAACTGTTGTCCAATCCCATTTCATTCGTTTCCGTAGTTTCTTCTCTTTTAAACCTTTTCTCTTATTTATTCTTATATTATTCCTTCTTCAACTATTATATCGTTATTTTGGTATATAGGAACTCCCCCTTAGATATTTACCTTATGATTTCTTTCCATAATAGCTTTATCTTATAGGTTCTTTAACTTTATAAGACATGCTTTTTGATTAATTTTACTAACCGTTTGAACTTCTCCTTCAATTTTGAAGTGTCCCATAATATACTATATATACTATTTCTCAATGTATTTAATTCGATTTTGATTTTACTTTTTTTGCTATTCTATCAGACTCAGTATTCTTTTTTTGTTGTTTTTCGTTCTCTTTAATTATTTCTTTTAATTCTCCCTGTTGCTTCCTTATCAAAGACATCCATTTTTATTTTAAGCATTAGTCAGTTACGTTTTCCTTCTTTTTTGTTATAATCTTTGAGTGGTAATGTTATTATCTTTCTGTATATATTAAGCTTTTTGGTTTTATTTTATTATTTATTATTTGGAGAAGATGATTTCTTCACATTTTATTTTATTTTTGTGTACTACGTTGCAATGAAACACATAACAAATATGTTATGTAAAATATAGTTTTTTTGCTTGTGTTTAATGCTTTAGTTTTTATTTATAACACATGTATCTTTCTTATTTTGTATAGACGAAATTTTCAATATTCTTTTTATGTTTCATATGGGTGTTAGAATCCTCAACTCATTGCGTCTTTATTTAAATAGAACTTCTAAGTACAGATAATTTGTAAAAATATTCTAAACAAATGTGCAAATGGACCGTATTATACTAAACCTGGGGCAAAATGTTAAATATTAATTTATTAAAATATTATATATAATTTAAGTATTAATAAATTAAAAATAGTAAATCACATATTTATGGGGTCGTCAAATAGAAGTTTTTGTAATCGTGGCATATAACTTGTACACCGGTTTTTGAAATATAGAACAGTATCTCTACACTTTTGCCGAGAAGAAGGGCCATTCGGTGCAAAACAGACAGCACACATAATTAACTTTAATATACTATTTTTTCCTCGCTTTCTTCTTTCCCTTATTCCTTTGTGTTGTGCTTTAGTTGAGAAAGTAAGCTTCTTTTTGCTAGCGAAATGTAAAAGTCAGGATGATTCTTCTTTTGTTCTCTAGAAGTTTTAAATTTGACTGCAACGTAGGCATAAGACGATACCTTTCCATATTTTTCTATTCTGTCTTCCATGCTTCGTGATGTATCAAAGACTGTTTTTTTAACATCTGTAGTAAATAGAACCACTGATAACTGCACGAGGCAGCCATATCTTTGCATGTTTGTTTGTTTTAGGAGAGGGGGTGAGTTTTCGTTTGCACTGTTGTTAGAGAGCCTTAATCAACTCTTGAAAAAGATTAATTTTTGCTTTACAAGGGCAAAAATATTCACTTGGTAAAAATCAACATATTAAAACAGGCTAGTCCAGGTAGCTTTCCTATAGACACTATCAAATAGTTGAAAGACTTACTAGAGACGAATCAGCCCTCTCCCTAAATAAATGCGCTCTTTTGATTTATAATTGCAAAACTATTAAAAATCCACACACAATTCTGGTGAATGCATGTTGTGGATGATGTGTGGGGAAATACAAATCACGTCGATTTTGTGTTTCTACGCAAACTTTATGATATTGATTAGCTTGCAACTTTAGTTATTATCAAACAGGAAATCCTATATTTCTTTGTAGATTTGGCAAAGAAGTGGAAGTTTCTGATATATTTGGGAAAATCAGCAGTTATTTAGGCAGTGAAGCTTTTGAAGTAGTACTACCCCAATCGAATGTATTGTTTCAAATGCAATGATATCGGTAACTCTTTATGCATTGTTAATTGCACCAAACAGAAGCCAAATGATTGAGGTACATATAACAATATTGCTCTTCTATGTGCTTTTATGCGTATTTCTGCTTGTGTGCTTGAATGTAAATTCTGTCAGTCTGTTTTTATGCTTTTTATGCTTTCACCTACTCATTTTTTTTCATTTTCAGTAACCATTATAGATGAGCAACTTACACTTCTCTTTTATCAGCGTGTTCCTTTATAATTCTTTCAAAGCGATCAAAAAATTTGTTAACATTATTAATTAACATTATTGATAATTTTTTTATTCCACTCGCAGTTGTTTTTGATTTTTTTATAAATATTTCAGAATATCTTTTAAAAATGCCAAATTATTTTGATATTTTGCTTTTTTTACATCGGTGAGTTATAAAGCCGTCTTACATACATCCTTTATTAGTCTAAATATTCTAAGCTTCAGTGCCGACTCTCTGTCTATTCCTTTGTCTTTTTTTGTGAGCATGTCTGTTTCTACTTTTGACCTAATTTTTGAGAATTGATTGCTTTTAGTATTTTCCTGATTATGTTCTCTTGAGACTATTCCTTTGTTGTACTCTTTCAGACATAATTCTTTACCGTTAGATTACAAAGATAAATAAAGTATTAAAAACACTAAAATACAGGCATTATTTACGTTCGCAGTAGACAAACAGCTCAATTCAATGAATACATGACTTATACCTCACCCCAACGCAACTCTTCTCGTATGCTTACATACTTGCTTATTTAATTAAGAAGGTATAAAAAACTTTCTTTACAATAATCCGGAAATTATTTGGATATTTTCGTATTTTCCTGTGGCTCAGCTTGCCCATAAGCTCTTCCAAGAAGCTTCAATTTTCTAAAGTTGACCATAGCAACACTTCCTTATTAAGGTTGCTATGATAGGTTAAGCTACATGTGGAGGTATTGTCATAATGTCTTAAAGTTGCATGTGTTTTGGTGTTAGAATCATCAGTGAACAATGGATTGATGCCTTGAACTCTTGATTTGCTATTGCCAAACTTTAGACCAAAATAATAATCAGGTATCAGGTAATAGACGAGAAATGTTAAATGTTATATGTTTCAAGTTTGTAAATTGAGTTGTCTTATAACAGCTTTTTTTCAATATGGCTATTTCCCAATGCAATAATTGCACTTTCGGTGTCATTCTTTTAAGTCCTCTTTTTATGTTACCTAATATAACTGCTCTCGAAACTTTCACGTCTTTTTAATTCCAAAGTGTTGTTATGACCCTTTATCATATAGGTGACTACTTAGGATTCTCTATAAAAAAGCTTCCTTGATATTAAGGAATCTCTTAATCTCTATGTTAAATACTTTGATTTCTCCTCACTGTGGTTTCACTCTTCTTTTCATGTTTTCTTTCCAACACTACTTTCAGTGAAACTTATGCTTCCATAGCAACCACCGGTTGTTAAACACATATTTCCACAGATATTTTTCTCCACAGTATTATTTTTACATATAACTCTTTCCAAAGCTTTAAAAACATTTTTTCTTACCTGTTTTTACTTTTTTCGAAAGTGTTCTTCTGCAGTTACTTTTATTTGCTACAATTCCTCTACTAACGTTCTACTCAAACTTTTAGATTGCTCTTTTCCTTTTTTTAATTCTTGTAACTCTCTTTGAATTTTTCTATTATACTTCTAGAATATTCTTGTGATTGTGTATGACTCTTCTTTTAAGACTTTGACATTTTTTTCGCTTTACTTTCTTCTTTACCTCTTTGTTTAAAAGTTTATGCTATTATATAAAACTTTCGATTAAGTTTCTAATCTACTATTTGATGTGTATTTATTTGTCTTAATCCTCGGCAGTTCGATTCTAGTTTTCGCTCAAAATTACAAACTTTGTCCTATTTCTTCTCTCACCTTCTGCTATAATGCATCTAGATTTATTATTGTAATCAAAAACGTGTCCAAAATTTCACCTTCATCAATCAGAACTTATAAAAGTGTTTTATTTGCTACATTTTTTATTAATCAGTTTTCTTTAATTATTGTCTTATATATTTTTGTTAGTGCGTAAACTTCACATATTAATACTTGTATTTTCCTTATTTACATTTTTAACATTTTGTTTGCGTCTACAATAATATGAAAGAATGTTTTTGATTAATAAATTTTAAAGCTCCTTAAAAACATGATTAGTGATTGCAAAAACAATTTAGTTAATTAAAGTATGTACGCAACTTTAATTAAGAAAAGCGTAGTTAACAAGTTTTACTACTTTATAATAATGTCTTCTAGGGCAAACTGAAATTGTAATTGCCGCTAGCTATTAAGGTAATTTTGTGGACCTTCCTGCAACTTTCATAGAGAAAAGTAAAGCAAATGTTGGAACAACGGTTTTCTTCTGCAACTTGCTCTAGGAAATATACTGAAATACTGAAATTCTAATTAATTAAATAATAAAATATTAACTTTGCGATGAAGTTTGTAAAGTTGCGATTGAATAAGTTACTATTTGAAGTTCTTGTTAAGTTCTTTAGTGTGGTTTTAAAATAAGATTCAAATTAGTACTCTGTAACTTTGTATGTATTTTACTGGGTCAGCTGTGCTCGGTTATAGCAAAAACCCTAGTCGGGGTGTCACGAAAGGTTAATTACTGCTAACTTGAGTTAGACTAAGAATGTGTTCAAAGCTTAACTAAAATTTATTTTTATTATTTAAAGCCTATTAAAAAAACACTCGACAGTGTTTACCAATGAGAAAAAAGGAAAATTAATCAACGTCAACCCGACTGTATTTTAAATTTTCTATTTAAAATAACGAAGATTACAATTTTAGGCTTCTATACCTGAAAGGCCTAATGAAATCGGCACGGACGTCCGTCGCTAGTTTCCACTCGAGAACTACTGAACCTAAAGACATAAGGAGGGTATCGTTCGAAAGCCTATGGCCTATCGGGTTCACATCTGCGAGCTGGTATACGTGGGATGTCCTACAACAATGCAATAAAGTTTTTTTAGCGAACCCAGCTTTCAATATGTCATTCCTTATAACTATTGATGAAGGCAGCTTCTAAGCTAAAGAATAGCTTCTATTTCTGTCATTTCTGACATCAGTCACGCCTTATAATTTTTGATATGTAATAGATTTCAGTATTCAACTAAGGTCTATAAATCAAGCCCAGACGCCAAAAATTAGCCTGATCGAAAATTCTCGAGAACACGTTGACCGAAGGTGGCCGCAAATTTTTGTTTATGTATAGAAGCCCCAGTAAAAAAAGAGTTTCACGTTCGTACTTCTTTATGATCTGCAAAAGCTAATGAAATCAGTGTATTTAAAAGCTGAACTCAATAGCACATTGAAATTGAGCTTATTCCTTGAAATACGAGGTGCGTTTAAGTTCTAAGGTCTCCACTCTGAAAAAATACGTACTTAAGAAACTTGAAATTTATGTTAATTGTCAACGTAATCTCCATCTAGACGCATACATTTTTCACAACGTCGTTGCCATGATTCCGTGGCTGCTGAGAACATTTCTTTAGGGGTGTGTTTTGCCCACTGTAAAATTGCTGGTGCAACAGCGGCTCGATTGGAAAATGAGCGGTCACGAGAGTATCCTTCGTAGTTGAAAGTGTATGGCGGCACCACATATCGACATGTCCTAACATAATGCCAGCCGCGCGGCCTTGGGTTTGTTGATCAGCATTCGTGGAAGCCACCTTGAAGATGCTTTCCGCATTTTCAGATTATCATGCAAAATAGATTCGCAGATTCTACGGAAATACCAAGATTAGAGGCGATGTCACGCACACCTAATCGACGGTTTTCCATAACAACTTGCTCCACTTGCAAATTATTTTTTGGCTCAGTTGGTTTGTGGCCGAGGCTGCTTCGGTTCGTTGTCACACAACTGTCAACTTTTTTTAAACTTTCGCACTACGAACGCACATCTTTAACATCCACAACGCCTTCAGCGCATGTCTCATTCAACTGACGATGAATTTCGATGGTCTTTTCGTCAAGCAAGGGGAGAAAACGAAAACTTTATTTTAAATATACAAAACAACGCTCCCTGCAATGGCGGTAATTTTACCTGAGTGCATTATATGGTACTGCCATATATACTAGTGTTGGGAATAAGTACTTCCACGAAGCAAAAGAATTAGCCCAATATCGGAACGTAGGAACCTGCAATTAGGAGTGCAAGTCTGCCCAATTACGCAATGTTTACCAGGAGGAACCACCCCCCACGCACAATATCTGGAGAATAAAAGAGTGCCTCACGCCAGTCCCAGACAGTTCACTGCCGCTACTCGAAAGTCTTCGAACTGGACCTCATCGAATTGCGCTCGCCACTAGGCACAGGATCTTGCCGAATCGTGAGCCACCTCCGACAACTACGTACAAAAAAGTACAATCGAAACCAATGGCAAGCCTACTGCCGAAGAACACCGGTACCAGAACCGCTGTCCTGCATGGCTCCTGAAAGAGCTGTTCGGTGAATCTCCACCCCCCGTGAAACCGGCAGCGGCGTCACCGACCGAAGAACGTTTCCAGCGCTTCCTGCGAACACTGTTTGGGTCACCACCGAATTGCCAGAACCAACCCTTAGGGTACGCTTACGCCAGGGACAGCACTTTCGTAGCCATAATAAACTCTTGTTGTAAATAATTAATGTAAAAAAGCGTCTGTAAATAAAAATTATATGTGAGGAATATTAGTTATATCGTCCCCACACTAGAAATTCAGAAATATTTCCCACATCTAAAATTAACTGCATCTTTCTACTTACTCTCACTCCCGAGAAAACAATTTGGAGGCCTTAGAACTTGTACGCATCTCGTACTGCTTACAAAAAGTCTTTTCCAATTTTGGTTATAATGCAATTTTATTTTGTATTATATATATTTTGAAAACAGGACTACCAATATAATATCGAAAGTATAACTTTCGAAACCAGTGCGTGGGTTAACACAAGTTGCAGCAATATTGTAACGCTTAGAAGAAAAGAGTCATTTGTGCAGTTGTAAACAAAGCGGAAAATCATGCAAATAGACAATCATGAACAAGCATGCTATATGCTGCTTTATTCATCTATATGAGGTTGGTGGCTGTGCAAATAAGCGTAGCACTGAATCAAAAATTTGTTTTTTAGGTATAACATAAGAGTTAAAAGGCTGCAAGAAATGTGTTGTGAAAGGCAACAGCAGCTAGCGTCCGGTAAATGCGCGCGCAAACAGCATATTGCCCATTGTGTCCGACTTGGTAGTAGATAACCAATCGGTAGCGGGTAGGTACTACTTTACGATCACGGTAAAGTATAGACCTGCTTCAGGAACCTAGCGATCCTGCCTACGCGAGCTCTTGATTGTTCCCATCTCCTGAAACAGGGAGCAATCATGTCCCAGCCTAATTCCTTACCTACATTATATATCCCTACCTATCCTCACTCCCCTCACCAACACGCTTGGCCAGCGCGGTGAGTCATGGCTAAACACCCCCCAACAAAGTATGAAATGTCGAATTTAAAAACATATTTACCCCAGGTGAGTAGAGCAAACAGCTCATAATCTCACCCTGTTAATACAGTCAGCCTTATGGATTCTGGGGGAAGCAGAAATTCGAATAGCAAACAGACGATGAGAAGACAACAAAAAGCCAAACATACTATGTACATATCCAACTTTAATGTCAGAACATTAGCGTCAGAAGAAAAACTAGCAGAGCTAGAATTGAACAAAATCAAATGGACCGTTGTAGGATTATCAGAGGTCAGAAGGCGTGGAGAGGCTTGCGTCACCCTACAAAGTGGGCATATACTGTTCTACAGAGGAAATGAAGAAAACAAAATCGGAGGAGTCGCATTACTAATAAATAAAAACACAGCAGCTAATATAACACGGTATAAAAGTATATCTGAAAGCGTAATTCTAATAGAAATAAAAATTAATAAACAATACCGACTAAAAATAATACAGGCATACGCACCGACAACAGGCTACGAAGACGAAGAAGTCGAAAAATTCTACGAAGACATAAGCAGAGCAATGCAAAGTAGTAAAACAGAATACACATTGATATTGGGAGATTTTAATGCTAAAATTGGCAAACAAGAAGAGAACAATGAACTAGGGATGGGACCATTCGGCTCAGGAACGCGAAACGATAGAGGAGATATGCTTATCAACTATGTCCAAGAAAATAACTTATATTAATGAATACGTTCTTTAAAAAACCTGATCAAAGACGATGGACTTGGCAAAGCCCTGACGGAACAACAAGAAATGAAACTGATTTCATAATCAGTAATAACAGAAACATTGTAAGGGACACGAACATACTAAATACAATATGCGTAGGGAGCGATCACCATATGGTGAGAGCTAAGATATACATCAACACAAAAATTGAAAGACGGAAATATATACAGAATAAACACAGTCAAATAGATACAAACAACCTAAAATTAAAAAAATCCCAATACCAAGAAGAAATACAACATCAAGTAAATCTCATAAACGACAATGAATCCCTAAATACTTTAATCACCAAAATAACACAATGTATAACAAAAACAGCAGAAAAAGTAGCAAAAAAGACAAACCAAAAGCAGAGAAGCGCACTCGATTTAATAGAAAAACGAAAACAGTTAAAAAGAGATGAAAGAAGTAACACACACGAAATTATAGAGATGAATAAAACAACCCGAAAAAAAATCAGAACAGACATTAGGAATTACAACAACAAAAAAGTAAAGGAAACATTAGAAGAAGGAAAGAGCCTAAAGAATACCATAAAGCTAATGAATGTAGGAAAAAATAACATAACAAAACTCATAAATGAAAGGAACGAAGAGATAACACAAACAGAACAAATTATAAAACTAATAGAAAACTTTTATCAAACACTATATGACACCAAAGTAAAACCACCAAACAGCAAAACAGAAACAAAAAGAATATTAGTTCAAAACATAGATTCGGAAGAAAATCTCTAAACAAAATGGCAAACGGAAAATCACCCGGTGAAGACAGAGTAATTGCAGAAATGCTTAAACACGGGGGAACTGGAATAATGTTACAGTGGTTTTACTATTTAAGAAAGGAGATAAAAGTAAAATAGGTAATTATAGGACAATTAGTCTCTTGTCAGTGATGTATAAACTCTTCATAAAGATAGTAACAGAACGACTAACAAACAAACTAGACAACTATCAACCCAGAGAACAAGCCGGATTTCGGAAGGGATTTGGTACACTTGATCACCTGCAAACCATCAGAATCTTGTTAGAGAAAGCCAACAAGTACAATATGACATTATGGATCGCTTTCATAGACTACGAGAAAGCATTTGACTCCATCAAAACTTGGGCAATTCTAAATGCATTGAGTAACAGTAGGATAGATCACAGATACACTACACTAATACAGAACATATACAAAAGATATTGCGATCGATGGAGAAAATTTAAATCACTTGCGCTTCGCCGATGATATCGTACTAACAAGTAAAAGTAGAGAAGAACTGGAAAGAATGTTAGTTGAATTAAATGAAAAATCAAAACAAATCGGCATAGAAATGAACATTCATAAAACAAAATATATGACTAATGAACTGATAGAAAATGATACGAAAAGATAATAATAGAAGAGCAAATAATAGAGAAAGTGGACTCATACATATACCTTGGTCAAAAAATACAGCTTACTAAAAATAACCTAAAAGCAGACCTCACAAGAAGGATATCGTTAGCATGGACAACTTTTGGGAAACTGCATATGATTTTTAAATCACAACTTCCTAACACACTTAAAGCTCGAACATTTAACGAACACGTTCTCCCAGTATTGACTTATGGTACTGAAAGCTGGGCAATCAATAAAGGCATAATCACAAGATTACAAACTACCCAAAGGGCGATGGAAAGACGTATGTTGGGAGACCATATAACAAACACCGAAATTTGAAAGCGATCAAAAGTAACCGATGTGGGATACCGCATATGCAAATTAAAATGGAACTGAACCGGCCACATAGCGAGAATGCAGGACAACCCATGGACTCGCAAACTGATTGAATGGCGGCCTAGAGCTGAAAAAAGAAGCAAAGGACGCCCGTTGACAAGGCGGACGGACGACATAAAGAGACGCGCAGGCCATAATTGGATGCAAAGAGCAAGAAATAGACAAGAATGGAATATGTTAGGGAGGCTTACATCCGACGATGGATGACATAGCTGATGATGATGAATGAAACCAATCACATTTGAAATGAACCATTGCATACCACCATCCATAAGGACTTCAAGATGACAAAGATCTCTGAAAAAGAAATCTTCATACTCTTCTGCCAAGAATTTCTGTAGTTGTATATGGAATTTTGCCATAGCAGACAAACTATGGTTATGGTACGAAAATTCCAGTCTATGAAATGGCAGCAGGTTGAAAGATTTTTAAGAAGCCACAGCCACGATTCTAAGACAAATTGCAATTGTTCTTTGTAATGAAAAGAAAATGCTGCTAATGGATTAAACCCCCCCCCTGAACATTACAAATGAATTGTACTGCAATTAACTGAAGTGGTTCTGCCGACTTATTCAACCACGTTGCCATCGGAAATGAATACAGAGTGCGTTATTTTAACTTAATAATACTCGTTCATATGTCTTTTACCCTGCAGGCTCTTAGACGCACCGTGCTGCCTTACGCCCAAATGCTGATTTCTAACACAGACATTGAAGGGAAATATCTCTAAAGACATAATGTATATTCACTCGCTTCTAATAAGTGATTAGTGAATAGAAAATAATTGTAATACTAATCATTTTTGAAAACATCAAGTAAAATTCTCCTTTCTCAATGAGTTTCCCATTAAAAGTTTATCGTTTTCAGATGGCAATATATTTACTCAGATTTCTTATTTTACGACTGGTTTTCCTTTCTTGTCCATCCATCTTTTTCTATTTTCTCAACGTGCCCATATCATCAAGGTGCTTTACTTTCTGGTCCTCTTGTAACTGGTTGATGATATTGCTATAGTTTCTGTTGTCTACTAAACTTAAGGTTTACGTTGTTCTTTTTCCTAACTTCGTCTGCTATATTTTCCACGATCCCGGTGGGAGACAAATTTACTTCACGGACGCGACTATGCCCACGCGAGCCTTGATTCTTTCTCAATTCCTATTTTAGAGAGTAATTATGTTCCAAACATAATCTTGCCGATATCTTTTATATTTTCCCATCCCTATGTGCCAACCTGTCTAAACAGTATATGGTTATTAAACCCTGGAAACATGATAAATTCTAAACAAAATGATAATGTACTCTAGATGGGGAGAACACCAAACGTAAAATCTCGCACCTCGAAAAAGGTCTAGTACCAAGTATTTTTTATTTTAGATATTTATAATCCGTGCATGATTTGACAATTTTATTATCTATTATCTTCTTCTTCTTTATGTTCCATCTCCGCTACGAAGTTTGGAAATCATCATAGCAATTTGCACTTTTGAAACTGTTGCTCTAAAGAGTTGATTGGAGCTACAGTTATACCATTCTCTAAGATTGCGCAGCCACGACATCCTTCTTCTTCCCACACTAGGTTTGCCCTTGATTTTTCCCTGCATGATAAGTTGCAACAGATAATAATGTTCCCCTGCATCACGTGTCCCAAATATTGAAGTTTGCGCTGTTTAATTTCATCCAATATTTCCTTTCCTGTTTATTCACTCTGTTTAAGACATCCGTATTCCTTATTTTTTCGACCCATGAGATTCTCAGAATTCTCCTATATGTCCACATCTCTAATGCTTCTAATTTTTCATAAGATGTTTGTTCAATGTCCATGCTTCCATTCCATATAAAAGTGTGGAGTGAACAAACATTTACTATTCGTAATTTAAGTGTTAGGGAGAGGTCTTTGCTGCATAGGACATTTCCATATTTAAGAATACATTTCTTGCTTGTTCTATCCTAGAGGTTATTTCGCTGGTATTATCATTTTTATCGTTGACTATAGTGCCTAAATATCTGTATTTCTTTACTCTTTCAATTGCTCTCCTTGAATATTTAAGTTAACGTTATAGTAGTTTCTTTTAGATAATCATGAATTTTGTTTTCTTTGTGTTTAGGCTTAGTCCCATTTCGTCACTAACCACCGCGATTCTTCCATTACTCTTTCCAGGTCTTCGAGGGTTCTGTGATTATGATGGTATCATCCGCATATCTGATGTTATTGATTGCAATTCCATTAACTCCCACGCCCGCCGTTTCATTTTCTAATACTTCGTTTATTACATGTTCTGAATAGAAGTTAAATAGAACTGGTGATAGGACGCACCCTTGTCTGACCCCTCGTTTGATCTCGATTTCTTCTGATGTTCGGTTTTCTATACGTATTGTCGCTTTTTGATTGTAGTAAAGATTGGCAATAATTTGAGGTCTCTTGTATCTATATTCTTATTTTCAGCAATTTCATTAGGATGTCATGTTTTACTTTGTCAAATGCTTTATTGTAATCTATAAACCAGACAAAGACGTCTTGGTTCATGTCAAGACACCGCTGGATTAATATATTATATGCCATAAGTGCTTCTCTCGTTCCCAGTCCCTTCCTAAACCCAATTGTGTGTTCCTATGGCTCCTCTAGTTTTCTATATAATCTGTGGTGGATAATTTTAAGAAATACTTTTAGTGTGTGACCCATAAGGCTAAATATCCTATACTCGTTGCAGTGTCGGGCGTTATTCTTTTTTGGAATGGCTACAAATGTGAAGATCAACCATTCTTCCGGAATAACGCCAGTTGTGTATATACTGTTGAATAATTCTTGTAGCGTATTAATATGTTCTTCTTCTAGCAGCTTAAGAACTTCACTTGGGAGATTGTCTGGTCCAGGTGCTTTTCCGGTTTTCGTATTTTTTTATGGCATATTTTATTTCTTCTACAGTTATATCAGGGCCACTTTCTTCTATCTTCCCTTCGTCTTCACTCGATTGTCTTGAAATAGTTTTTCTATAACTCCTTCCACAATTTTTTTTTCTCTCAACATCTGCTATTATTTTCCCATTTTCGTCTAATAAATACATGGTTTTTTTTTTGTAAGTCTTGTTGCTTCCCTTATCTTTTATGAAGATTATGTGCGTCGGATCTTTTCTAGTTTTTCGATCTCTTCGCATTTTTTTAAACCAAGCTTCCTTGGCCTGTCGAATTTTATAGCGAATTTCTTTTGTGGTTTTTGTATTCGTTCTTATTGTTTTGTTATGTCTTCGTTTGTCCATAAGTGCCAAGATTTCTTCTGTCATCCATCCCTTATTTTTATTTCTTTTTTTCTGTAAATGTTTTTCTGTTGGTGTTACTAAAGAAGTTTGAATGACAGCCAATTTAGGTTGATATCATCTGGAGAAGTTCTTCTGCTTTTCAAATTCCTATCGATATCCTTTTCACTTTTTCCTTGTACGCCTCATTTTCTAGGCACTTATAGTCAATACGAGTTGAACTGATGTTGCTGGCAATTTTTAAGCCGAACTTCCATTTTTGCAATTATAGGATTATGATTTGAGTTCACGTCTGCGCCTGGGTATGCCTTTATTGATTTTATACTATTTTTGTATCTGTTGTCAATTAGTAGATAATCTATCTGGTTACGGACAATTTTTCCTTATTGTCTTGAGGTGATACCCAAGTATACAATCTTCTTGGCGGTAATTTGTATAAAAGGTAATCACCATTTCATGCTCTTGACAGAACTGAATAAGTCGGTGGCCTCTTTCATTTCGTTCCCCTAAGGCATAATCTCCAACAACGTTTTGCACCCTGCCTGTCCCAACCTTGGCGTTAAAGTCGCCTAATAGAACTGTAATATCTCTACTTTTTGTCTGCTTAATGGCATCGTCGATTTCTTCATAGAATATTTCTATTTGTTCGTCCCTTTGTCGCCGTGGGTGCATAAACCTGTATTAAATTTAGTTTCCTGTGTTCTAATTTTATCTGTAATAGCATCACACGTTCAGAGAACGGAATAAAGTTTATGACTGAGTTGGCAAGTGTTTCTTAGCATGATTGCCACCCGTGTCTGTGCTGATTGTCCTTACTACCTGAGTAGTAAATTATATGTTGGCTACCAATTTGAATCTTCCTTCCTTTGTCCATCTTGTTTCACTGATGCCCAGAACATCATATCCATTCTGTTCATCTCTTGCGCTACATTGTGGGCTTTACCTGGTTCGTACATACTGGTTACATTCCACGTTCCGATTTTAAGGATGTCCTTTTTCTTCTCTTGTTTATGTTGTTTAACTTGTTAGTTCTTCAAAACTGTCTCCCCGGAGATCCGATTGGGAGACTATTAACCCGGAAAATTTCGATTTGAACTTTGCCATGATGATTGTACTAGGAAACCTTTGGATCTTTAATGCAGTGGTTTCCTTGCCTTCTGCATTCCCCTGCCATTGACCTGTTTGGTTCTTCTGCCTTTAGGGGCGATTTCTCCCTGGGACAAAGAGTGCCCTGACCTCAGTTACTCATCCGCTCTTGTCAGACCGTTGGCTGCTGAGGGAGACCGCTTATACCGGCGTTATCGGTGCCATTGTTTTGCTAGTTTTGGTCCGCCCCTAGTATTTTATTTCCCGGTCCCCCTAGCAGGCGTTCCTATCCGCCACCTGGGGAGGAGCTGGTTGGGATCTAGCAACCCCTATATCTATTATCAAATAGTTTAATTATCTACTAACGCTTATATGATTTGCTTTTATATTTAACCTTCATGCTTCTGACTCTTTTAGTTCGTGAAAAATTTTACAGAAAATGTTTTTTTTGATAGATAAACTTAGCAAAGCTAGATTTTAAAATTTAAAAATATATACGGTGTGTGCATCTCATGAAATTTTATCACCTATTTGAAGGAATTTTGGTGTTGAAGCTTAGCTATTTTATTGCTTTGGGTTAATCGTTCTTCTATTTTTAAATGTATTCTAGCATTTTTATATATCTTAAACCTCTCTTCCTTAACCTGTATTTACCTTACAATTTGCCCTATCAAAAATTTAGGCACATTATTGCATGCTTTTTCTAGGTTCGCAAATTATTTTTAGTTTTTTTTTTTTCTTTAATTTGCTTTATTCAGTACAATTTGGCTAAATATGACCGATTTGCCTTAAAATTATTTTGGTTTTTACTAAAACATTTTATTCGTTTTTTTACTTGTAACTTACTACCCTTCCAAATGCTCTTGCTATTGCTGATATTATACGTATCGTATATTTTGTCGTCTTCTTTGTACATACGAATTTTGAATGTGCTACTCCATTTATTTGGTGTGTATTTTACATTCTTTACATTTTGTAACATTTTAGTTAGGATTTTTATTAGTGCATATCTATGAGTCTTCAAACAAATTCTATTCTAGTAGTTCCTAAACCTGTTGGTTTATTATTTTTTTAATGCCACTTAATTAATAATAATAATTATTATTATTCAAATAATAGGATATTTTGTTAAATTTTGTTAGAAATGTTTCTTATCATATGCTAGTTAGTCGACTACTATAATATTCTATCAAATTATATTTTGATCTTATTGAACAATTGTTATATCAATAATTAAAGAATCTTTCTTCCACGTGTAGTAGTGTTTGGATTTGTGTTTGAAGAAAGTTTGTGCTACTATTACTGTTCTACTGATCTTACTATTCATATCGTCAAACAATATTAATTTATGTTGTCTACTCACTGTCTCTATTTGTTCGTATAAGAGCACCAAAAATACTTTTGCCTTATCAGCATGTCGCCACTGACAGAACATACCTATATTATTATTATAAGTTATTCACCTTTTAGAACCTGACTTTATATATAAAGATACTTTTTTTTGTTATTAGTTTCCTACTTTTTAATTTTGCTTACATGAGACATTTAAAAATTATTGGTATTCCTAATTTCATTACAGTCAATTCCCTTCAACGTCTATGTTCTTTTGCCATCATTGTAGTAATTTTCGTAAAGCTGCTTAAAAGCTATTTCTTAGGCATAATACGGCACTCTCCACTTGTGGACAGCCAATTAAAGCTAGTGGTAGAAGAAGAACGTCTTTTTTATTGTGCCAGACAGACAAATATTTGTCATAACACAACACGTATTGGTTATTAGGTGAGAAATTACGACTATAAATAGAATATAAAACTCCCGAAACTTTAAGGCAGCAAGTCTTCTAACACAAAGCTTGCACTCGAAGGCATCTTGCATGCTAGTGAGTATTCCTTGATGCGTATCCAACCAAATCTTCCACGAGAACAACTTTCATAAATCATTCAACGCATAAGTGAAATATACAATCATTTTTTAGTATTTTTTGCTATTTGATCGAAGGTTTGTTAATTAAAAAAAGATCAATGGGGATTTTGAGTAGTTCGTTAATTTTGATTTTTGACCGTATCTTTACATGGGACGTAGTTGTTAAATAAATTTAGACAGTTCGCTACATTCTTTAGTTGTTAAACGTCCTTGTTATCTCATTTGCGCATTTCGTGCTACAAATTTGCGTCAGAATTTTGGCGAAAATTATCGTCAAGATCCATATTTGGATTCACTAATTTAGTGCTTATCTCACATTGGCTTCTTTTTTAAGGGTTTTTTTCGTTATCGATTACAATAGAAAAGCAAATTTCAAAACATATTTTAAACAGATGATTAGAAATACTTTAAGTAGCTTATGTAACCTTTCCGTTACAAATTAAACTTACAATCGTATAGTATACCAAAATGATTTTTAAACATTTGTTTAGACTATTAAGCCTCCATATATTTTGTATATTGGGAAAAAAGAATTTATGTATTTCTCTATTTGATTGTGTACATCACCCTTGAGTCGTCCGTTCTTCATGGGTTCGGTGAAGAGGTCGCTGATGACTTGATTGCTATACGCAGTGTTGGAATCTTTGTATTTGATGGCAGAGGATCTGATTACATCATTTACAAAAGGGACGGTAAGGTCTGTATGTAGGGTTAAGTTAGAGATGTACCCTGGAGCACTCAGAACTCTCCGGAAAATCTTGGACTGACAGGTTTGGACAATCTTGATGCTGAGGATTTGCTGTAACCCAACACCTCAATCCCACAATTTCAAATCGGCTTAAGTATGATTAGATGTAATTTGTTTTCGGGTGATAACTGTAAGGAGCCAGTTTATGTTCTTGAGTTTCAAATTAAGTTTCTTAGTTTCAATATGAGCTTTTCACGTGTTTTATTTCATCTTGCATTGGTATAAGCTCGTTATTAATAGTGAAGGCTGATTGTTCGTTTTCTTATAAATACTATTTATGCCGATTTGTTCACGATAACATTGATTTTTCATGGTTTGATCCAGATTCGGGGAAGGACAAGGTAATGGCAGTATCATCGACAAAAGTTTCTAGCAGCATATTGTTTGATGCTGTAAATAAAAACGGTTCAAATGCACTGCCTCAAAGGACTCCTGCTCGAATCAGTTGCTAGGAGACAGCATCAACGTATTTGACCTGAAAAAATCAGCTTTCGAAGTAGGAGCTGAGAAGTAAATAAAATTTATCATAGTTGCTCTGTAGTCTTGTATAAGAGATCATTTTGCTAAATCTTATCGAAGGGTTAATGCACTTTGCAACATGTTTCTGTTACAGGTTTATCAGGTTTGACAACTATGGCTATTTGAGCAAACTTCCACTATAGGGGAAGTAGCATAGTTGTAGCATGCTATTGGATATGAGAGTTATTAGAACTACAGTTTTGCGAGAACGGTTTTTTAATACTTCACCAATGGTTAAGTCGTAGTCGGGTGCTTTTTGTGAGTTTAAGGATCGTATCTATTTATGGATTTCCGTAGGCACAAAAGCTCTCGGCAGGGGAGTTGGGTTTATTGTAAATGTATCGGCAAGATGTTCTGCAAAGACGTTTGCTTTTTCACCGTCTAATCGTGCCCAGATTAGAAGCAGATCAGGCTTTCTGATTGGGGATACGGCAACAGCTGACCTTTTGAATTTTTTAGCAGTTTTCCACAACAAATGATCATCTGTAAATAGGTTGGTGATATACGTTTGAAAAGAGTCAATTGCAAGCTTTTCTGATGGCCGACTGTAGATTGTAGATTAACCTATTAAGATGAGCTTTATCTAGCGGATTTCGGGAATTTTGCTACCTACGTCGAGCTTTGCGTTTTTCCTTAAGTTCTTTAATGTAGAGAGGAAGATTATAGTTGTCCAATACTGTCTTGTTGTTTTCCTCCTGAGGGTATGTCTTCCTTGATGGATCCATGTTTACTGCAGCCTATGGCTTACTGTAATTATCCTAATACAGTAAACTCACAACCAATCTGTAATTGATGTCCCCTGAATCAACAGATGCAGGTCCTTTACAAAGTGTGTCTGGGAGTCTTCCGGTTCCAGATGCGCAGCGCATCGCACTTGCATAGGATATGTAAAGCTGTTTCTGGTTTCTTGCTACAAAGTCTACATGGAAGGTCACTATTGAATTTACCAATTTTCCAGAGGTGTTCTTTAACAGTCGCATGTCCTGTGAGAAACCCTATAGCTACCTTTAGATGTGGCCTACTTAGGTTAAGGAGCTCTGCAGCTCTCTTTTGGCAAGGCCTCTTATTGAAGGTTTTTCTGAAATTATGCCCTGATTAAGTCTTCCAGTACATTCGATGATGAGTGCGCGTCCTCTGCTTAGTTAAGCTTTGAGAAGCACTTCGTGAAATTCCTAAAGCAGGTTTTGGACCGATATAGGCCTCACTAGCCAATTCATCGGCTTTCTCATTGCCGTAGACACCGCAATGCTCAGGTGCCCATAGCAGTTTCACCGTGTTATGTTCTGCCAATGCATTGAGTTCGTTGATGCATTTCTACACCAGTCTAGATGAAGCTTTAGTGCTTGATAAAACCTTTAAAGCTGCTTAGTTGTTTGATATAATATAGATCTGCTTGCTCCTATAAGCCCTCTTACCATTTTCACGCACCTACTGTAGTATGGCGTATATTTCTGTCTAAGAGACAGACCCAGGAGAAAGCTTAGCTCTACCCTGGGAGTCTCAGCATATATTGCAGCTCCGGTACCCACCTCGGTTTTAGAACCATCTGTGTGCCAGATTAGGCTACCAGGTGCAATTGCCTGTCTAAATGTTTCGCTTCTACCTCGATTCTGCATGATCACCTCGAAAAGAAAGTAATCACATATTTTTGAGATCATGTCGTCCGTCCTCATTTCAAACAGAGGGCCCTTCAGACTATAAATTATTCTAGTATAGCTTGTACCCGTTTGTGTCTTGTACAGTAAATGATGCAGCCTGTAGTGACCTAGTCTTGCTTTCCCCCTGAATCATTATGTGCAGAAGTGGTAGGTCTAGAAGAGTTTTCATTGCTGCAGTGGGCGTGGTTCTCATAACCTCTGTAATGCCCAAACAGACAAGACTTTGTACCTTGCCTAGTTTTAGTTTGGCGGTTTCTTGTGTAACTTTGTGCCACCAGACCAAACCTGAGTATGCAAGAGAGGGTCTAACCACTTTGGTATACAACCAGTTCACCATTTCTGGTTTCAGCCTCCACGACTTGTCGTACATTCGTCTGACATTAGCTAGAGTTGTTACCGATTTGTCGACTACTTTCTCAATATGACGCTCCAAGTAAGTTTAGAATCGAAAACGATTCCTAGATACGTTACTTCTCCCTATATGGTCATTTCTTTTTCGCCAAGGAAAAGAGGTGTAAGCTCCTCTAATTTTTTTCTTTGTGTAAAAGGTATAATTATGGTTTTTCCGGGACGTACCTTGAGGCCTTCCTGTTCACTTCATTCAGTTACCACGTTCAGAGCCCTCTGCATCCGTTCCCTGATCATGCCTACAAATTTCCCTTCCACCAAGACAACTAGGTCATCGGCATACCCTACAGAAAAGAATCCTTCAACTTTTAAGTTCCTTAAAAGTCTATCCCTTACCGGGTTCCATAGCAGGGGGGAAAGAACTCTCCCCTGAGGATACTCCCTCGCTACATGGACCATTATGGTTTCGTCATACACAGATGAATAAACCACCCTTCCTTTGAGCGTGCAATCTACCACCTGCAACAGGTTTCCTCCAAGCCACGCCTTTTCAGGACCGGGATTATGGAATTGAAATATGTACTGTCAAAGGCCCCTTCTACGTCCAGAAAGGCATATAGAAGGATCTCTTTGTTGTCCAGAGTTTTCTCTACTCTCCAGGTGAGGTAGCGAAGTGCTGTTTCAGTCGAAAAACCAGCTTGGTAGACAAATTGGTTCTTATATAGTGGTTAGTGTACCAGTATGCCTCCCCTAATATACTTGTCAAGCAGTTTTTCCAACGTCTTAAGCAGAAAGGACATAAGCCCGATCAGGCTTTAGTAAGTCTCCATAATTTTGGTAAGTAGTGTAGAGCCAAATTGGCTCTAAGTACCATGCAGATCTTTGTTATAAGAAGTCCGAGCCCTTCTGTAGCATGACAGAAATGATTCCGCCCGGTCCCTGAGATTTATATGCTTCAAATGAGTTATAGCCCATTTGATTTTGCTGAAAGTTACCACTTTTCTAGCAATCTGCCAGTATTCCCTTGATGCTGTGTTACCAAAATTAAGGAATGCTTAGTTTCTCCAGTCTGAGAACGACTGTTGTATAATTACAGATCCAGGAAAGTGTATCCGAGTGAGTTCGGTCAATGTTTTTTTACCTGTTTTGGTGTACTCTCCGGATTCAGACTTCAGGGTACCAATCAAATTGCAGTGAGAGTCTTTTGAGAGTACGTTTCGGAGTCTGATACAGTACCTCCTTTATGATGTTCTCTTTGCATCTCTCAATGCTTTGTTATAGGGATTCCCTGTAGGTATCACAGTCACCTGATATTTAAGCCCTGTTAAACAGTTTTCTTGCTTGTCTTTTCATGGTTGCAAAGTCTTTATTCCAGCAGGGTACATTCCTGCTAGAGGCCTTTACAACCAGAGAACAGTTTTTATTATACGCTGATATAACTGCATCAGTTAATTGATCCACAGCCATTTCAAGTTCAAGGTTATTATGAACTTTCCTTATCGTAATCGCCAAGTTTTGGTTTAGGTCCACCTTATAGGCTTCCCAGTCCATTTTACAAGGATTACGATAGTTTTCTATCACTCGCTGAATTCCAGCGATTTCGAACTTAATGTATCTGTGGTCTGAACAACTTTCCTAGTCAGATACTTGCCAGTATCTAAGAAAGTTACTTACAAAAGAAGTACCAAATGTTATATCAATTACTTCCCTTCTTCGTCTGGTTACGAAGGTTGGTTTGTTACCCTTATTCAATATGCCTAAATTATATGCCACAGTGAATTGTAAAATTAACTCACTTCTGATGTTGGTGTCGATGCTGCCCCATGAGAAGTGGTGTGCATTGGCATCGCAGCCAATGAGCATCTGCAGACCAAGCCAATGTTTCTGTAGTGTCTCACAAGCTCGTCCACTGCCCTAGGCGGTGGAGGATCCGGTTCATCAACTGGGAGGTACACCGATCCTAGTATGAGCTTTCTCGGTCTTCCTCCACTTGTTAGGATCACTGCTGCCATATCTTGTCTTGTTTCTGACTGGTGTGGCTATCTAGGAAGCATCCCGTATAAGGTTGGTTATGTACTGTACAGCTTTTTCAGCTTTATGAGTTTCCTTGATATTTTGAGTAACATAATCCTTGAATAATTTCCAGTCTAAACTTTTTGTGCAAAGGTAAAGTGGAGATTTTTTCTAGAATAATCTAGTACTTGGAGTAATTATAAGACCGTCATTTGAGCTCCGATCAGAACTAGGTTCAATTGCGGCATTTAATTTAGGTATGCCTTTGATTACGGCAAGAGCCAATAAGGTTGGGATTTTATTGACATCGTTGAGCTAATAGGTTGGTTCTCGTGTTGATATGTAGTTAAGACTTTTGTCTTGGAAAACTCTTAATAGATTTCGACATTTGGCGTAATTAGTTTAGATGCCCATGAGATATTTTTAGTTTTATAGTCGCCAGCAACCAGAAATGCTGCTCCAAGTTGAAATATAAAGCCCCGATGTTCGTCACAGGAAAGGGTAGGTCTCAGAGGACAAAAATTATACTTTGTATTTTGTTAGTTATATATGATTGTAAGATGTAATACTTTAAAGTTGACTGTATGATTGTGGCTGATCTCGCGTATGCGGTGCCGTCGGGATGGTTTGCCTAGTAAAGGGTTTAGGTGGGTATGTTGGTCATTGTTCTATAAGTTGAATGGTTTCCAGAAGTTAAAAGTATGCCAATTTTGTTTATTTTTAAAAATGCGGTTATTTCTAGAACGTGGTTAATTATCCCGTATCGCAATTCTTAGCGATGTAGCCATTATTTTGTTAGTTTAGGTATTTACGACAGTTGTAAGCTCAATATCATGCTCTTTTGATTAAGGCGTTCAAAAAACAAATTTTTAAGTTTATTTCAGAAATAAAAAGGGTTTGTCACTTACATCTATATTGTTGGAATTGTTTGAGAGACTGGTAGACCAGATGCTACTTGAGCGTAATTAATTGTGTTTTGTGGTAAATTGCTATTAAAGTGTTGATTTTTAGGGTTGTTATGTGATAAAAGGGTAGGTATGATTGGTGTCCCTAGATTATTTTTATTTCAAATATTAACTAGGTCGCTAGAAACTGTGTAACCTTTATAATTAGCAGGATGGTTGCCGATACAAAGTGCACATGTTGCTGGTGTTGCTCTGGTTTTTTTCTCTGTTTTGGTGTCTTGATATCCTCCGAATTTAACACATTTGAATGGTTTTGAGCAATACTTTTTGGAATGGCTATAGCATTAGCATTGAATTCTACCTGATTTAGTTCTAGGCGGTTCAACTCTGATCTTACAATGCTGTACGAATTCCAAAATAGCGGGGTTCTAAATTAACAACGAACATTGGGAGATGACTATATAGTCGACATTAGTGATGTCTTGTACTGTAGGGCCTTTAGGTCCTAGTTCATCTTTTATATGAGATATGGAATGGTTAAGATTACGTATAACCACACTGTAGGCTCTGTCCTGTTTTATTTAATAAGTATGGAGGATGATTTCTTCATCACGAACATGGTGTATTCATTTTCTGTATATATCAAGTTTTCTAGCGGTGATTTTTGTTGAACCATTGGACATGGTTTTAGTTGTATAAATTTTTTTTTTAGAAACCTTAACCAGGCAACCACCATGGCTCTGTAATCTTTAACTTCATATATATAAATTGGAAGAGGTTATGGGTCTTGTAGTTTAAAGCGGTATATACGTGCATTGGATGGGTCGGTTTCTGTTTGCGTAGTAGTACAATCTTCAACTAGAAGAGGCTGAAATCTATTTAAGGTTTTAAGCTGCTGGCCATTCTCTTCTAAGAATTGTCGACCTATTCTTTTTAAGTATTCACCTTCTGGCATGTGTGTTTCACATGTGCGTTCACCTTTATAATAGTCAACGCCCGATAATAAAATAAAAAGAAAACCTAAGCAGCAAACGTTTGTGAATAAAAAGAGAGTTTTTCCATCACTATCAAGTGAGTTGTGCTAGAAATTATCTAGTTTCGTCTCTTCCTCTACATTTGCTTGTTTGATTACCAAGTCATTGAGAAAAAACGAATCTGCGGGGGCCTAATCTTTCAACGTCGAGAACGGTTTATTACCGCTAAAGATGTATTGCCAGGGCTTAAATAAATTTTCAATCACCCTCATCCACCAGCCGTGCAGTTAATTTTTCACGTTTTCCTCCGGCAGAGGCGGCCCCCTTCCGTGCTGCGATTCCCACGATCGCCTCCCGCCTCCCGGGCCATCATTAATAATTTTACACGTGATGCTGATATCGCCAGATGTTATTCTTCTCGAAATAGCCGCGTGACTGATGGCGCCCAATTGATGGGCAGGCGGCGCGAGCGCGCGTCGCGGCGCCCGGGTTCAATCCCCGGAAATAAAGCCGCGGCCGCCGGCCGCCAAGCCATGCAGGCCGGAATCAATCGCGTACGCGGGGTGCCAACTCGCAATTATCCGGACTTATTAGGGCTCGTGTTCGACTCGCGCCGTGATTTGTTTTCGAAAACGGAAGCTGACAAAGTGTCCCAGGGGCGCTAATATCCCGCGATTTATGGCGAGGCGGGTTTTCGAAATTCCGCCTTAATTTCGCCGCGCGGCTAATGGGATTTTTGAATGTTCGCGGCCGTTATTAACTTGGCACGGTTAATAATAATTACAACGCCGATCCGCGAATCTATTACGCTCGGGGTTGAAATATGAACGTATTATTTGATAACGAATTCACCGCCGCTGAGCTCCTCTCCAGCTTCGCTCTCTATTCTTAATGTTTTCGTTTCAGTTTTACGATTATTAAATTCGGCCGACTGTGAACCGATTCTGATTAAAGTTGGGCGATGAATAATAAAGACCGATATTTCGATTCCGCTGGGTTAATTAAGAAAATATTATCGTTGCTCTTTCGTTCGGCGTCTAAACGCCTTTTACGTAACATCAATTTTTGCTCTAAGAGCCAACCTCTAAAGCAATACATGTAGTTTCTCTTACAATATTTTAGAACGTTTAGTTTTGGTTTATTCCATCTTCTTTTGTTTTTAGTATTTTTCCTTATAAATCAAGAAAACAAAACGATACGTAGAAATTCAGCATTTTAATTGTTGATGATGCTAGTACCAATATGTAATAGGATTAAAGTCTCAATTGATTTGAATGTAATTGAGTTGTGGTTGGACAATGAAAAATACAGTTAATAGGATAGTAATTTAACCACAACCAATGAGAACAAATAAATTATTTAATTTTTGGCGTAGGTCTACTTTATGTGAATAAAAACCAAGTTAGGGCAAATGACTCGAAACCGCTGAAGGTTTCAAATCGGCCCAGAGTTTAGAAAATCTACTCATATACACTAATCTATTTTAATCTATACCGCAGTTTCCATCTGTTTAATTTTTAATATGCAGGAGTTTGCATTTTGCACTAATTTGTGCAACCTTTGGGCACGTCTTACAAATTTCCACTTACACGTAACGTCTCATACCAAATAGATTGTGTCCCGTACAGTTGTGTCAAATGTTGGAGGTCGTATGACTCAAAAACATGCAACAAAGCTAAAGATACTTTTGATATGTGCGCTCTGTGCAATAGAAACCGTACTACTAATTACCGTGGGTACATAGTTTATAAAAAAACTATAAAATAAAATAAGGAGACCTACTCTAGCTTTAGGTGTAAGGCTGGATGGGTTGAGTCTTGCACTTCTGTCTCCATTGCTTCCTATTTTCCGTTAGATTTTGTATTCCCTCCTATGACATGCCTTTTCTCACTACTTCTTTGCTTATATTGTCAATCCATTTTTTCTCAGTTTTCCTTTTTTATTTTTCCCTGGCGCTCGCGTTTCGTACACTCTTTGTGTTAGTCTATTGTCCGACATTCTGCACACATGCCCAAACCATCTGAGCTGCCCTTTTATAATTTTTTCGTTGATTGGTTCTATTTTCAGATTTTGTCTAAATGTTTCATTTCTTATCCCGATATTCTTGGTTTTATTTTCTATTTTTCTCAAAAACCTCATTTACATTGCGTTAAGACGTATCTTTTGTCTTTCTGTAAGAGTCCACGTCTCGCTGCTATAGGTGATTGATGGCCTTACCACTTTTTTTACAACTTCAGTTTTTATGTTGTTTGGCACTTCCCTTTTTCCCAGAAAGGTTTTCTTCATCAGATTGAATATTTTCCCCCATTTTCCTATTATATCGTCTAATTGTTTATCCAATTTCCCAGTTTCTTCTATTACTGCGCCTAAGTATTTAAAATTTTCTACTTGTTCTATTTCTTGCCCGTCCAATTTTATTTGATGTGTTTTCTTTGTGTTGATGTTATCATTGATTTTGTCTTTCCTATATTTATTTTCATGTTTATTTTCTTTATTTCTTCCTCTATTAATTTGAGATTATATTGCAGGTTCTCCTTCGTATCTGCTATCAGGGACATATCATCTGCGAACATAAGCTCTGTCAGCTGTGTATGTCATTTTCCAGTATCCCCGTGTTAGTTTCTTCATCTTCTTAGATTTTTTTTATTGCCTCGTCTAATACCGTTGTGAAGAGCAGTGGGCTTAGGACACAGCCCTGCTTGACTCCTTGTCTCGTTTTAAACTCTTTGGATTCTTCGTTGTTTGTTAATACTATGTTTATATTATCTTTGTACATATTTTTATGATTACCCAAGGTGCTTTTATTCACTCTCCTTTTCTGTAGTACTTCCCATACATCTTCTCTTCGTATCTTGTCAAAAGCTTTTTCCAGGTCTATAAAGCATATGTGCATTTCCTTGTTCTTGTTAGTTTTTCGCTTACTTGTCTAATTATAAATATTAGATCCTGTGTGCTTCTGTTTTTCCTGAAGCCACATTGCGTGTCCTCCAATGTTTTCTCTGCTGTATTCCTTACTCTTTTTTCTATTATTCTTGAGAATATTTTGCCTGGGATGCTGGAGCGTGTTATTCCTCTGTAATTGTTACAATTTCTTTTGTTGCCTTTCTTATATATTGGCAATATAATGTCCGTTTTCCAATCCTTTGGTATTTTTGTAACCTTTAATACATCGATCATTATTTCCCTTAATTTATTCGTGCCCACTCTCTCCATAAACTTTATCATTTCCGGTGTGATTGCATCTTTGACAGCTGCTTTGCCTAATTTTAACTTTCCTATTGCTTCCTCTATTTCTTCTCTCTTATTTCCATCTCTAGCTTCTCGTTACCTTCTTCATCGTCAACTTCTTGTTTTTTCTATCCGTGTATGTCAACTCAAGGTAGCGGATAGACACTCTCTACGACTCCGGTAGAGATAGGTCTGTCTCAGGGAAGCGACCCTGCCTACGCGAGCCTTGGTTCTCCCTCAACTCCCAATACCGAGGGAAATCATGTCCTAACCTTGTAATCATAACCACACCACATTCAATCCTACCCATATCCTACCCAACTCGCCAAGACGCCTGGCAAGCGTGGCGTTTTACTGCCAATTACTCCCTAATGATAATGATAATGTCGAACTCCAGAACGAAATTACCTTAGGTTAGTAGAGCGAACAGCTCACAATCTAACCCTGATGCGTCAGGCTGCCCCAAGGATTCTGGGGGCAAGATTTCGACTTTGAAATGTAACCACAAATCAATACAGATAAGCAAACTATGGATTGCAACGTACAATGCTCGTACACTCTGAACGGATGATATGATTATAGAGATGGAAGAGGAACTAACAAAAATCAATTGGGATATTGTTGGAATAAGTGAAATCCGAAGAAAAGGAGAAGAATGGATTAAGCTCAAGTCAGGAAACACGCTAATACACAAAGGCGGAATAGATGGAACCACGGCAGGAATCGGACTGTTCGTTAACAAAAAATGGACACCATATATAAAAACCTTTAAATCAGTATCAGAAAGAGTTGCTTATATAATTCTAAAAATTACGGCAACAATAAAGATCAAAGTTATACAGGTATACGCCCCTACTTCCTCCCACACGGACGAAGAGATGGAATTGTTCTACGAACATCTAAAAATAGCTATGCAAACGGATCCCTCAGGTTGGACCATCGTTATGGGGGACTTTAATGCCAAATTAGGCAAAAAACAAGAACCCGATGAAGAATACATGGGTAATTTTGGAATAGACCAAAGAAATGAAAGAGGAGACATGCTAATGAATTTCATGATCGAGCATAAACTATATGCTATGAATTCTTCTTTAAAAAAAGACCCAGTCGAAAATGGACCTGGATATCACCATCCGGAAATACAAAAAGAATTAGATTATATTTTGACAAACAAAAACAAAAATAATGACGTTACCGTATTAAACCTATTTAATACGGGAGTGACCACAGACTGGTAAGAGCTGTACTGACTATTAATAAAAGAACAGAAAGAAAACAATTAATCGGGAAAAATTCAATTAAACTGACAGCAGAAGAAATAAAAAGAAAGGGAGAGACGTATAGAGAAATAATAAACAAACAGTTAGCTAATGATGATATTGATGACAAAATACTCACAATAGATGAAGTAAATAATAAAATAACTACAATAATTAACACTTCGATAAAAGAACTACGGAGAATTATACCACGCAAAAAGAACAGAGATATTATTAATGCAGATATCAAGAGTCTAATGGAAAAACGCAGAAGACTAGCAAAGGAAAATAAAAGAATAACAGAAGAATTTAAGTAAGTGAATAAACAAATAAGAAAATAGATAAGAGTACATAGAAGACAAATACAAGAACAACAAATTAATGAAGTAATAAAGAAAAACCAAGGAATGAAAATACTGCAACAAAAAATGAGAAAGAAAGAAACGTACGCATTACGTAACAAAGATGGTATAATAATCCACGACAGAGATGAAATTCAAAAAATTATAGAAGAGTTTTACACCGAATTATATGAATCCAAAGTACATCAAGAAATAGAAGATAATGCCATTAGAACTAGAAAGATTCAAAACGTGGGATCCGAAGAACAACCCGATATAACCATAGAAGAAGTGAAGAGCACTATGAGAGAATTCAAATTTAATAAAGCTACAGGAGATGACGAAATATCAATAGATATGATCAGAGAGGCTGGGGATAATTTAATACCAAAAATAGCAAAACTATTAAACACATGCTTAAAAACAACTCAAATACCCAAAACCTGGAAAAACTCAAACGTCATATTATTATAAAACTTGAAAATTATAGACCCAACAGTTTATTGTCACATTTGTATAAATTGCTAACAAAGATTATTACCAACAGACTAGGAAAAAAGCTGGATGAGTATCAACCCCGGGAACAGGCGGGATTCAGGAAGGAGTACAGCACTAGAGACCACCTATTAACAATAAAAATAATCATCGAAAAATCAAACGAATATGGATTCCCCGTATGCATGGCCTTTGTAGATTATGAAAAGGCGTTTGATACCATTGAGTACTGGGCAATATATAGAGCATTAGCAAACAGTCGAATAGATCAAAGATACATACAACTCATACAACAACTAAACGAGGGAGTCACAGCAACATATACATTACACGCGAAAACTAACCCAGGACCACTTGCAAGAGGAGTGCGACAGGGTGATACACTGTCGCCGAAACTCTTCACCCTAACACTGGAGGACGTGTTCAAGAAGATAGAATGGCCAGATAAAGGAATAAATGTAAACGGAGAGCGGCTTACTAACCTACGCTATGCTAATGATATCATACTACTCGCGGAAAATTTAGAAAACTTGAAAGAAATGATCATTGATCTAAATAGAGAGTCAAACAAAATAGGATTAAAAATGAATTTAAGAAAAACAAAAGTAATGCACCCTGGTCCAGATGTAGAAATTAGAATTGACGATTCTCAAAATGAACGAGTAGATGTATATATATACCTAGGCCAAATAATAGAACTAGGACGAAGCAGTGAAAAGAAGGAAATAAAAAGACGAATAAAAAGTGGATGGATCGCATTTGAAAGACTATCCTTCATTTTGAAAAACACAAAAATAGATCAACGCCTGAAAACAAAAGTATTCGAACAATGTATTTTGTCGGCCATGACATATGGAGTAGAGAATTAGGCGACAACAAAAACAACATAGAATCAATGAGAATAGCACAAAGGCGAATGGAGAGAGCAATGTTAAATATAACAAGGAGAGATAAAGTTAGGAATGACAGAATAAGATCAATTATAAAAGTGACAGACATTGGTATTAAGATTGCCCAATTAAAATGGAGTGACGCAGGACACGTGGCGAGAAGTGACAAAAATAGATGGAACCGTAAAATAATTGAATGGAGACCGTACGAGCATAAGAGAGGAAGAGGACGACCACCTATGCGTTGGTATGATGATTTTAAACGTACAGCTGGACTAAATTGGATCCAAATCGCACAAAATCGTGATAGGTGGAAGGAGTTAGGGAAGGCCTACATCCAAAAATGGATTTAATTAATTACATAGTTAATTGGGCTTAGGAGAAGAAGAAGAAGAAGAAGTATGTTAACTCTTCAAAATATTCTCTCCAACGGTTCATTATTGCGTCTTTGTTTGTTGTTATATTTCCGACCTTATCTTTATGTTGTGCATGTTATATTTCTTTTTCCCCTCAGTTCTTTTAATGTACCGTAGAATAAATTTTTGGTTCTCTCTATAGTCATTTTGAATCCAAGTTCCTCCCATGATTTGTCTTTGGCCGCTTGGATTGATATTTTAACTTCTTTCCTTTTCTCTTTGTATATCTCGTAGTCTTCAGCTTTTTTGGTGGTTAAATATTATTTCCATGCCTCCTTTTTCATTTTTACCATTTTCCGTGTGTCTTCTGTCCACCTTTTAGTTTTTCTCATGTTGTTGTTTGTTATTTTCTTTTTTCGCAGCTTTCTTCCGTTGCTGTTAATATACTATTTTTAAAGTTTTCCCATTTTTCTTCTAAGTCCTGTGTTTTACTTATTTCTTTTCAGTTTTCCTCTAGTAATTTTTCGTATTTCTTTTGATATTTTTCCTCTCTTAGTTTAAAATTTTTTATTTTTCTCCTTATTTTGTCTATATATCCTTCCTTTATTCTTCTTATTTTTAGTATCACTAGATAGTCATAAATCAACCGGCTACTGCAGCAACCCCCACAAACCAGCAATATTTCACAACAACAAACTACTCTACCTTCTAGCCTAGTATAATAACTCTTAATAATTTCCTAGACAAGTTCAAAGTATGTTCACTCAATTGATTCAACAAAATAATATGCTCCGACAAGTGCTATCCACAGTCATAAATAAACTAGTAAACAATGGCTAAGTCCTTGCGTGTGGCATTATGGAATGCAGATGGCATCCAATCAAAAACACTTGAAGTGGCATTATCTTTAAACTAAAAATATAGACATCCTCTTACTAGCAGAAACACGCTTTACAACACAAACGCACAAAAATTTCAAATTATTCTATTTATCGCACAGAGCACCCAGATGATACAGCTTACGGGGGACGGCAATAATTATCAGTAGCTCTATTAATCATCACGAAGTTTCAAGGTATGAAGAACTTTGCTTATAAGCAATAACAGTAATTGTTTTATCTTCAGATCACACGTCAATTAGAGCTATCAGCACGACTAAGGAACTCCCGAACCTCATTGGGACAACATGCCGAGAGCTAATCGATAAAATTTTCACTTTTATATAGATTTAAATCCCCATCTGAGATAGAAATAGCAACAAAAAACAAAAAGAATGTGTTAGAAACAATAATCTTTTGTTGGAGTACTAAATTTAGTCAGAGAAACGCAGATGGCATCGAACTCGCAGTCCAATAGATAAAAACACATAATACAAAACAACATACAATAATCAAACAAGAAACATATGAAAATACGTAAGTAACTTATCCAGGCTGGATCACAGTATTGGAAAGTAAATAGAAAAGGCAAGCAACCCCAAACTATTAATCCACCTATAAATAAATCACCAACTAAATGGGCTAGATCAGACAATGAAGAAGTCATCTTACAACTGTATTTACTTACCCCTCATTCAAATTTTCCGGATGTTCATACCGAAAACTTCTTAGAAACATCTTTGCAAATGTCACCGTCTATAAAAAAATCACCGCAACTAAAACTAGAATTAAATTAAAAGACTGAACAAACAAATTCTCCTGGATATGATCTGATTAATGGTAAAATGCTCTCCGAACTCTTCAACACAGGGATCTAGTTTCTGAGACTTTTATTTATCTACTGACCTGTGCAACTAAAACCTACAAAACCGGGAAAACCTGCATAAACCTGCTTTATATCGTCCAATCAGTCTACTGCCGCAAATATCCAAACTCATGGAAAAATTACCGATAAAAAATCCATGAAAGCGACATCTTAAAAGGCACCCTTCTGAACCATTCATTTGGCTTGCGTAAATACCATTCGAATGCCATCATATGATTATAATAATAAATTAAGCACTTGACTGGAAAGAATACTGTCCAACAGTCTTCCTGGACATACTGCATCCGATAAAGTCTGGCACCGAAGCAAAAAGTTTTTATATAACCCATACACTTGGACGTTTTAAATGTCTTCCTATTACCTTATATGACATACAAATTCTCCGAATTCAGACAGCCAAATGCTTTAAACTCCATATGCATGGATAGTGACTGACATGAACAGTACAAGTCTTTAAAAAGAGAAAAGAAATGGATTTCAAGATCAGGAAAAGATACTGATTTTTAGATAAACCCACATATCTATCGCTTAAAAGCAAGCTACTACTCTACAAAGCAATTATAAAGCAAATATGGACGTATAGTGCTGACTTTTTGGGATGGTCTAGGACCTGAAATATTAACATTATTAAACGTTTTCAATCCAAAACGCTTCGGCTGCTCGCGAATGCTCTAGAGTCTGCTTCAAATAGAAAAAAAACGACAAAAGAGAATTATCAAGCACATCGAACGTCTTCAAGTGCATCCTAATAAAAATAAAACTGCATTTTGAACATAGGACTTAAAGGACTGAATTCATGAAGGAATTTACTACCACAGTACCACCTCAAATTAGCTCATAAAACTATATTTTGTCCTATATATATAGTAATCTGATTGCTAATTTGCCTATAAATAAAAATAAAAATAAAAAAACACGTACCGTCTACACGTACCGTTCTACAAACGCTGCAAAAGCTCTCCACTACTACAGCACCCCCTAAATCGTGATGAAGACTTTATCCGCTCTGCCATGTACATGCATGGTGTTGTTAACTTATTCTCACGCGTATTTGATTTGGTTATTAGTTTTCTTCGAATTTTTACAAGATAGGATCAAAAATCGCAATGTGCAATGATAATCTTGACGGTCTGCAGGTTAAACTAAGCGAGAATAAAAGCTGTCATTTTGATAGGATTATTAGAATTGGAGGATTTAACTAATCATAGCTTAGATTAAGCGAGGATCGACGCCGTCATTTTGGTGAGATTAGCTAAACTGGGGGATTCAACTGACCGTAGCTAAAACTAGATGATAAGTGATGCGGTCATTTTAATGGTATTGGCTGAGTTAGGGAAAGTGACTAACCACAACTTAAATTAAGCTAGAGCTGATGCTGTTATTTGATACAATTAGCTAAATTATCAACTTATTCTAGAATTTTTATTCTATCAGGGCTGTCTAAGGAAAATACAGTTGCTATTCTTGCTCATTGAATTTAATGGTTTTCTGCCTTTGTGGATGGATAATCTAGAGCCTCATTGTAGGTGTTTAGAATTACCGACTAAAGAAGTTGAACGTTGCTCTTTAATTGCGTGTTTAGAAACGCAATACATTGCTATTACTGTAACTGGTCTAATTTAGTTTTTAATTACGACACTGGTATTCATTTAGTTCGTGTTGTTTTCTCGAGATTTTGATGAAAACTTTTGAATCACCATGTGCTGTCCCATCCTCGTACCATATACGTATAGGGTGGCGTGCGGTAGACCCATGGATTTGAAAATGGAATAATACGCAGACTGTTATGAAATGACCAAATTTTTATTTTTTCTTGATTCATTAACATGGGAAATTTAAATTTACACGGTTTTGAACAAGGTATCGTCCAAATGGCGCCCCTCGCACTCTAAACGCCCAGTAAGCCTTTTTGTAAAGTTTTCGTTCACTCTTTGAAGCATTGCCACAGGAATTTCGGTGACTTGGGTTCGAATGTTGTTTTTAAGGAGTTCCCGGGTCTTGGGACGTTCGTTGTAAACAAGGGATTTTAGGTATCCCCACAGGAAAAAAACACGGAGACCAAACGGGAGAGCGCGTCGACCAGTTCAAATTGTCTCTTAGGGAGATGAGGTGCCCGGGGAATCTGTTTCCCAAAAAGTCCATGCAAACCCTTGCTGTGTGGGCTATGGCCCCGTCTTGCTAAACCAAACGTTGTCCAGCTCTATTCCTTCCAATTCAGGCAAAAAAAAAATTGGATCATGGTCAGGTAACGTGCAGAAATGACTGTAGCCACTCGATCATTTTCTTTAAAAAGATAAGATATTGTCACCCTGTCGAAGTGCAGAAGCCTCTGCTGGAGCTCTCTGGGATTTGTATCACTCCAATAGCACATATTCTATTTATTGACACTTCCACTGAGGTGAACATGTGCATCAGAGAAGTAAACGATACCGTCTTGAGACAACGCAGAAACATTTTTTCACTAGCGAATTGTCTGGCTTCAAAATTACGTGGCATCAATTTTTGGTCGAGAACCATCTTATAGGGGTGGAAATGAAGATGTTCATTAACGATTCGTTGAATATAACAATGGTTTCTGGAGTAGTAGTGGTGGTATTTTGAGACCGACCCCTTCTTATCGTGGACACATTTCCGGTATCCTGAAATGCATTAACCCACGCGAGAATTTGATTTCGATCGGGAATTCCACTGCGGGGTTACACAAAAACACGTTGTTGAATAGACCACTCCATTACAGAGACTGAAACCGCGTGGAACGTAAACTCCCATCCTCCCCTTTCGAATCACCCCACTTTAAACCTTCTAGGACCGTTAGGATGGGAGCAATGGACCTTTTCAAATCAATTCGTCTGCCTCGCGCCACATTGTGTTACAATAATACGCAGGTTTTTGTTGTTTTAAAATGAAAAGCTGCAGCGGAGTTGATATTTTCTGTAGATTACAAAATGACATTTAAAGTTCCGTATCACGTCAGGTTTTTCCACAAATCGCAAAAATGTGGAAATTAAAAAAAACGTAAATTTTTAGTGACATTGATAAATTACAATAATTGTAATTTGTGAACATGTTCTCTGAAGAGTCAGAATGAATGTGTAAGGAACAAATAAACATAAACACATATTTACAATCAAACATGCCTAACATTTACCACTAGGCTCTTTGAAACTTTCTCTTCTTGAATTATCTTCGGTGTTCGTCCGTACAATCTCTTTTCAACATCCAGCAATAGTCGGCCGTCATATGTGCAGTTCACTTTTCTTGGTGCCTCTTTTCCACCATTTTAATATCCTGACGGAAGCACTCGCCATGTTCTCCCATAAAATCAACAAGATTGTCAGCAGAGTAACTTAGATGAGCATGGAGAAAAAGTGAATATTGACGCTCATGTTGTAAACAAGCAGTTTATAGGATTCTAACATCTCCTCGACGAAAATGCTGTAATTTGCAGCCTTCGTGTTTTCCACAAAATTTTGTGCCACATTTCTGAATGCAGTCTATGCTCGCAATTTGCACTCACTGTTTTTGGCGAATATGTTGTCCACCATTAATTTTCGTGTATGTGGGACCTCCGAAAATATGAGTTGTAAGTTTTTCAGACGTAATTTATGGGAATTTAACATCAAGATATTGAAAACATTTACTGCCCCTGCTTAAAGTATAGCCCACGATCTTTACTGTGCAAAAGTAGCCGTCATCACTGCGGTTTGTTGGCTCACGCCTCACCATGGGTACACCAAAAGGCAACTCCTCCACGCAGACTTTATGAGGAGTCCACGCTTTGTCCTGATCGGCTAGTTTAATCTCAAAATATTGGAAATAATCATTCTTCACGAAAGGCGTAATATTTTTTTTTATTTATATATAATATATGTTTGAGTAAATGACACGTCGAGCCACTGACATGTTACAAACATTGTCGTACATCAACGTCATTAACAAATTACGTTTTTTAAATTTTCACATTCTCATGATTTGTGGATAAACATGACGTTATACAGGATTTTTAAGGTCATTTTCGGAATTTTCGGAAAAAATTCGTTCCGACGTATGTCTTTTCTTGAAAACAACATAAAAAAGTTGCAAAAATGCTGATTAGTGTTATAGACAATGAACCAACAAGAGCTTCTGAGGTAGTTTATAATGCACGTTTTAGGTATACGTACTATAACTAGATTATGTTAAGCAATCAATGCCTGAAGCCTTTGGCTATGGTTAGTTGGCATTTCAAACTGCCATCTTAAGTATTAGTGAGGGTTAGTTTTTCTAATTTGTTTATGTTTGTTGAGAAGTTAGTTTATTTGTGGTGGATTGTGTGGATAGTTCTCGGATTGTTAGACTGTGGTCGAAGTTCGGAAACTCTTGCCGTTTCGTCCACAACTGCGACAGACATCTTCAGAAGAAAATCGTTAGAATATTTTTATAAGATTTAGGGTACCTTGGTGAACGGATTTGTATCAGTTATTTTTGTCCAACTTTAAAATTGCAATAATAAGTTGATTGTTGCTCATAATTTGTCTCTGTTATCAAAAACTTGTAAATGCTAATAATAACATCATTGATATATCACTGCTGGTAGGAGCTAGTCAAATATTTAGATTTTCCCATAATATCCCATTAGAAAAATTTAATGTAATTCAGTGCACAGTTATTGTAAAATTTTGTACTGAGCGTTAAAAGCCTCCAAATTAAACTTTTCTGTACTTGTCCTTTTTACTTTTGCATCCATTACACCGACTCTTAATTCACTAGGCTTACATTTAGTCTTAAAATGTTTGCATTGACTTTACAACGGGCATGTGTTATGTCCATGATTTACCAGAGTTCGTGCACTTGTGTTCTCGTAGTTTATAGAATCATATTCGATTCATAGGTTGTGGCTGTAATTCTTAAGATAAGATTGCCTTACCATGCGCCAAATTTTCTTGCCAACAAAAAATTTGTATGATTTGTGGTTTTAGAAATGTTCCTTATGTAACTAAAAGCTTTGTTGTTTGGTAACATCCAATAGCATTAAAAAGCTCTTCGGAGAAATTAAAAATATCTGCACCTGCGGAATTTGTTACAAGCACATCTAAATCGAAATAGCTGTCACAAGTTTCCTAACTAATTGCATATCCTGCTGTATCACCACAGGATTATGAATGTAATTGCCTGAAGTCGAGAGGGAATGTATATAAGTGTCTTTTTTAACTTCATCTCGAATTTGATTTCTTACTCGGGTCGTAATCATCGTATAATTCAGATTCAAGCTGCGATATATTTTTTTGACATTTTACTATACGAAAAAGGGTTGACAAGTATTTAAAAAATATTTATAAATTAATTTAGATCTATTGGGCCCAGCAAATATAAATTAAAAAGTAGTAAACGATTTAAACTTATTCTTTTAGATCGTACTAACGTTTTTCTAATCAAAAATAGCCTTTTAAAAGTTATACAAACATAAATGAGAATTCTGATGGTGCCATTATTAGCGCGATAAATATAATTAAAGACTTATGAGGGTTAACGGACTTCTACATGTTGGGGTAACGATTAGTTTTGTTAGTTAATTACATATCGATTTCAGATATACATATACAGGGTTCGTGGTAATTCAAAATTTAGTTTATGGTAAAAGTTTACGTTCATGCGCCAAGACGACTGGCGAACGTGGCGCATTATGGCTAAACACTCCCTATTAAATTAAATTAAATTTACTAATATGACAGAGACTGATATACAAAGACCTTAGTCTCCAGCAGCCCTACAATCTCCAATCATGGCGGCGACTGGATAAAGAGAAAAACAGAGGGTGCTAAGAATACCTGAGTTAGACATGACCGCCATAAAGAAAATGACAGCGAAGAAAAGGGCTATGTATACAGCAACATATAACGTACAACTCTCTACAAACGAGAAGCTACAATTGGAAATGAAATGGGATATCCTGGGACTAAACGAAGTAAGGCGCTTAGGAGAGGAATATACTAATAATCTTCGCGGAAAGGAAGTTTTAATAGACGGACAACAAACGAAATTGAATTTATTATATCGAACAACAAGCAAATAGTACAAGATGTAGATGTATTAAATAAAATCTTAATAGGCAGTAATCGCAGAATCGTACAAGCTAAAATATATATTAGTTTAAAGTCGGAGAGTTAAGATATTCCCGAACAAATAAAAACCAATTGATACGGAAAAACTCTTCTAAAATAAATATGAATATTAAGAAAAGATAGCAGAAAAGATAAAAAATGCGGTTTTGTACAGATAGAAGAATTAAACAAACGTCTTACAATGTTGGTATAAACAGTGTTAAATAAAATAGCAGCAAAATCAAAAATAGATTAAATAAAATCAGCACTTCAACAAACAAACTCATAGAGAAGAGAAAATGTATAACTTCAAAACAAGAGAGTAAATACAAAAATAGTTACAGAAAACATAATACACAAGTCATATTAGAAACTATCCAAGCGAATAAACAGCCAGAAAGCAGTTATACATAGGAAATAAAGAAGTACTAAAATTCAAAACAAAGACGAAATAACTATAACAAGCAAAGATGAAATATTAAAAGAAATAACACGTTACTATAAAGATCTTTATGACACTAAAGTATGGTACAACAAGAATTAAAATATCAAAACATCGAATTAGAGGATATACTAGAAGTAACTACAACTGAAATTAACAATACGATGAATAAAATAAAACATAGTAAGGTTTCAGGGACATATAATGAACTGGTTGAAATGCTAAAAGAAAGAGGCAAATGAATTATAGTGTTTTTATTTATTTATTTACAATTGCGAATTTACAATCTACTTTTGGTATAAAGTAATAAGTAAATTAGTTGAAATTGACGTAAGGCACCATCCACTGACGGGTCTTCACGGTTTACCCAATAAGATCTTCTGGCCATTGTCTCTTCAATCTTCTATCCGAGGGCTGGCGAGGGTAGAGGTTGGTAATGAGCGGGTTGATATGATTTAAGCTGCGCATCCTGCTCTTGACTGCATAACTCTTGATGAATGGGATTTTGAGGTCGTGGTGGAGGGTTTGATTGCTGACATACCAAAGTGCATCAGTTAGAATGCGCAATGTCTTCGATTGGAAGGACTGCAGTACTTTGGTGTTGGGTGGCTTACTGCATCCCCACAGCTCAATCCCCTAGGACCATATGGGTGTTAGGATGACTTTATATAATAGTAGCTTGTTTTCTATTGTAAGTTTAGATGATAGTCCGATTAGCCAGTGCATACTTTTGGTTTTTAGATTGAGTTATTATTTTTTGGCTTTTAAATGAGCTCTTAAAGTTAGCATTTGATCTAGATGGAGTCTCAAGTACTTCACCTCAGTTTTTATTAGGATGGGTTGGTTCAAGATGGTGACTTAAAGGCATGTAGAGTGTTTCATAGTGAAGGTAATTTGACTTGATTTAGCGCTGTTTACTTTGATCCGCTACCGATCGAGCCATGATGTAGAAGATTTAGGTGTAACTGGAGGTTTTGGGATGAGTTATCAGCATTGGTATCAGATGATATTGCAGTGTCATCTACAAAGGTAGCACTTAGCATATTTTCTGTAGTTCGAATGTCTTTAGTATAGAGAAGATAGAGAAAGGGACCGAGGACACTACCCTGTGGAACACCGGAGCTAACAGCGTGGTAGCTTGATAGCGAACCCTCAAACTGAACTTTAAAATGTCTTGAAGTTAAATAGGTTTTTAGGAGGAGGACTTACCAAATTTGTACTTAAATATGAGAAAGAAAATTCTTTAGATCTAGAAAACTATAGACCAATTAGCCCCTTGTCTAGCCTAGATGACTACCAACCATGCAAACAGGCAGGTTTTAGGTCAGGATACAACACGTACTACCATATACAAACATTAAGAACTTTGATTCCATTGAAATATGAACTGTTTTAAATGCCCTTAAAAATGTGAAATCGACAGCAGATATACAAATTAATTAAAAAAATTTACACAGATGCAAGAATGTACATAAAGGTATACAACACAAAGAAAGGAGTGCGACAGGGAGATACCACAATCCCCAAAACTGTTCATCACTGCATTGGAAGGTATTTTCAGTTTGGTAGACTGGGAAAAAAATGAATTAAAATTGACGATATATTCTTGAACCACTTGAGATTTGTAGATGATGTAGTAATAGTAAGCAATAATCAACAGGCTACAAGATATGATCACAGAATTAAAAGGGCGAAGGAAGTAGGACTTGAAATAAATAAGACAAAAACGAATATAATAAGCAATACACTGGAAGATATCAACATTACCCTAAAAGATAAATCGTTAGAAGTAGTGGATAACTATGTATACTGCCAAAAGGTTACAATAGAAAAAGACAACATTAGCAAAGAAATGAGAAAAATAATAAGATTGGCTTGAAGTTTATTTGAAAAACTAAATTATATCTCCAAGTCTGATATTCCAAACACGTTAAAAGCGAATGTATACGACCACTGCGCACTCCCAACATTGACTTATGGAGCAAAGACGTTAAGTTTGACAAAGAAAAACGCCCAGAGGCTAATACGTACGCAAAACGCATACGAAATAAATACATAGATAAAATAGCATACAAAACTAGCAACGCATTGCACAACTTAAGTGACCATGAGCAAGACTTATAGCCTGAACAAAGAATGAAAGATAAACGAAACGTGTGTTAGATTGGAGACCTCGCGTAACCAAAAGACGTGTAGGAAGATCTGTCACTCGGTGGTAAGATGACATAAAGAAAATTGCCGGAACCACGTGGATGAGAACAGCAGCAGATAAAAAGAAATGGAAGAAAACGGAAAAGGCCTACATTCAACAGTGGATGGCAATGGGTTTATACTAATGTGGTCTTAAACTACTGGTAAACCTAGTTCATATTAATTGTATGTTGGAAACATACTAAAGGGCGCTAAAGTATTTTGGTTTGAAATTTTGATGGTCTTCTAGATTTAATTTTGTCATATTGCTTTAAATGGATGGTCTGTGTGTATAGTACCGTTTGGCGTAGTAACGTCTGTTCGCGTTCATGGCTGGGCGTGTACTGGCGGTCGGTGACGTAATCGGGCCATAGCGCGGGTACTAGTAAGACATACCCGCGCGTCCGCTCTAAGGCGATGTGTTGGAGTTCCGTTTTGAGGTCATTGCGCATGCGTTATCTTTGACGTCATAGCTTATTTGTTTACACGTTGTCCATCCATTGATTCGTACAACATTAAAGGTATTATTAGTGATTTATACATCAGGATACCATTAGGGTTTAATGATGATTTTCTGTTGGTGGATAACGGATTCTTTTGACAAGGGTCTATATATTTTTGTGTCTAAAATCGAGCGAACCGATAGTTAAAATCTCAATAGGAAGCTATTATAAAGTAGCATTCCATACTCAGTGGGTGCAAAAATTTTATTAACCCCCCTCTGCAACTCAAAAACCTCACAAAACCTCTTTTCTCTTATTCCATACTTTTGATTCTCCACTCAACTCCACCCGCCAGTGACTGACAATATTTTGATCCTGGTTCGAGCCCTTTGGGATGCAGAAAGTTTTGCCTCATTTTCGAGGAGTGAACTTACATGTTTGAACGCTGTACGCACCACATCGGCTGCCACATTCTTCAAAATATCGATTGATTAATTGGTTTTTCTCACGATTGTTGCTTTGAATGTAATAAATATTGCAGAATTCGGCTGACAATGTCGTCACAGCCGCATTTGCGCTAAAGTACACAGATGAACCCAGATCATCTAACGCCGCTGACAATGAACTGACCAGTGACGATAACAAACTGCTACATCGACTAGTCTGTGTTATCGGGCGCCACATCGAAGGTACTGATCAAACGAAGGAAATAAATGAGAGGGAAAAATGTACAGAACGATTGCTAGAACATGAGGTCGTAAAAATAGACACTTTTAAAAACTTTTGCGGGAGAAAAAAACGGAATGTAGTACGTTGTGATGCTGAAAAGAAAGTCCTGAACACCTTTCTCTATGAACTAACGGAAAAATTGATATTTTTCCTTGTGAGGGAGAATATTTTAGCTTGGCGCTTTACGTTGTATGGGTATTTCAGCCGTTAAATCATAAGGGTATTTCATGTACTGTCGTTTGTAGTTTATCAATAACTTGTATGATCTTTCTGTGTTGTCATGGAACTACACTATTGCCTAAAAAATTGGTAACACTTTTCTTTATGCATTTTTGACCTGATTAAAATATACTACATGAATAATCTTTATACAACTTTAGACAATGAAAATCCCAGTTTAGCCTAACAAACAAGGCGCCATTATATAAAACCATGGTAGTGCCGATATGGACATATAAGATCCAGTTATGGGAATCTGCTAAGTCATCGAAGATCGAGATCTTACAACGATTCCAAAGCAAAACAATTCGCACAGTAGCAAACGCCGAATGGTATGTGAACAAGCGCACATTACATTACGATCTGAAAATTCCATGGAGTAAAGATGTCATCAAAAATCGCTGCAGCAGATACAAAGATCGGGTTAGTAATTACCCCAGTGTTCTTGCGACAAACTTATTAAATAATGCTAATACAGTTAGGCACCTAAAACGGACAAAGTTTAGTGACCTAATAAATTACTATATAAGAGTTGTATACTTAATATAATAACAGGAGGCCACTCTTGGTGTTCCTCCCCATATGTTACGTACGCCAACTCATTTGGTTGTTAGTCCAGTTAGACTAGTTATAAATTTGCGGTAATTAAATTAAAAAAAACTTCGGATCATCCTACATCTGCATTAAAAATAATTCCTGTTGTATCTTTTACTATTTTACCTGTATTACGGTTTTTCGTTACAAAAGCCAAACGGAAATGATGATACAATCAGGTGAAGATCGCACATTATACTATTAAACTGTGCTGAATCGGGATATATCCTACGGTTTTAGCCTCAAAGTGGCTCTAGTTTGCAAGACCAAGCATTAGACTAATGTCTTAAGTTGGTAGTGTTGGTCATGTAGTTTTTCTAAATTTTCATAAAACATTTTCCTCCCCTTTCTTATATTCTCTATTATGTTTTGATCTTCATGATCTGATTTCTACAAAACAAACTCGTTGATACTACTGTAAGTTCAATTATTAATTAATTCAATTATACTGAATTAGAAAACCTCTCTCTAGATTTAAAATCACCTTTTCGCCGTTGTGATACATTAGTAATCTTCCACTTATGTGATTGTTTTCTTTTTCTTTTATTTTATTTTGTGTAAGGGTAGTACTATTCTATATATTCTTGCTTACGTTACTAAATTTTCCAGTGTCCCCTTATGATAAGTTGTCCTTACGTTCCATGTAGCCAGAATTAGCTCTCCTTATTAAACTTTAAGCTTTATTATTGTATATTTCTGCGTCAGTTGCGTACTAGCTTTTGACGGAATTTTATCTCCAGAGCTACTTTTTTATCAATCTTTCTATCTTTGCATTCCAAGTCCATGTATCCCCACCAACAATAAAGTTTTTGTAGGCTTCTTTTACTTTATTATTTTTTCTAGTGTCTTTATCTATCTTATCACCAATTTTCCTTTGTGTTACTTGTTTGTGTGCGATTTAGTTATATTTTATGACCCCTAGGCATATTCTTATGCTGCATAATTTTAAGTTCTCTATTTCATTACTCCAATTAAGCTACTGCAGTGTTTTCTTCTTGCCTCTATTTTCATCTAGTACGTATTTTTTATCGTTGTCTTGATTCCAATCTCTTTTCCAGATATTATGCTTTCAGTTTAACATACTGTTCATAAAAGACGGGTCCTTTTATTATCATATTATTTCGCTTTTCCAAGTTTTCCCTATTTCCAAATTTTCCTTCTAAATCTGCTGTTATTTTTTTAAATTCTTATTTTTCCTTCTGTGTTGTTATTTGTCCAAAAAATGTTCTGATCTTGTCCGATTAATTTTAATTTATTTATCATCAACGTCAATTCTTTTATCCCTTTGCTTCAAACTATGTCTTCTTCGGCATGATCTTGGTTTTGCGGTTTTTTGGTTTTTGTGAAGTTTTTCGGAGAATATTGTCCCTTTTCTTTCTTCCGATGTTTAGGTAACTTGTAGTACCTTTATATGAGCCGCGGCAACGCAGTGGTACTAGGTGATTGTTTACCTTCTAACTTCACTCTTTCAATTTTGATTTGTTTGGACTCTTACTTTGTATTGTGTAGATTATTCTTCTCTGTTTTTGTGCTTTTATTGCAATTTTTCAACTACATTTTTTTTAAGTTTTCTCAATTAAGCTTCCAAATTAGTCATTTATATTGGAGTAAATTTATACTTCATATTTTCATAGTTTGGTAGTTTAAAACTATTCCACATGTTTAGCTTAGGTAGAGATAAGTAAAATATAATATAAGAAAGGTAAATATGCAATTAAAAACACATTGTTTTTCAAAATTGCGTTATTTTAAAATAGTGATAATTAATTGTATTTTGCGAACCGCCTTCAAGTTCTAAGGTTTCCAAATTGTGTTTTGAGAAAGGAGTTATCCAAGAAAATTGAAACTTTTATCATTTTTAACCGAAATCTCCGTCTAGACGTACACATTTTTTACAACATCGTCGTCCATGACTGCTAAGAACACTTCCTTGGGGGCGTGTTTTGTCTACTGGAAAATTGGTGATGCAACACCGGGTCGATTGGTAAGTGAGGGGCTGCAGAGAGTATCCTTTATGGTCGGAAATTCAAGACGGCATCATATGTCAATATGTTGTGCGACATTATCAATCGCACAGCCTTGTATGTATTTGTCAGTTAGCATTTGTGGAATCCACTTAAAAGAAACTTTCCGCATTTTCAGGTTATTGTGCAAAATGGACTTGCTGTACTCGCGCAATCATGGTTTCGGCCCGGCTGGTTTGTGGCCGAGGCTGCTTTGGTTCATTGTCCCACAATTCCCGGGCTTCTTTAAACTTTCGCACCCAGGAATAAGCATTTTTAACATTCATAATGCCTTTATTGCATGTCTCACTCAGTTGTCAACGACTTTCGATGGCCGTTTCACCACACAAAAGGAGAAAACGAATAATTACACGTTGGTGTTGAACACTAAACGTCACCATTTGAAGTATAAAAAAGAACACTCACTGCAATGGTGGTAATTCGATCTGCGCACATTATGTGCTACTACCAGCTATATAACATATTCAGAAATGTTTTCCACGTCTTTTAAAATTAACCGCGTCTTTCTACTTACGCTGAAAACATTTTGGACACCTCAGAACTTGAACACACCTCGTAAAATAACTAAAACGAGAAAGATGTCACTGAAAAGAGGAAACTTCAAAATACTATGTACGCAACTAAATTTCCAGGTTTTTAGATTAATGAAAAATGGTTTATTCAAAGTATTGTCCTTCGGCTACACGTTCTTGCCATCTCTGTGGCAATACATGAATACTGCGACGATACAACGACGCGTCTTTGTGTCGAAACCATTCATTCAAACAATTTTGTACTTCTTCGAAATTGGCTAAGTGTAGCCATGCGCCATCGACCGGAACAAGTGATAATCGGAAGAGGCCAGGTCTGGCGATTACAACAGGTTGGTGCGGTAGCAAATCCAATTTCTGCATTTTGATGGTGTCCTGGACGATGAAAGTGTGCGCACGGAGTGTTGTACTGCAATATCACTAGGTCGTGTTTCGTATGCCATTCTGGCCGTTTTTCGAGCAATGCATGGTTCAAATTTATCAGATGTTGCAGAGATGCACATTGACAGTTTCGCCCGGTTTTAGTAACTCATAGTACACGATTCCTTTCTGATTCCACCAACGCAGAGCATTGTCTTCTTTCCGAAGCGATTTGGCAGTCCCGTCGGTGTTGATGCTTCGCCAAGTGAAAGCCACGATTATTTTGCGTTCGGGATTCTCGAAATACATCCAGTTCTCATCGCCAGTACAATTTGATACAGGACATTCTTTATTTCATGCCACAAAGCAAAATTTTGGAAGTGGCTCTTCGATTTTCCATCTGTCTCTTAGTCAACTTATGCGGTACTCATTTTCCCCCCTTTTAAATTTTTCCCATGGCATGTAAATGTTTAGAAATACCTTGGTGAGTCATGTTTTAGTGCCTCCGCAAGTTGAGCTTGTGTTTGGGTATCATTTTCATCCATTAACGCTTGCAGATCGGCGTCCTCAATTGTTTTTGGTTTTCCGGAGCGCCCCTTGCCCGCAGTGTCGAAATCGTTATTGTTAAACAAGAAATAATGGTTTAGTGTGCAGTGTCAAGTTCGACGAGATACACTATAACAATCGTATGGAACCGTTCTTTAATTTCATGAAAGGGCTGGTGGCACTTCCGTCAATCGCGTGGGCGCCTGACTGCAGCAAAATTTACATTTCGTCATCCTGAGTTAGCATAACGCGGCCGATTCGGGCGGCGGATAAAGCGGCGCGCAGGTGTTGCCATTAAGAGTTTTTCATTATTTGCGCCCCGAATTTCCCAGATCGGGCTGCTTTAATTGTTCGTGCATGACGGTGGCCAACTTTTGCCCGTCATGGCCTCTATGTTTTCTAATGAGCGCTGCGCGAGAAATAATTAGTTTTTGAAATGCAGGCATGTTTTAGGAGGAGTCGGGTTTCGTTAGCAGGGCTTGCATCTTGATTAGTACACAAAACGGCACGAATGCGTCGGCTTTGTTTGCTGTTGCCATTGATTCACAATCAGCGTGCAGTGTGTGCAGAATTCCATTCGCACCCACCGACGTAGCTGCATTGGTGACCAGTCTATTGTCTTTAGCAATAAATAAACTCAATTTCAAGTATGCAAAAATGTTTTATGTATATCAGTTAATTTACATAATAATGAATTTTCTTAAAAAGTTAGGAAAATTAAATTTTTTACACCGAAATAAAATTAGCTTCACGGATAGAGCAAACAAATGAGGGGAAAACAAAAAGCGTATTGCATAACATTACAAAATTTACTTTAAGTTTAATAGCATTACGCATTGAAGCAGAAGTAAAATTTTACCAATTAATTTGGTGGTTGGCAACACGTTCACGCCGGTGCGACCCACGTGTGGGTCGCTGATGAAATAATCGACAAGATTAAGCGACCCACCGGCAGGCCATCTTAAATATTCGTTATCGGGTGAAGCGACCCAACCGTATCTTGCTGTTAAATGGAACACGAAAGTAGTATGCGTAGTCGTTCTTAACACTTATCTGTTTCAGACCTGTCCATTCAGTATGGTCAAATGTAGGATCGAAATATTATTATTTCAAATATTGCAAACTTCAAGTGATCTGCGCTTTTTGCTGTGAGCAATTGATTCCTTGTTCATATGGACCCGTGGATCACAATGTGGACACACTGCCAAGAGGGAGACAATTTGATTTTTAAGGGGGGTCACGCGAGAATGGGTTATTAAAGGTGAACTATTTATATTTCTCATTTTTTCTAGGAGCCTCAAACGCAATACATACAGACTTGTTGAAGTAAATCTGGAATGCTTTTAGTTTGTGTAGCGGAGAAATCAAAGGGCCGCTTTATACGCATATGTAGAGAAAACTTTAAAACATTTTCAAATACATAAGCATGTTGTACTCCGTCAAAACAGCGATGATATTCAATAATGTGTCCAGTCACCACTGGCGTCGATAATTGCCTGTCCTCTTTGAAGCACGCCTTCGACCGAACTGATGGCAAGGACCTCCAAATGCGACGAATTTCTTGGCTTAACTGCTAAGTCAATACTTTTCTTCCACGAAGCTTGTGCTTGAGGTATGCCCACATATTACTAATCGGATTTGCATCGGGCAACTGCAACGGCCTATGTTGCCAGATTGCTCTTTCCACTCTATGCAAAGCTTGGTGCGGTATTTGGGTCGTAGTCCTCCTACAGGATCCAGTCCTCGTTTTTCTTGATGAACCAAAGTTCGACAGTCGGTAATAAATATTTCTTATAAATCTTAGGCATTATCGGAGCATTTAAGTTGTATATAAACAATGTCCTGAAAAGCCCAGTTTTGAGATGCCCTTTAACTGAATGTTTAACGGTCCGCTGTACCAACATGTTAGTTGAAGTGGCCGGGTTTGTGGAACAATAACATATCTCCTAACAGAAGCTTCGTCCTTAAAAATTACATTGGTCCAATCTCGGTCGATATTGTTCTTTGCCTAAGCGAGTCGCTGTATTACATGCCGTTCATTTAACAAAGGTTTTTTTCACTGAACTACGGCATTTGATATAATGTGCACGCAAATGAATTCGGATGGCTACATATGATCTACATATACACCTTTCTGTTTCAATTATGTTGGTCTTTATTGATTATATGAAGCGAATTTGTTATGTTACCTAGTTAGTTAAATAAGAGCGTGGTCGACATAATTAACAGTTGATAAAAGGTTTCACCCTAATTCTTTTGTTCGTCGATAGAAGGAACCTTTGTCCTGGATGTTTAGTTACAAAAGATTTAGCATTGAATTCTTGTTAGGGAAACTAATAAAATACCATGGTATTTTCCTCTGTATCCATCCAAAAGGTCCAAAACTGTCCCATGCAAGGGCTGTTAAGTGCATGAATAAGTCGAAAATATTTGTCAGTAACTAGATGCAGTAATATAAGAAGACAAAATGGTTGATGATTTGCCAGAAGGTGGCTCTAGAGGCAGTGTCCCACAAGTCAAAAAAACAAATCAAAATTTGATTTCGCGGAACTAATACTTAATATTGTGTCAAGGAGCGACAAAATTAAAACAGAAAGTTATATAGTTTGCAGCAATCCAAACATATCTCCGTACGCACGGTATGAAATGCCGTAGTTCACTGAGGAAACCTTTATTAGGTGAAAAAGCTACTTGCTTGGACAAAGGACAATATCGGCCGAGATTAGAGTAATTTAATTTTTGCGGGCGAAGCTTTTGTTTGAGGATATGTCAACCTCAACTAATATGTTGGCACAGCAGATCGTTCAACACCCATAAAAGTACAGTAAAAGATTTGGGGCTGCTTCTTAAAATTGGGTTTTAAAACGTTACGTCTGTTTACGTACAACTTAAATGCTTGATATTTATAAAAACATTTATTACCGAATGCCAAACGTTCGTTCATCAGGAAAAACGAGGACTGGGTCCTGAAGAAAGACAACGACCCCAAACACCGCAGCAAGCTTTGCATCGTGTGTAAAGAGCAGTCTGGCATCGTTACACTTGATTGACCGTTGCAATCTCCCGTTCCAAATCTAAGTGAGCATATATCAAGCATAAGCTTTGTAGAAGAAAAGTATTCACTTTGAAGCGGTTAACACAAGAAATTCGTCGCATTTGGAGGTCCTTGTCAGATGAATACTTCATCAATTTAGTCGAACGCATGCCTCAAAGATGCCAGGCAATTATCGATGCCGGTGGTGATTAGACACATTATTAATACAATCGCATCTTTGTTCTGATGGACTCATGTGATAGAAAATGTTTTTAAATAATTTTTTCTTTACCTTAACCTAAACATGCTCTTACTTAGCCAACTGTAAGTCAACATTTAAGTTTTTGTAAGTTCTATGCAGACTACTAAAATCGATTGTGCCTCGGTTATTACTACTGTCCATGTGGATAATTCTATTTTGTTACTTAAATTCCGGTATTCGAGCATAAAGAACTTATTTTCTATTACTGACTACTTAAAACATAGACCATTAAAACCATTAAAAAAGACTACACATTACGTCCAATGTTTTATTTTACCATCATACAGAACAATAACATCATTTTGAAGATAATATCGTCAAAATGTTTATTTGCACGAGTGATGCACTGCTACAGCTTTACCCCAAAGTTTGCATTGCTTACAGAGTCATTTCTGTAGGTACCATTTTGATAGCGTCGCAAACAGCATCGTTTAATTCGTTAATAATCCACGGTCTGCGTTGTCTTGCAAAGGGGGTAGTCCAGTAACCCAGCCGGCCATAAGATGTTGCCATGTAATGAGATGAGGCGACCTAGAAATATTTGTCCTAGCTCTTTTCGAGAAATTCTCGCCGTGTGTGTAGTGGCGCCACTTTGTTGGAACCACTGTGGTGCATTTCCACATTCGTTGATTTTGAGTTCCAAGAAATTGAGTAACATCTTAACAAAGCGGTAGATGTGATAGTTATCGATCGTTCTGTTTCCTCAAACCATACGGTTCTATGATGCCAAATTGGATAACAGCATACCAAAGCAGTAACACGCTGACTGTAAACAGGTCGCTCATGAAGTTGCAGAGAATTCTGTGGGGTCCATTACAGAAAATTCTGCTTATTGACGCAGCCCGATAAATAAAAATTAGCTTCATCACTATTAAGCAGCCAGTTGGGGGTACCAATCACATTCTTTAAATTTCTGGACCACCGCCAGTTTATATCGATGGGACGTGAGATTACAGTGTATAATTCTCCGCATGCTCCAATCGGTTACTTCCAAGGCCAGAACATGTTTAGCGGTAGAACGTTGTGGTCGTGTGAGTACAGCCTACTTCACTGCTTTAATATTCTCTCTCTCCTTGGCATTTATACTACTACCATCAAGATATGGGATTTGCTTTAACTAACCAAAAACAAAAAAAACTTGCAGAATACACTAGGGGTACACTGCATAGCTTGTTTATGTGAGTAGGTTTCCATTGGGACTACGAGCCATACGATTACCACTAGAATGAAGAACACAAATGTCGCCAACACTTCAATCAACCCAGAAAATCAGGGGTTGCTGAACATGCCTTAAAAACACTGACCACATGATAGAGTTCGGGTAAACACAGATTTTCTTAAATTGGAAGAACTAATACTATTATACAGAGAGGTGGTGGAAATTTATAAATATATAAGAATAATTTTAATAGAGACGACGAATTCAATTTATCTAAATATTGGTTTATCACTCCTGGGGTGAGAGCAAGTAACCCCAGCAAATGCTAAGATGTTATCTGCAACAACCCGATTGAGGTGAAGAGTTAGCCCAATTACGTTAGCAACTAAACCAGTGACGTCAACAACGATGCAGGATGCCTGGATGGAAGACGAGTGATGAAATGGAGGTCGTGGACTGGAAGGCGATCGAGAGGAAGACCGATAATACATTCATATGATGATATTAAGAAGGTAGCGGGATTAACCTGGACAAGAACGGCTCAAAATCGAACAAAATGAGAGAAATTAGGGAGACCTATGCTAAATTCTGAGCGCATTAAAGGTTCAAAGAAAAGAAGAAGAAAGATAAATTAATTTTTCTAAAAATGGAATCACTCGCGAAGAGTCTGACCCTTTATTCCCGAAAAAGACTAATACCTCATTTCAGTTTTTCTGATACAGAATAAACAAACACATTCAGTAAAAAATTTAGTACAGCCGTAGGCAAAGTTTTTTTCAATGGCATTTTTATGAACTTTCATCATTTTTGTAATTTTTCGAATGCTTACAGTAACACTTGTTAGATCCAACAAATATTTTTAAAACCGCCTTTAAGAGATTAAAAAAGCTCTGCTCTATTAAGTAGTTGGTTCAGTGAAACCTTTTGTAAAACGTTTAATAGGAAAGCGTTAAGCACCGCGTAGCGGCGGCGCAACCGGTGGTTCAGCAGGGTCGCCGCAGAGTTATGCGTTTGGTGGAATTTTGTGGGTAATCTGCATTTTGAACTCGTTCCAGGTAATATCGCCCGCATCTGGGATGCTAAACCTTGCCCGTAACAGTGCAATCAAAGGCGTCGGCCTGTTCATGCTTAACCTCCTGTTTTGGGTGCCGTAAATGTTGTGCTATTGCTCCTTATTACTTAAACCAATAGCAAAATAAATATCAGTTTTAGAGAATCTATTTGATTACCAAAGTAAACTCAAAATAATTTAAAAATATTAGTGTATATAGAAAATGCACGCAAAAACATTGAAAGTGAAGTTTAAAAAAATTCACTTTCTTAAAATTATTATTTCACATCTTTGAGTGTAGTAAATCAAATATAAACCAAAATATTTTTGCGGGTTCTTACTAGGTGCATAAATAAGTTCTCAGCTTTTTTCTGAATAATTAAAGTTTTATTTAAAAACAAACAAAAAAAGCTTAAGTATCAAAGTATTCTCCGTTGGCATCGATGACCTTTTGCCATCTTTCGGGTAGCTAGCGAATTCCCTGGTGATAGAAGCTCATCGCCTTCGAGACGATAAAGTTATCGATGCATTTTCGGACTTCTTCTGTTTTGAAGTGTGTATTAGCCAAGTGATGCTGTAAAGACTGGAATAAATGATAATCGGAAGGGGCCATGTCTGGGCTATACGTCGCATGTGGGATAAGTTCCCAGCCTAACGCGAAGATGTGTTCTTGCGTCGCCTTCGCAACATGTGGTGGGGCATTATCATGGAGCAGGATGACTTTGCGACTTCCTTGTCCAGTAAATGGCCTCTTTTCTTCGATTTCGTCGCTAAAATTGATGAGTTGCTGTTTTACCTGGTTTCAAGAGTTCATAGTACAGCACACCTTTCCAATCCCACCAGATACAGAGCAAATTCTGTTTGGCATGGATATTAGGCTTTGGAGTCGATGTCGAAGGTTTTCCAGGGTCTACCAATGATTTGTTGTTGCTCTTGGGATTGTCGTATAAGATCCATTTTTCATCGCCCGTAATAATTTTATGCAGAAAATCCTTTTTTCGGTTCCTCGAAAGCAAATGGAGTGCGGTGTCACGCCGTCGATTTTTGTTGTCTTCGGACAGTTTATGCGGAACCCATCTGCCTTCCTTTTGTATCTTACCCATTGCATGCAAACGTATGGAAATGGCTGGCTGAGTGACGCCAAGCTGTTCTGCAAGCTCTTTTTCAGTTTGCGCATTGTTTTGATCCAGCAATGTCTGCAGCTCATCCGTGTCAAATGTTTGAGGGCGTCCAGCGCGTGGTTGATCTTCAAGACTAAACTCTCCTCAGAAAAATCTTTGGTGCCACTTTTTGCACGTTGCATGACACAGCATTCTCACCATATGCAGCACAAATCATTTCGGTGGCTTCAGCAGCGTTTTTCTTAAGATGAAACGCGAAGTGGATAGGAAATCGAATATGCTGTTTTGTGATTGCCATCGTGAACACAGCTGATTATTGAGGCTATGTGCATCAAACGTCAAATCACATGATGTTTCGAAAGACCAAATGTCATTGCTTTAAAACCGCAAGAGGGCGGACTAATACATTACATGTAAACGGTGATTTGTGTCCTGTGAAATCTAATAATAAGATAATTCGCACCACTTCTTTAATTAGTATCACGATGTCAGAGTAAAAATATTTTCGTCGGCTAGTAAGAGATGATTATCAAGTGCATTGTGACAGAAAGAGAAGGTATAAAACCATCTAAAATTTTGAGAAGACCTGAAAAGACAACAACCCTTAAGATGGTAAGCCGTCGACTTCTTTCGCGAACGAGAGAGACTGAGTAGTGTATTCGCAATGTTCTCCATTTTCTCAGGATCACTGCTGATTAATGGTTGCGCAAATTGCTCCTAAGGTAAATATAAATTATGGTAGTGCATAGGCGATTAGTTATTGGCAATTTTGATTTAGTTTGCATTTATTTGAATTAGTTCAAAATTTCGAGATTGTCTTTGGTCGTGTTTTCTACATTCCAGATTTATTGCCTTGTAATTATCATTTATTTGAATTAGTAAAAACAGCTCTTGGTCGGCAGAAATTTGATGACTATGTCACTGCAGAAGAGTTCATGCACGATTAAACCGTTTCACAATCACCACATTTTATGACAAAGGTATCGAAACCTAACTATATGTTTTATATTGGAGCATCATTAATTTGAGCTGAGAACTTATTACTTGTCTGTTCGTAAATGTGACTTATGCTGATTTGTCATTTTTTAAACCAGTCTTTGAGAGTATCGAGATGAGTTTGTAGGTGTTCTGCTGCTATTTCAGGTTTTTTTGTTCTCTAAGAGAATAGCCTTATGTTACAATTCTGGTATAATCTTAAGTTAGCGTGCTAGAGGTCTAGAGTAGGTATAACAACGGTCCCAGCATATTACTCTGGGGTACACTAGAGGTAATTTGGTGGTAGTGAGACACTACGTTGTTAATCTTAACTCGAAAGAACTTTTTTGATAGATGAGATTTAAGCACAAAGTACAACTTGATTTTGAATAACAGGCTCTTATGCCATTCTTTGTCAACAACTTGTTGTATGCCAAGAAACACCGCAAGGCATACGTGCTTTGACTTTAAGCTTTCCATATGATTAACAATTTTATGACTTTGGTATATTGTTGTGGGGTGTTACCAAAAACCTAATTGATGGGATGAAATTATGCTGTCCGGTAATAGCCTCTTAAAAATTTTGGATATTGAGGACTGGAAGACTGGCTGTATGTAAAAAGGGAGTTGGGAGGGTGGGGTTTAGCTATCATAATGATCTGGGAAAACTTTCATTAGGCAGAGAAGTAGCCAAGTCTTAGGATACTATTATGAATGGTGGTAGGGAACACTAGAGCTGTTCCAAAAAGATTTTAGAACCTTTCCTACTATTAAATCGTAACCCGGTGTCTTATGTGTATTCGTAAATTGGAGTTATTGGGTATTTAGGTCAAAGAAAAAAGTTTGATTTGTAATGACAATTGACATGGGGTATTCAGGAATTATTTAGTTCGTCTTCTGTGTGTATGTTTTAATATTGCGGTGAGGTTAATACGTTAGAGAGATATTCAACAAATGTATTTGATTTTTTTTCTGCTCTAACCCAGTTACCGTCATGTTTTTTAATTGGAGGTGTCATTGCGATGGGTATTTCGATTTTTTTTTATTACTTTTCCAGATTATGTAGTCATCAGGCGAACGTTTTGTAATGAACTGCTTAAATGTGTTATTCCGAGCTTTTAGGAGTGCAACCGATAAATTAGTCTATTTAATAAAATTTTGTCTAGTTTTTGGTTCTTTGCCACTTCTTCCGGGTTCTGCGTTTCTCAGCAACTAGATCTTGTGTGTGACGAGAAATGTTAACTTCTTCCGTGTAATTGGTTGATGGACTGGACGTCAATTACCATGTAGAGTTTTTAATTGTTGTAGTAATATACATTTTTGGTGTCTTTAATACGAATGGCAAAATTGACTTATCTATCCAATAGATTTCGGAAGTAATTCCAGTTAGTGAATTTAGCGTGAAGCCTTGTGGGCGGCTCTCTTCTAATAATTGTTATGCTCAGGGTAATAATCCGACAAGTTTTGATTAGATTCTGCATGTATGTGCGTGTTCGCAATACCGCAAACAACAGGAAAGTCAATCGATTCTGGTAATTTATGCCAGTAACCCAGTCAGTAGGTTTGCCTGTTGAAAAATAGCTACAATTTAGGCTTCCCATTGTTCGCTGTAAGTTACGCCTTTTGAATTACGTAGCCTAACCCCTAGTATTGTCCATATGATAATCATTACCTTCCTAAGTTTTTCTAATCCTGTGTGATGATTTCCAAAACGCGTCTACTTAACGCTTTGCCGTTTTCCGACAATATTTTATTTTATTTCAGGTGTAGTTTTTAGATTATTTGCTTAGAATTTAGTTTTAGCCTACTCTTATAGTAAACAGTTAGAAGGGTTTCAGTTTGGTTAGCGAGAAGGTCACTTTGACGAAACAATTTGTTTAATGGATTACCCAAACGTGTAGCAAGTTGCTACATCCTGCTGAAGCTATGCTGTTAAATTGAAACATTAAAATTGCTGCAGAGACGGCGACAAAGCGTTTCTCACTATTCATATAACTCTTCCATATTTGAAGGAAAGGATTCGATTATGCCCTTGGCAGATATTGTATCGTATGCTATTTTGAGATTTTTAAGAGAACCTTGATGTTTTTCTTTGTGAGTTTTCCGACCGGTACCAACAATTTTGTTTGTAAACCCCTATGTAAAAAGTTAGCATTGGAACAGAATGTCAATAAGTTTAAAATTTTAGCAAAAGCTCAATTGTTGAACATAGTTTCTCTCTCTCTCTTTCAGTGTTTGCACCAATTAAATTTTGTAGACTAAGATTTTTGATTACATTAATATAGACTATTTTGAAGTTGTGCATATAATGGACTGCTTCCTCGACTCTTATAGATCGTAGGCAATCCACATTTTGATTTCTTAGTATGAAACCTACTGCTTTGCATACCCTGCTCTACTTGTATAAAATTTTTGATTTCAATGAATTGTTCTTACCACGGATCCATCACGTTGTACCTTTATTATTAGACTTATTCTAAATTGGTTTGGGTTTAAGAATTTGAACTGTTTTAATGTTGTTTAAAATTTTAGCATAAAATTTATCGTGCAATGGACCAAAATACCATTTTCTCCGACATTGTGACACTGACTAAAGAAAAGGTGGTGTAAGGTACCCTAACAGCAAACTTCTTGTCAGGCATCTCTACCTACAACACTTAGAAGCCGTCTCCACGCTCACAGTGCGTAAGAAATTATAGGTAGGATATGGTTGGGAGCGATATGGTGTAAGATAATTTTATCGATTACTTTAAACTAAAGGTGCGCCTAAACTCTGCTAGCTTTTAATGGCTGTTGTCTTCCAAAAGCATTATTGTTGCTTGAGATTTCTAATACGATCCGGATTTAAAATATCTATACTCGAAAAGACATTTTATGTGTGTCTAGTATATAAAGTTAGTTGTTAAGACAACATTACTGGTTTAGAAAAAATGTAGTGTTTGTTCGGCTGCCTGTTAAAGTGTGTGTTTCTCTTAAAATTACGACAGTAATTAAGTAAAAACGTAGCGTAACACCTACCTAAGCGTCGAACAAAAGTATCTTTCGAATTTACAAGTACTTGAGTTGTGAAAAAAATTTAAAAAGGAACTTAATAATAATAGTAACGACCAGGAGAATTCCCCAAGCATCTCAAGTAGCAACCCAGGGTGAAGAAAGTGAACAGAAAGCCGCAGTCTGAAATTTCTTTAGTTTAGACTGTGTGCCTAAAGTTAATTAGCCAGAAATCGAGGATCTAAAATTAAATCCTTCCATAAGAGGAAGCGTGAGTCATAATTCTAGAATAAAAAAATCTATCGAATTATTACAAAGACCAAAGGAACTAGAAAAGGAACAACAATTAACATAAGTTTGAGATGAATAGCGACTATTACTGCTAAGCATAAAAATAGAATGGCAATAGAATAAGAAACGGCTAACTGATCTTCTCACGGTTCTAGGAGGAGGGACTCATCGAAGAATAGGATAAGCAATCAAATGTCTCCAGCAACTAACCAGATATTCCAGACGTAGACAAATGGACAACAAACCAAGCTAAGAAAGTTCAGCAGATGAAGCAAATAGATTGACATTTACCCAGGGGTTAATTGGTATGTAATCCAGTACATAACGTTATCATACCAACAGCTTATACTTATTCTGATAAAAAAAAACAAAATACCGAGTAAATGTCGGAAGATTCCATAACTAGATCGATGCAAAATGTAATCCAGTTTGTTCAATCCAGCAACAACATAAAAAAATTGTGGTGGGACAGACTGGAGCGAGCAACCTTCCGTAGTCACGGGGATCTCAAAGTGTGGGTGATTTAGAACGTCGAGTATACTCTGGAATTTCCAAAGAGGAAAATGTTATCAGGCTACAGAAATGCCTGAAGGGAAAAGCAAAGTAGCAATCTTACCGTCCATAAATAAGCATCGAAAGGATAATAGAAAAATGTTGCACCTTCCATAAAAAGGGACCTTTTATCCATTGTGGTGAAAAATCTGTGTGCAACAGCAAAGTCTTTGGTCTTCCACTGTACGTGAAAAATCCTAACCACTTGGAATTTAGGAAGAAACTACCACCTAACTTGCCGCTGAAATGGGGAAGACACGAAGTAAAGTTAGAAAAGGAAGAGAATCTCAGCGAATTTTTGGGTTTCCTAGACGAAGTTTCATTAACGGCTGCTGTTGGTTGTGGAGTTCAAATACCCGCTTGATTCCAAGGAGAAACATCCCTTGGAACATTGTGAAAAATTTAAAAAGATAAAAGTTAGCGATTGTTGAAATGTCTTCAAAAAAGAGCCGAGTCTGCTTGGTTTGCTTAAAAAAAGGTCAAGGAAGACTGTCTCTATTCCGCCCTCTGCAATGTCAATGGATGCAGAGGATACCACCACGTCTTGCTACATGATGCTGTCTGAAAGTTAAAAAACCAAAAAGACGGCAACAAAAAACAAGCAAAAGCATCTTCAAGCAAAGAAGAAAAAGTTCAACAAACCGGTTTAGAAAGACACTATCTTGAGAAATGCGTTCTTGGATTATAGCTGTGATCCTACCATTATTGACGATAGATCTCGAAATTTTTTGGGTTGAAAGGAAAGTATCGTTCATTACATTTAAAATGGCAAGGAGAAAATCAGACGTTGACAAGATATCTAGAATTGTGTCTGTAAAGATTAGCGGCGTTGCTGAGATTGGAAAAGTTGAGCTGGAGAACGTGTGGACGAAGAAGAATCTCAGACTCCTCATGCCGCTTTTGGCTAACTCTAAGTGGTTATAAAGGTGGACTTATTTGGAGAATGTTTTAATTCCTGAAGCGTTACCAGTGTCAAGTGACTGTTATAGGTCCCAAGCACTATTTCCTTAAAATTGAAAGAAAGATTGCGAGAGGACCACAAAACGCACAAGTGGCAAGTTAGACTTATCTTAACTGGGTCGCATCAAGGACTATGTAAAACCGTAAAAATGAGAAAAAGGTCTCTTGTGTACTACAGAGACAGTTGACCCTGACATTTAATTTCAGAATTTAATCAAAAGGCAGTTCCGCTTGGTAGTACTTTGAATAGCTAACTGCAAAAGTTATCATTGTCGAGGAGCAAGCCGAGCAGCTAATAAAATAGTATGCCAAAAATTTTGGGATTTCTGGATAGCACCGATGCTGTGGAAGTTAGAAGACCTTGTGCTGCCTAAAAACAAAAAGACAGCCTTCCAGCGATTGCGACATCTGTAAAAGAAAATAAACAAATACGAAGAATCAGCGAAGATTGAGGAGTATGTGGAGAAGAAATTCTGTCATAATAGAATGAGCTTGATTGATGCGGTAAATCAAGAGCCGGACTTGTTGGGGACTCTAATTAATGTATTGCGGGACTTCCGTCAGAACGAAGTGACTTTTTGCAGGGACATCAGGGACATGTTCCATATGATGAAGATCAGACAGAAACATGTATCTGGGCTACGTTTCCTATGGAGGGGGAAAGATCGGACTTCTAAAATGGTGTTTACAGTGGTCAGTTTGCCGTTTCAGGTACAACGGATTGAAAATAAGAATACTACAGAATACGAAGAAAAATTAGCTGAAGCCATTATTATCCGTCATTAGGTGATGATTATTTAGATAGCTTTTCGACGCCATAAGCCATTAAAATAATTATGACAGTCTGTGAAATACATAGAAGAGGAAGATTTGAGATCAGAGGTTGGCTGAGTAACGTCGAAGATATGTTGTAGTTGGCACACCAGAAGAGTCAACAACTTACCAAAGATCTCAAAGAAGATAAGTTGGAACAAGTTTTTGAACTTCATTAAGATCTAAAGAATTATGTGTTTAAGTTTAAACTGAGGCTGGAGCGGTTAAATACACAAAGTGTTGCAAAGGAGAAAGTTTCAACAAAACTGAAACTTCTAAGCTCATCGTGAGTTTTTTCGATCCTTTAGAATCTATGACCAACTTGGCAATACCTCTAAGAATCTTCTTTCAGGATATAAGGAGTGGTGCGACTGGTCGGGATGAAGACAGGAAAGCAGATCGATCAATAAAATAGCATCAGTTCTTGAAACAGGTGGTGCAGATTCCAAACGCTATCATTTTAAAATGTGTAGCACTTGCAGCGTCAAATTGTCACAAACTGCAACTGCATGTCATATGTGACGTCGGCCAACGAACATTTTGTGCAATTACGTTTTTTCGTTCTATTGGGAGAGCAGATGATATTGTCAACATCATGATGACAAAGATTAGGGTAGCTGCTTTCAAAACTGTGACAATTCCACAAATAAAGATGGAAGCAACAAAAATTGGAGCAAAGATGTCTGGAGAGGCAGGCGTGTAAATAGCCGCTCTCGTGGATGCGGTGTGGGATACGATACCGATGCGGCCCGTAAAGACCAAAAAAATGGAGAGGCAGGCGTGTAAATAGCCGCTCTCGTGGTGCGGTGTGGAAACGTAGTACGGCCCGTAGTGGAAGGTCAGCCGATAAGGCCAAATCGTCCCTTAAACGGCCGTCGCGTAAGCGGATGGGGGCGGCTACCGATATCAACCAATGAATTGCCAAATCGCTCACCTGAATCGGCTTCGGCTTCGGCTTCGTCGGCGATTCCAAGGTGGCCACCTCTGCGATGCGGATCTGGTATCTGCAGGATGTTGAGACACGACCAAATTGGCCGAGCTGCGATGCGTGAATATTTGCGGGGTGCTGAATATGCGTGAATGTATGCGGGTTAAGACACGACCGTATTGGCCGAGCTGCGGTGCTTGAATGTGAATTTATGCGGACTAAGACACGACCGAACTGGCCGCGCTGCGGGGCGTGAATGCTTCGGCTGAGCAAAAGCCCATGCCGTTCGTGTGCGACGGCAAAACGTAGCTGATATCAAAGGCTCGCATGCCGCCGCGATATAAAGCGGTTCAAGGGCGAAAAGGCCGCCACACCAATGTCTAAGTTTATTTGTGAAGGACTGGACATCCCAATTCAGAAGACTATTTTATGGAGTTCTTACAAAAATGTGCTATATTGGATTCGCGTAGAAAACCCACGGCGATTAAAAAGGAACATCGCTTACCATATTGAAGAAATTTTGTACCTCACAGGGAAGTCAGACAGGCAGTAGATGCTAACGAAAGGGAATGTGGCAAATTATTGTACACTAAATTCAATAGCAGCTGATGTCAGTTCAAATTCGAGATGGTTCAAGGTTTTAAATTTTTGTGGGATCCTAAAACTCAGATACTAAAGTAATCAATCCGGAAAACCTAGAATTCAAGATTAAGGTAAAAGGTTTTAGCAGTTGGATACGTCTTATCAGAGTAACAGCCTAGGAAGACAGTTCTTTAAGCTGTTTCAAAGTGCAGCAGCTTGTAGACGTGTGTTGTCGACTTATGAAATTCGTAGTTTCAGCATTTTTTGAATTAAATACGTACAAGAAGTCTACGAAGAGGAATTTAATAATCTACGGGGGAGACAAAAAGTCAGAAAGTCGTCAGGAATAACTTCCTTATGCCCAATACCGATAAATAGATTAATTTGTGTGGATACTCGGGCAATCAATTCTCTATCAATCGCAAAACACAAAAATTTCCAATTATTGTGTGCAGCTAATTTAAGATGGTTTACTCATTCTCAACTGACGATTTTACCATGCCGCTGAATCGGTTACAAACAGCCTTTCCATCGAGAAATTAATTAAAGTTTGTCCCACGCGGGGCACCGCATTTTGGAGGAGCATGGGAGCGACTTGCGAGGTCTACGAAACAGCTATTATTGCCATTTTGAGAAACCAAACGTGATTATCTGTTGCGGAAGTTGAGGCATTAGTGAAAAGTTGTACTCTAATAATTGTTTCCACTAACAAAGACAACTCAGAAGCTGTTAAGCCTAATTGTTTCCTTAATGAAACCTTTAGTATCATTCAACAGCCTAGAGTATTTTATGGTAGCGACTTGTGCCTTAGAAAGAGATGGAAATGTTCAAGTGTTGGCCAACTACTTCTAGAAACGTTGGCTCTGCCGCTATGATCAAAGTGCAACCGAAATACTTCGGAAGTTTAAGTTGGCCAGTTGGCGTTCGGGTCCTATATCAATCAACAGAGGAATCAGTAGACCAAGGGTGTGATTTAGTCATTGGGAAAAATAGAAGAGTCCCAGTTATCTACGTGAAGATTTCTGCTGAAGTGCTACAGAGACCTGTGGCAAAGTTACATCGCAACCAAAGATGGAATCAAGATAGTGCTTTCGGCTAGCAAAAAACTCTGAGAGGGGTCTATCGGAGAGAAACTCTATGTGTTATTACGTGCTTAAGAAAAAATTATTTGTTTGTGTAAAATAAAACGTGCGTTCGGCTATCTATTAAATCATATTATATTTATTAAAGCATAACATCTAGTTGGACCTCAAACAACACCCGATAAAAATTTTGTAGATGAGCACATAGGCGTAAATAAATTAAAATAGATAAAAGTCCTTAAGAAACAGAAATTTACTGCAAAGCATACAACTGGTCTATGTGAGATTTTTTTATTTATACAGGTGACTTATAATCTACTCCATAATATAGTAATGAGTATTTATGTTGTCATGTGGGCGTCGTTAACCATCGACGATATCCCTGGAGTTGTGTTAGCAGAGTGGAAGTTCACTTCGGCTCAAGTCAACGGGCCACTACTTCTTGAGCCTTCTTGTCGGTAGCGGTTCGATCAACTACTCTACGAGGTTATCTTCATGCTCTCTTATTCTATTACAGTAGGTATTGGCTAATCTATGCATTTCTTCTTTCACAAATGGAACATTAAGGTTATCATGTATAGTCTGATTACTAACGTACCGGGGTATGTTATTTAGAGCTTTAAGGATTTTGGATGGGCGTCCGGACGCTGGAGGAGAGGAAACATGTCACGTGTCGGGGGAAGTCCCTCTCTTGTCTTGACTTCGAGCGCTCGTATGTGCTCGCGCGCCTTCAAATCGACCTTCCTCCACCACGCGGCATGTTTCTGCTCCTCGAGCGTCCGAACACCCGAAATCCAGGAATAATAGGATTTTTAAATGCGTTTTTGAGGTACTAAACTAAACATTACGTAAATTTAAAGGTAATGTAGTTGTAGAGCAACTTTTCAGGAACAAATAGATTTTTGTAAAATCTCTCTACGACAATTTTTGACGATTTCCACGCCGTTTTTTTTTACATTTTCGTTATTTCCACAAAAAGTTATTATTTTTACATGAAATTTTTTCAGTAGGTAGGTACCAACAAAAGCCACAATTGAAACCCCAAAGAGGTTCCTAAGATCATTACAATTCTTGTAATTAAATGGCAAATAATGGCCATATTTAGCGATTTTTAATTTTTTTTTTTGCAAAAAGTTGTTTATCGATTTTAATGATCCGGGGCTCATTTTTTTCGTCTTTGTTAGCGCTATAACGTATTATTTATTGTTTTCTTTTTTGTTTATTTTTTTTTGTTTACTTAGAACTTTACAATCTGTTCTATGAGAATATTTAGTAAATAGGATAATTAGTAGGTACAACATGAGGGGAGAAATGACCATTCTCCGTATATTTATATTTATGTATGACAAAGGTAATAAAAGTGATACTCAAGTAAGTTAGTTTTGTAGGTCAGTGGGGCGTTCCCTCTTTAGGCTTCTAGGTACGGCTAGTTCATTCATTAGGTGGATAACCTCCTCATTGTGATGCCCTGGGAGATTGCGGAAATAAGTGGTGCTGAATCTTTGGATTTCTTCATCAACTGTAGGAATGGCTAAGTCATCGTGAATGGTTTTATTGCTTATATACCAAGGCGCATTTAGAATCATGCGTAGGATTTTGGACTGCAGTCGTTGTAAAATTTTTGAATTTGAGGCCTTCGTGCAACCCCATATGTACAGATGGGTTTTATAATACATTTATATAGATGTATTTTATTTTCTATTTTTAATTGAGAATTACGACCAAGTAACTAATACATTTGTCGAATCTTGTTGTTTATGTGATTCTTTCTGGAAATTAATTGTAGCCGCTATGTGAGTTTAGAGTCTAGTATTAGTCCTAGGTATTTGACCTCGTTTTGGACAGGTAGCTGGGTATTTGTTAATGGAGACATTTGGACAGTCGATTTGTCTAGTTTTAAAATTTATTTGTGTTGACTTAGCGGCATCAACTTTGATACACCAGGAACTGAGTCATTCTTCAAGTTTGTCTAGATGAGTTTGGACACAATCAGCAGCTAGTTGAGTATCGTTGTCAACTGAAAGGATCGCAGTATCGTCTGCAAAAGTTGTGCTATCAGTAGTTGGTATGTCCGCCGTAAATACAGGATACAACTGTCCTAGGACACTACCCTGTGGTACTCCTGACTCGATTGGGTGGATTGTGGAAACATCATTATTAAATTTAGTTTGGTAAAAGCGATCGCTGAAATAGGACTTTACGATGAGATAATAGTAGGTAGGAAGGATTTGTTTTAGCTTAAATAAAAGACCTTTATGCCAACGGTCAAAATCTTGAGCAATATCTAAAAATGCTGCGACGCAAACCTTTTTTTCTTCCAGACTCCTTATGATCGCGTTAACGAGTATGTGACACTGGTGAATTGTAGAGTGTCGTCCTCTGAATCCGAATTGATGTTCAGGTAGTATCTCGTTCAGGTTAATATCAGATAAAGAGAGAGACTGCAGAGTCTCTTTAGTAGTAATCTTTCAAATATTTCAGATAGCAGAGGAAGTAGGCTTATAGGACGGTATGAAGAAGTTGAATTAGGTGGTTTACCAGGTTTAGGTACTAATATGATCTGGGAAAATTTCCAAGAAATGGGAAAATAGGTGAGTCTTATCATACTATTGTAAATAGTAGTTAATATTGTTATTGCCTTCTTCGGTAGTCTCTTAAGGATCTGCCCAGTTCTAAGATCAAATCCAGGAGCTTTGTGTATTTTACAATTGTTAATTTCATGTTTTATTTCAGATGGTGTCAACGGATTGATTGGGAGGGTCATTAGACATGGTGCAGTTAAGGAATTATTAATATTCTCAATATTTATGTTAGGATTAAGTTCTGGAGGACTAAACGTTTGGGCTAAGTGCTTCTGCAAAAGCATTTGCTTTCTCTTGATCTGTTCTTGCCCAGGTTCCATGTTGCTTCCTTAATGGTGGTATGTGATTAGTAGGTCTTTTGAGTTTCTCTGTAGCTTTCCACACTGAGTGGTCTTCTCTCGACAGAGACGTAATATATGTTTCAAATGTAGAATTTCTTAAATCTTGTAGTGTAGTTCTAAGTAATCTTGTATACCTGCTATATGTATTTCTATCAATAGGATTGCGAGTTCTTTGCCATGTGCGTCTTGCACGTCTTTTCTGTGCAATCTGCTGTCTAATCTCTAACGGTATGCTAGTAACTTCTTGTTTATTTGTGGTTGGTGTTGATGTACTTATCCGGCTGCTTCTTGTATTGCATTAGTAAAGTTTTGTACAGTAATATCAATGTCCCTAGGTTCTTTTAGTTTAATGTTCAGGATTAAATTATCTTCGATGTATTGTTGGGAGCTAGTCCAATCAGTTTTTGGAGATACTAATTTGGGTGGATTTGATTTTATAATAATATGGGGGAATGGTTCGATGAAAGGTCCCAATTAGGTTCAATATGAAGGTAGTTAGTTGCAACGCCGTTGATGACAAAAAATCTAACAAATCAGGAGGTTTGTTTAGGTCAGTTGGCCAGTAAGTTGGTTGACCAGTTGACAAGTGCGAATAATTTTTGTTTGTTATTAGGCGCAGTAGATTTCGGCCTTTGGGCGTAATACATCTGAAACCCCAGTCAGAATGTTTGGCATTCCAATCTCCACTAACTATGAAGCGAGGTCCCAATGTGTTAAACATTGTTTCATATTCGCCGGTATTGAGTGGGTGTCTAGGTGGGCTGCAAATCGCTGCTATGGTAAAAGATCTCGGTTTAGCATTGACATGAATTACAGAAGCTTGTATTTTGTTAGTTTGAAATGAAGAAAGTTCATAATGTGCTATTTCAGAGCGTATGAATATTGCAGCCCCTCCATGTACTGTTCCATCCGGATTAATGGTTTGCTAAGTTATATAAGATGGCATTTTAAATACTGATCGGTCTGTAAAATGAGTTTCAGATGTAAGCATTATATCTATCTTATTAATTTGTAGAAAATAGGTTATTTCTGTTTTGTGGTTTGCCAAACCATTGGCATTCCAGAGAGCTATACGTAAAGATGAGATGTCCATTAATGGACTAGTTTATTGATGACAGTTGATAGTATATTTAGTATCATGCTGTTTTGGGAGATTAACTGATTGAACATTGCTTTGAATTCGGTGAGGAAATGGTTGAGTTGGCCACTGAAGTCACTATCTTGACTTGCTGTATTTAGCCCTTGTGCAGCATCAGCATATGTTCGAAAGTCCGTTCTTGGTTGTCGTTGTATTGATTTGGTTCGGTGTTTGGATTTGTGGGATTTGATCACAATTTTGATTATTATTTTCTCTAGATTTGGTTCTTGCATTTTGTAATTGTTAATATACTTCGCAACCTTTATAATTCGAAATATGGTCTTTTCCACAAAGTGCACATTTTGCTGGAGTGCTTTTTGATTTTTGGCACAATGAGGAGTTGTGGTCACCTCCACATTTAACACATTTGTATGGTCGTGTGCAGTAAGATTTGGAGTGACCATATAGTTGGCACCTTGTACATTGTATGATATTGTTTTTTTTATGTGGCCGTTCAACAGTTATTGGCATATGTCCTACGAATTCTAAACTGTAAATATCTTTATTATTTTTTTTAGTTTCCAAATGTACATAAAATAGCATTAGTGGTTGCTTGTTAATTCGATGTCGTATGTTAATAATATTGCGAACGGTGTGACCTTTAGCTTCTATATCTTTTTTTATATCTTCGATAGGTATTGAGTAGTGGAGATTTCTGATAACTACCCTATAGGCCCTTTCTTACTTCATTTGGTATGTGTGGTGTATAATTTTTTCCTCATTAAGGTGTCTGATAAGTTTCCTATAGGTTTCGGACCTATTAGCATTTATTTTTATTGTGTTGTTTGTGAATGATTTTGAATAATAGGTTTCTTCTTCAGTAATTTGTGATAAATTATCGATCGTTTTTTTATAGTCTGTTACTCCATATATAAAAATTGGAGGGGGTTTAGGGTCTTTGGGAGGATTATTTGTACTAGGAATGGTAATTTCTGATGATTCGTTTGTTAATGAAATGAATCGATTATTTGTGGGTACCGCAGGTGTTGCTTCAACATTTTGATTAGCTATTGCATTTTTTTTATTACTTGTCATGGATGGGAAGTTTCTGGAGGATCTTCATTATCAATCTCTTCTTCCATTAGGTAACTATTGGCCGATTCAGGGGCTGAGTTGGTCTCCTTAAGCAAGGCTGCAGTTCCGGTGTTACGATAGCACGCACGTCCGCTCTGCTTAAAAGCACTAGCGGAAGTATAGAGTTTTTTTTTTTTGTTGCAAACTCTTTCACTGATGAATAAAATTTCTATGTGCTCTTTTATACGTATTCACCCAATTGTAAATGTCTTTAAATTGTAAAAATATAATATTTTTTGTGGGGCACAATTGTGTCTTGACAGTTGACGTTTTGGTTTTTTTTGTTTTCTTGAAAAAATTTTTTGGCACTTAAAATTTGAAAAAACCTGTTTTCGGCACTACTATTGCAGCATTGTTGGAGAATGTAGCAATTGACCTATTCACGGTTTTAGGGATGTCAGAAATATAGAGGCAAATGTCTAGGATACTGCCCTGTCGAACCTCTGCTTTTATTTGTTTAAGTTCTGAAACTTGTCCGTTTTGTTTTACAGTAAAACAACGATGAGTTAAGTTAGACTTTAGGATTTGAACAATCAACAATTATTATCTATTATCATTTAATTATTGTGAACCTTAAAATATATATAGCACACTATTAAAGATAGTATTTGCTGTACTATTTTTAATTAATCATCCAAACAAGCAAAAGTGATGTTGTTAACTTGTATTTTACGTAAGGATTACATAAACGAATATCTTACTGCAAATTTTCTCAACGAAGGAGTAATTTGCTACCAGACGCATTGCAAACAGAGCACGTATGCGACTAATTACACAATACACGCAGGTGAAAGGGTTCTAATTACACAGCGTCCAATTTGAAACCGCATATTACGCTGGGTAGTCTGGTTTGTCCGACAACAATCCCGGCGCCGACTAAAAAATTTATCCTTAGTTAAAGCAATTTTTCAAAACTGAAACCTTCCTTCCACCTTTGAAGAGCAACGTGAATGTAAAGTATGCGCCAGGGTTTTCGAGAAAGAATTATAATTTGAAATGTTACAGTTTCGGCGTCTTAATAATTCACCTTTAGTTATTCGGTTACGAATATGTGGTTGTTGTAAGGCAAAGTTAGAGAATTTTTCAAAAAAATCAGATGAGGCTAATTTGAGTTTCTTTACAATCCCAATAAGTTATTTTCAAATATTTTTTGTCTGAGCAAAATTGATTGGTTAGTTTCCTATTATAATATAGAGACTGTTTGAAATACTTCAATACAATTTTAAAATAATTAAATACATTCTTTGTTTATATCGGTTGCTATTAAGGCACTTGCAAATGTGATATTAAATTCGTATCCCATAGTATAGATGTGTCGATATGAATAACTGAAATAATGATCACAAATGCTGATATTAGGCGAGTCCGTTTGTCGGCGCTATTGATTGATATCAGAAAGCCCTGAACAAGTCGAGTTTTGTGAAGGTGTCCATTTAAAGTACGTGTACAGGTATTTCAAAAGTTTTTTACGCAACGATTGCAAGGTTTTTCAACTAGGATGTTGTTGTAGTGCTCGGCAGTCACCGTTTTCCTGTTGTCACAGAAGTAATAAAAAGGCACTTCACAAATATGATCAGCACAAGCAAATTCTTTTTGCCATATTAATTTTATTTTGGACAAAATGCACTTTTCGTCTACTTTTAGTCAGAGCAAAAGTAGATCTCTGTTCCATTCAAGTTTTATCGATTGATAGCGTTCTTTGGTCTTGCTGTATTCTTGAAGGTTAAATTGACATGTCAATATTTGATGATTCAATTGAATGGTCCCTCTAAACTGTGATTTTCTTTAGTACCAGATAAAAAGCACTTTTGGTATGGTGAGCTATTTGCTAATCTTTTGGTTCCATCAGCCCTTCCTAGTCTTTTTACGCTTACAAGACATTAATCTCCTTTCTGCAATTTATAGCTTCGCCAATTGCTTCTTTAAGCTAATGCACCAGCTCACAAAATTTATTAAGAACACATTGGATTTTATTACTAAATAAGTTAGTCAACATCCACAATTTAACACAGATGTACAGCTCATGCATTAAAGATCCTTACATTTTCTACTTCGGGTAATGCTTTAACTGAAATGCCTATCCTAAAGTAGTCATACCACAAAACTTACCTTTCTGTTTCGCCAGTCAACTTATTAAGTCTTTCTGCATGGCATGAGAAGTTGGTTCGTCCGCCTAATAATCAATCTCTTAACATTTTGAAATTCTTAGTAAAATTAACCAAATCTTTATAGGATCAATTATAATAACTAAGGTAAAGGTTTTCCTGGCGCTTTACTAGCAGAATTTATTTTGAAATGGCGATCTGTATAGTATAACTTGATAAAAAAAGAATTTTGAATAATAATCTTTGGAACAGACTTTAACAAACGCTTGTTAAACGTTTAGAAATATTGTGCAGTAATATTTTTTATTGGATTATTGAATAGTGAAATGTTCATGTCTAATACCGAACTGGCGATATTAAATTCTCCTAAAATATAATTGCATGACTTTTACTTATTTTTGTGGCGTCTCCCAAAATAAATATTGCCATGACTTTTTAGAAAAATTTACATTTTTGTATTAGATATTAAAATTCTCAATATAATCTCCCAAACTTTAACACACCTGACACCTTACGCAGATTTATAAATTTTAGTTCCAGTAACTCTGTCAAAAATATAAGTAAATCTTTTGCAGTCAATTCTCAAGTCATTTGCATTTTATTGAAGTTGTTATGATTTGAATTCTTTCGGTTCAGTTTAGGAAATGCATCGGGTTTTAACGATAAAAGTTTTGTATCGCTATTACTTCATTAACTGTACCACACACTCTATGTGTATAGAAAATATATTTAAAAGTTTGGTCTGCCAATTCATTAACTTCAATTCGACTACACCTCGAAATTCAGGAAAAATTCAGGAAAACCTACCCAAAGCTACTGTATGATAATAAATGTCATGGGTTGGCGTAGTGAGAGAGAATCATTACTGTATATTTTATGAGGGATGATTGCTAGGTGAATCTTGAAATAGCAGTGTATATACACTATCATCCCAATTGAAAAGGTGTGTGATCAGGTAAATTTAGCTCTATAAATTAAGTATTCAAGACTTGTGCTAATTTTAGGTCTATTTGTTTAATATACAAAGTAATTTCCTAGTTGATGAAGGGTTTTTAAATATAAATTTCTAAAAGTGTCAGACAATGGTACAATCAGCGCAGAATTGATAAAAATTGATCTGATAATGTAGCTGGGACATCGAGATTTATTCGTTTTTCTGAATGCTCAAGTCGAATATTGGATCAGATGCAAGTAAACAGTAACGTAATCTGTTACAAAAACTAGCTAATATCTGTCAGTTATATCTATGCTAATGATTAGAAGGAACTTGTGGTGGATAAATAATAAGTTTAATAAAACTCAGCTAGGCCTGGCTGCTGCAAACACAGACTACAGAGCTATCAATAAAAAAAATAAATAAAATAAATAAAAAAAAAGAAGCAAAAGAAAAACTCATTGATCAACAATGTAAGGAAATAGAAGAATTAGATCGAAAGTGTGACACATTCAACATGCATAAGAAGACCAAGCCATCCACCGGGACCAGTAAGAGAATACATCAACGATTCATAAAGGATCAACAAGGAAACATTATCTTAGATATTTTATCAACACTAAGACAGTTGGAAAGACATATCAAAAAATTGTTCTCGGATGAAAGAGGCGACACCTAATAAATAGAATCATTATCATCTGTGCAAAGAATAATTACTGAAGAAATTGAGTATGCTATTAAAAACTCCAAAGATAATAAAGCCATAGATAATAAAGCAATAGAAAAACAAAATTTAAACATGCTGGAGGATCTGCAACACTATTCACGTCGCAGGTATTATACCAAATGAATGCCTCCGTTCAACGTTTGTAGCAATCACAAAAAAAAACGCAAAGGAACGTTCAGAACACCCAATGTTGAATCTTATGCGCCACACATTAAAGGTGTTCTTGAAAGTAATACACAACAGAATACATAAAAAGTTCGAGGAAAACATTGGAGAAACCCAGTTGGGGTTCAGAAATGGAACGGGAACAAGAAAAGCGCTTTACGCTATGAACATATCAATACAAAGAAGCTTAGATGTAAACGTTAAACTACAATTATGTTTCATTGATTACGAAAAGGCTTTCGACAAAGTACGTCATCATAAACTAATCCACAATAAATCTCATTTATCTACCACAGATAACGGCGTTGTCGAAGCTGAACGGTGCATGCGGACGGACGTGTTTCTCCGTGTGTGCTGTGGAGTGCGTGATCGTATCAGTGACTGAGTCCGATAAGGGCCGTGGGAACTTGGTCGTCGATTCGCGGAATAAAGACGTATGCTAACGGTCCGCGAGATTACAAGTGCCGAGCGATAAAGCGACTTGAGGTCTATTTGTGATATTAACTTTCAAATTTAATAAACTGTAAGTGATTTTTAAAATAATTAGTTAAACACTTTTAACTACAACAACGAGTGTTACACGCTTGATAAGTGAACGACGTGCTTTACGCGATAACCACAATTGAGCGCCTCGCTGCTGACCTTAGGTTAAGCGCACCGATTAAATACTTGAATTATCGGACTATTTTCAACTAATGGAGTAATATGTATCCAATTAATACTGGCAATCTTAACGTCACTTACGGGTATGTAACTAATTTAAGTTATAACCAGCCCCAACTGCAACAAACCTACCAACAGACACCTTATGGCGGTCAGCAGAATTTTCAGACACAATTTAACCCTACCCATCATTTGCATAACCAATCATTTCCTCCCCTACAACTTCCAACCCCAGATTTTTATTTGAGTACAGCAGCTCACTCTGATGACCCATCGACAATGTAAACTAACGACAGCGATGACATCGAAGTAGATGGAGAAACCAATGCCCACTATTGGCAAGTGACGAAAAAAAGAAAACGGCCGAACAAACCTACCGAATGTATTCCTACGATGCAACCGCAAACCATAACTTAAAATCGATTCCAACCACTATCTGGCCATAATATAGAACCAACCACCCCTCAGAGTTCTGGAAGAAATGAAAATACAACCAAAGTTATTAAGCCTCCTCCTATATTTATATATGGGGTCACCAACTACAACGGAATGATTGAGAATATTACTAAAGTTGCTGAGAATGACCAATATTACAGCAAAACACTTGCTAACAATACAGTTAAACTCAACCCACTCACTTCCGAATCATACAGAAATATTATCAGGCACTTAAGAGAAGAAAACATTATCCATCACACCTATCAGCCCAAAGAAGAGCGGGCATACAGAGTAGTGATCCGATATCTCCATCACACCATCCCGACTGACACGATTAAAGAAGAATTCCAACAACTTAACCATAAAGTCCGAAATATAACAAACATAAGGCACAGGGTTAGCAAAGATCCGCTTCCAGTTTTCTATGTCGACTTGGAATCTAACCCAAACAATAAAAGTATTTATGATGTATAATGCCTCTGCAACTGTAGAATAACTGTTGAAGCCCCACATAAAAGACGAGATATCATACAATGCACAAGGTGTCAAAATTACGACAATTCGAAGGCTTACTGTCTGAGAGAGTACAAATGTGTTAAATGCGGTGATGACCACGACACGAAAACGTGTACAAAGCCAAGAAGCTCGCCAGCCAAATGCGCTCTATGTGAGTGCACCCTATAAGTGCAAACTATAAAGGATGTCTAACATACAAAAACTTAATAAATATGCGTTACAAAGCAAATAATCAAACAACACCTAATAGAAGAGTGATACCTTCACAACCATCTAACCCTGTCCCAGCCACTCCGCTGCAACCCAACATGATGCCACAGATAAACCATATGCAATCTTGCAGTCAAGTCGTCAAAGGAAGTCCCAACGAGCAAGTCAACCTAGGAGAACAACTAATCACCTTTCTAGCCGAATTTAAAAATATGTTTACTCAATTAATGCATCAAAATAATACAATGCTCAACTTGTTAACAATTGTCATAAACAAAATAACTCCTTAATGGCCAATATACTAGGAATTGGGACGTGCAATGCAAACGGGTTAATAAACCATAAACAAGAATTAATAGCATTCTTAAAAATGAATAAAATTGACATTATGTTAGTGAGTGAAACCCATTTTACTGTAAGAACCATGTTTTGAATACCAAATTATTCTATCTACCATACAACGCATCCAGACAGCACTGTCCATGCAGGATCTGCGGTTATCGTTAAAAATTCCATATCACATTTTGAAGTGGAAAACTATCAAACAGAATTCATACAGACTACAAATGTTAAAATCAACTCCTTTTGTTGGTCTTTTGTTGCCTCAGCTATCTACAGTCCCCCCAGACATAACATCTCTACTCACCAATATAATAGCTTCTTCTTTGCTCTGGACAGTAAATTTATTGCGGGTGGCGATTGGAATGCTAAACACACCCACTGGGGTTCTAGAATTATACTAACAAAAGGTCGTAATCTGTTACAATCAATCACACAAAACCATTTCACTTGCCACTCCTCCGGAGTGCCCACTTACTGGCCGTCAGACTTCCGACTTATTGGATTTCTATATCTCCCATGGTATAGCTACCAATTACGTAATGGTAGAAGCAAGTAATGACCTGTCGTCAGATCACTCGTCAGTCATACTAAACTTATGTACCTCTACTATCAAAAAATCACTCAACCACAAACTAGTGTCTACACAAACAAACTGGGAACTTTTTCAACAATACTTAGAAGACAACACAAATTTTAAACTACGAATAAAGACCCCCAACGAACTAGACGAAGCGACTAATCGTCTCACTAATGTAATCCAAAAGGGCTGCCTGGGAGTCAACTCCTATCGGAACTGATCATGAAAAACCTACTGTTTCCATACCTCTAACGGGCAAAGAACTGATCTTAGAAAAGAGGAGAGCCAGAGGAACGTGGCAGAAGACACATAATCCTGCTGATAAAACTATCTACAATCGTTTAACTCGTAAACTTCATAAACTATTAAGAGAGATACAAAATGATAACTTAACTGAGTATTTAACGAACTTGAAATAAGAGGATCACTCACTCTGGAGAGCCACGAAGAACCTTAAGAGGCCTCAAGTACCCAAAAGAACTATCAGGAGAACAGATGGAACATGGGCAAGATCTCCTATAGATAAAGCAACCACTTTTGCAGAGCATTTATCCGACGTCTTCACTCCCTTTGAAGCAACGACAGCCCCTGGAGACAACGCAATCGAAGCATCTCTAGACATCCCGTGTCAAATGTAACTTCCAATAAACCCGTTTACTCCCGCTTAAGTTATATATGAAATTCGGAAACTGAACCAATTTAAGGCACCAGGTCATAGTTTAATAACTGGAAAAATTCTAAAAATGCTGCCCAAGAAAACTGTCGTACTCGTAACTACGATTTTCAACCGGATGTTAAGTCTCTCATGTTACCCAATCACCTGGAAGTGCGCACATATATTAATGATACCCAAACCCGGCAAGGAACCAGAAAGTGTGACTTCGTATCGGCCAATAAGCCTTTTCTCTATAATGAGTAAACTATTTGAAAAACTTCGCCAAGATACAGGCATATTTCAACACCTATCACAACACCAGTTCGGTTTTCGAGAGGGTCATTTAACCACACATCAAACGCACAGAATAGTAAATGAAATCTCATCCTCTCTAGAAGAAAAGAAGTATTGCGCCGCTATGTTCCTGGACGTGTCCCAGGCCTTCGACAAGGTTTGGCAAATAAGGCTGCTATATAAACTAAAAGAGTCATTACCGAGCTACTATTACTTGCTCCTTAAGTCATACCTAACAGACCGTTATTACTCTGTCAATTGCGATAACGAACTATCCCCATATTACCCCATCAAATCCGGCGTCCCGCAGGGAAGCGTCCTGGCCCCCCTCCTTTACCTTGTCTGTACTGCTGACCTGCCAGAAACTTACAGCACTGTGACTGCTACCTTCGCTGACAACACGGCAATACTTTCCACCCATGAAAATGCGGATAGTGCAACTTCCAACCTCCAACAACACCTCAATATAATCAGCACATGATTATATAAGTGGCGCATAGAAGTTAATCAATCAGTCAGCCCAAATAGCATTTACTATGAAAAGCAATATTTGCTCGCCTGTCAGCATTAACAATGCTCCAGTACCGGTAAAAACCGACGTAAAACACTTGGGACTACATCTTGATCAACGGCTCACGTGGAACAAACACATACAAACTAAGCGCAAACAATTAAACCTCAAATACCGTGAAATGTACTGGCTCTTTGGTAGACATTCAAAGCTATCGTTCTGAAATAAGCTGCTACTCTACAAAGCGATGCTGAAACCAATTTGGACATTTGGTATGCAACTTTGGGGATGTGCTAAACCGACCAGAATAAAAACACTGCAACAATTTCAGTCAAAAACCCCCCGCAGAATTGTTGATGCGCCCTGGTTTGTAACCAACCAAACAATCCACCAAGACCTAGACGTCCCATTCGTTGTCGATGAAATCAAAAGATATGCGATGAATTACCACCAGAAGTTAGATGGACATAGCAATCCACTAATTCACCAGCTTTCCACTTATCAACCACCAATACGAAGACTGAAGAAAACATGGCCTGAAGACCTCACCAACCTCCCGTAAATGGTGCTCCTAGGGAGTGTCATCAATGGATGACTTCTCCTTTCACTGCCTCCCCTAGCATCACATTTACTGAATGCTTTTGTTAAGTAGATTGTAAATTAACATTATTGTCAATAAAGAAATCTCATTTAAACATACTGGAATTAAAAAACTCTAATCAGAGTAGAAGAAGTGTCAAAGGAAAGATTTTAAATATCTCCAATACTATTCAACTTATATTCGAAGGAAATATTTTATCTAGCACTTGCCAATACTTCAGCTGAAGTAGTAATTAACGGAAAAAGTGTAAATAACATCAGGTACGCAGATGGTACCTTAATTATCACAACCACTAAGGAAGACCTACAAGAGCTCATGGAACTTATTAGTGCTTACACTAATAAATTTGGGATCAACATAAATATCAAGAAAATAAATTTGGTTATAAACAAAGAACCAACTAATCTTCAACAGCAACTAATTAAAAAAACTGTGATTAAACGCGTAAAGAAATATTTGGGTACGATAATAAATGAAGATAAGGGACACATCATAGAAATAAACAGACGAATACAGATTGCAAGTGCAGCTTTCATTAAAATGAGACCACTATTATCAAATAAAAACCTTAATATAGAGCTGAGAGTATATTATGATGCTATATCTTTCCACTGCTACTGCATGAGAATGAGATGTAGACATTAAAAAAATAAAACCTAAAGAAGATCGACTCGTTTGAGCTATGGGTGTATCGACGGATTGTAAAGATACCATGGACCGACAAAGTTACTGACCGTGGAGTACTGTATCGAATTGGGAAAGAAACAGAGCTCGTATTTACCATACAAAAAAGAAAACTGGAATACTTAGGACACATTATGAAAGGTCCTAAGTATGAGATATTGCGGGTAATTATACAGAGGATGATAAATGCAAAAAGATCTATAGGCAGAAGACATCTCTTGGCTGAGTGGTTCAATTGCACTTCAGTAGATCTATTCAGAGCAGCAACATCTAAGCTCTCTAGCCTTGATTGTCGCCAACCTTGATGACCGCCAATCTCCGTAGAGAGAAGGCACTCTAAGAAGACTATAAACACAAGTAATTAGTTTTTAGTTATTTTGATAAATAGTTGAAAAAACTAAGTACTACCATGCTTTTCAGACTTACATTTCTCGTATAACTAAAATGATAAGCAACTACAAGTTTTATTCTAATATTCTAAATAACATAGTATATAAAAGCTAAACAATAGGAAAAATACGGCTAGAATTAGTCAAATTTATATGATTTATGTAAAACACCCATTCAAAAACTAAAAGCGACTGAAAGAGACTATAGAATGATTAAGTTTAGAAGTTTTACAGGCAGAGATTACGATGTAGGGAAAACTGCATGATACAGTTGTAAAGTGGCACGAAGGTGTTTTTTTGCGTGAACCCTGATTATGATTCCTTTTATTAATAAAAATACAATTCTATACGAAGAACCGATTAGCTGTTCTTGATAAAATGCGTTGCAATGTTGGTGTATATTTTCTGAAGACTAAAAGAGAGGGTGTAAATATGGGCATTTTGTTTTTGACTTAAAGTTACGTTTATTTGGAACAATCTAGGTTTTTGACCTTCTTTAACAACTATAACAAGTTTACTAAATGAGAGGAGGCAAAACAATGATTAATATCAATTATTTCAATTCGAAAATAAAGATTTAAAAAAGATTGTAAACACATTTAACCCACAAATCTCCGCGAGTGTCTTGAGAGAACTTTTCATTACAAAAGATGCAAGTTGCATCGCTCGAGTCTGGTTTATCCCCATCGTTGGTATCCAGGCCATCATTGCTGTCGTTTCGCGGGTTAAATTTTATTTTTCTGAAAGCCTTTGATCTTCCCGCCCCTGCCCCCGACTTGGTTAACTGATCGTTGTATGGTGTCCCAGTGATGAGGCTGGCCCTTACTGCTTTGCGTCCGCGGGTAGTGTTTCTCTTCTTACTGTTGGGGACGGGAGATATGTCGAACGGAGAAACTGCTTTTGAAGCTCCCGGTGAACATTGCAGTGTTTTAGTAGCCTGATCAATTGGCATTGCTAGAGCCTGATGTGCTTAGATATTAGGATAACTCGAAGAAAAGGCAAATGATGTCAATGGTTTAAAAAAGCAAGTTGAGCAGCAAGTGATTCTGAAACTTTATTTGCCACTATGAAGCAAGTTTTTCCTGCAACCAACTCAGCAGTTATAAAATCAGCGGTTCATAGGGTATAACTCAATTACTTTGAACCCGTTTATTACTATTTCAGCCGTTTGGGTACGAATGTAGGCTTGGCTAAAAACCTCCATAACATTATATACTCTCACTGCTTTGCTGTAGTACGTTTTCAGATGCGTCATAAAAGTTTATTTAGGGGCTGCAATTTTTGCAATTTTGAGGACTCATTCAAGATGAGTAGAACAGGCCTTTGTTTAGTAGGACATGTTTTCTCAATGAAGTTCTGAAGGATGGACTCTACCATTTGCACCATCAGGGCAGCCTCTTATTGGAGCTTGGGTCATGTTTGTTTTAGGGAAAAATATCATTGTCTGGACATAATGACTCAAAGGGCTCATACTTGCGATAATTGTGATTGTAGACCCTCTTTCTGCGGACATTAAAGCATTTTCCCTTTCATCCTTATCACTTTAGGAATTCTGCTTTGGACAATGTAGAAGCCTATCTCTTTCACGTTATACACTCGGTCTGCTGGATACGAGTGTTTTGTTGAAAGCGTCTGCCAATAGATAAAAGAAAGCTGTCACATTTTCTTTCTTGAAATCCAAAGCTCTGATATGTGATATATTCTACAAAGTTTGCAAATTGACAGCTGATCCTTGTGTCTCTTAAGAAAAAAGTTAGTCCAAGCTCGTCCTGCCTCTCCCTTTTTGAAAGGGGATATCAAGTCATTTCTCTGGGCAAGTAATTATGCTATTCTTCTCAGGTTTGCCAAAGTGCAGCCACAAAATATTTGCTCTATCACGAATAGGTAAGAAACTAACTGTTTTCGAGCTCTGCATTTAAAAATGGTTTCCTTCCGAGCCTTGGTTCTTGAACCGCTTGCTCGGAGGTTTTATCAAGTTTAAGAAATCTTTGCAGAGCATTATGAGGTATCCCAAACCTTCTTGCAGCACCTTTTACGGTAGACTCATTTGCTTTCACAGCTACGATGGCACGTAACATCTGAGATTTATCCACTGATTGCTCTGGTTCTTGCATTTATATCGCTTTTTAGTTCTCGCCACTCTGCAAGCAACCAGAAAAAAGTTATTAGCCCAATTTGGGGAACAAATAAAAAAACGCTGCGATATCGTTACTCGGGGGTTTATTTTTAGCTCTTACTAAGTGAATAACCGGATGTGTAGAATGTTGCATTATGGACATTACCCAATATACTAAAAAATAAAACTAACAAATTAAAATGTCCCTATAATTATCGATGAAGTTGTAATTACATCAAGACTTTATGAGTTTCAGGGTGGGATAAGGTTCGATAAAAACATTACCACAGCTAATCAGTGTCGTCTAAAATCCGAACGCATCTACACGGCACCGTGCAAAATTGGACCCTTCTAGAAGCTTCCTTTAGAGAATACTCACTAATACCCGACTCTTCATACGTAAAAATTCAACTAATGCAAGATCTTAAACTTGCTTATAATTTTCACCTTCAAAAATTCGTTAATTGTTTTTTACAGCATCATGAAGTGTATTTTCAATTTAGTTCAAGATTGTCGTTAGCAGTGAGTAGCATTTTCAACTCAAACTTCGGAAAATCTCCATGTAACTCATGAAAAGCAAATTCACTCCTACTAATCACTGTTTGGTGCAAATTTTGGATGTGATATCACTCTTTTTCTCAGATTACTGGAAATCCAAGGCCTGCACCAGCAATCCACAAACAGTTAACAACGTCAAGGACAAAATTTGACGTGTTATCGATGAAACTGATCACAACATTTTACAGCCAAAGTCGAACTAGACACACTTTTCTATATTTAATCAGCGCTTTTATACTTCAATACTCAATAAAAAGTTTTATTTAAATTTTATCTCAGGCTTTTAATTGGGACCATGCCATTTAAAACCTATTTATGCATTTCTTTGTACTCTTGTGCTAGATGAGCAGATTTAAGGTGGCCGTGTATTTTAAGCAATATAATCAGATATTGGAGCGGCAAGCCATAATTACACAAATAATTAATTGATTTTAAATTCCCCGCTGCGCCTGACGCTTCAACAAGGCGAAACCATTGAAAAAGGAGACTCCGGCGCTTCCCACAAACCAGAACAATACACTCAAACAGGTTGTGAAATCCATTATTTATCAGCAAGTTCGCTGGCCGCGGGGTCTAAATCACTCCCGAACTAATTTATGGTTTATGACATACATATAAATCCCCGGCCGCGCGCCCGTCACAATCGCAGCGAAACAAAGGATGTGACGTGATTAGGTTAAGATGGAAACTCCGGCACCCGCGCCGACAAAGAACCAGAGGGACGAAGTAATTGGCCCCGATTGGAAGTATGACGTTATATGAAAGCCGTTGCGGAGTAGCCCGGATTTAATATCTGTTCGATTAAGAGTCTTAATTGAAAGACACTTTTATATAGAGAAAGCCTACCGGGGGTGATACAGCAGCAAAAACTCTGAAGTTTAAATTTTTAATATAAGGTATACAGTATGTACAGGTGTATAGTTACTAAATATAAGTTTAAAAATAACACAAAAAGCTTGAATGGTGCTATTTATTGAGTAAAGAGATTTTTGATAATTATTTCTTTTAGCTGCCTCTTCATTGCAATTACAATTTTAGATTTAATTACAGAACAGTCAGTAAATTATATGATATATTATAATAATTTACATACAGGGATAGAACCTGTAAACATTTAGTTGAATCTGGTACTTAAGTCCTCTGGTTTGAACCGTTTTAATCGTCTTACTTTACCATCAGGATTTTTTAATTTGGTAGCTAGTCTATTTGGGTGTACTTCAAGTTTGTTTTGATACTTTATGGAATATTTTTTGATTTCTTCGCGGACAGAAGGAATTTGCAGATCTTGGGCAATAATATAGTTTGGTATGTAACATGGCGCGTTACCCATCATTCATCAGTTCCCCAAAGCTGCGCATCGTATGTCGATACAGGCTTCAGTACAACTTTGTAAACCAGCATTTTGTTTTTAATGAAAGCTCTAATTTTTGACCTAATAGGTACATTTTCTAGAGTTTAAAGCTGACATGCTTTCGCTTCATAAATATGTGTTTAAGCCATCTTTGAGGTCTGTTATTGAGGTATGCTTTAAGAATCTGGTGACAAGGGTGTGGTAGGTTTATTTTTAATTTGTAGCATAGGCCTGCATGCCAGACTTTATCGAATGCCTGACTGAGGTCTATAACGGCTGTAGAGCAGTATCTTTTGACTTCGAGGTGTCTCTTTATTTTATTTACAATTATGTGCACCTGTTCAACTGTGCTGTCTTTATTCCTAAACCCAAAAGCTCTTTAGGTACTAGTTGTTTCTCTTCAAGGGCAAGTAAAAGCCTTTTTAATAAAAGTTGAGGTAAGAAATTACCTTATTTAAACTATTCCCAGAATTAGCAAAATAAAAGTGTATTAATAAACGACAAAAGACTAAATTATCTACCATTTGCCAATAATACAGTCCTTATAACAGAATATGCAGAAAACTATAATAAATGCTAGAAGAACTAGATGAAAAAGTAAATAAAATAGGACTATAAACAAATCTAAACAAAACAAAGGTGATATACCAAATAGACCTTTAAATAACTATTAAAAACACGTTAAAGACGTCGACAGCTACATATATTGGGGATATCAAATAAAATTAAGAAAAGAAACCAGACAGCTGAAATACATCGTAAAAAAGGCTACCATGCAGCACTTGGGCAACTTAAACACAAGAACCTTCTTTTGAAGCTCAGCACACGGCTTATTTAATAAATGTATCCTTCCAGTACTGACATACGGATGCCAAACATGAACAATGACAAAACTGCCAATAAATAAAAAGCAACAGCGGTTGGGTTGGAAAGGCAGACGCTGTGTATATCTCTTAAAGACAGAAAAAAGATGTAATCGAAACAATCGCCAAACTAAAATGGAACTATGCCGGTCACCTAGCCAGATACGGAGGCGAAAAATGGACCAATACTTTACTTTATTGGAGACCGTACCTAGGAAAGAGAACAAGAGGACGACCTATAACTAACAGTAAGACTTAACAGGGCGAGACAAGCGCAGAATAGAGAAAATTTGAGTGATATGAGACAAGCCTATGTTCATAAATGGACAGTAGAATACAGACTTTTGAGATTAAGATCGAGATTAGGCACAAGAAAAATTTGTGTAACCTTCGCTTGATCAGGAAAGTACGCCAGTCCTAACATGGCATTGAAAATCATTAGGATGGGTTTTAGACATTTATCTCTTACTTTTTGTAAATTTTCATAGTTACTAGATCATAACCAGGAGCTTTCTTTGGTGATGACTTTCTTAATTTCCTTATATTTGAATTTTTCTATGGACGAATCCATTTGGAACGGTGCTTCCAAAAATGCTTTTATTTCTCCTTCTTCTTCAGAGCCCTGTTTACCTAGTGGTGTGAATACTTCTGCAAAAGCATTAGATTTTTCTTTATCATCCCTGCACTATCTCTTGTTGGCGTCTTTGGTTGGGTGTATTTATTGTTGAGGTTTTTTATTTTTCTAGTAGCTTTCCATAACTCATAATTATTAGCTTTAGCGGGTGATGATTGCTATTTTTATAAGTTTGTGGAGAAGTTTCTTTGGTTCTTTCATCGCTCTATTGAGTTTTTGTTTATTTTTTTGTTAGATTTTCTCCATCACTTGGGCAATTTATTAGCGATCATTTCCTTTCGTTTTGTGTACTGCTTATCTCAGTCTGGTGCAGCTAGCCAAGCTAATTACTAATAATTATTAAATTGCGCCATGTGCTGTACCATTAGGGTGTTCGGCATCATATAATGTATAGTTTGGTATGCTTACATGGCTCCTGCTGGAAAAGTATGCTTCTGTAATTAACATTATGTCAATATTATCTCATCGCAAAAACATTTTTAATTCTTGTGTATGCTGGCATAAGCCGATGGTTCTATAAGCAATTTTTAAAACTTAACACATACGGTTACAATTATTGTTAATAAGTTTAACACAGTGCTAATTCGTTCAATTAGTTTTTTAAGCATTTTTTTTATTATGTCGTCATTATTTTGTGCGTGTGCAGTGACAATCGGTTGAAATAAGATGTACGTTGCCGCTGCTGTGTATTTGGTCCTTTTTGTGCGAAGGATGTTCCAGGTTGTATAAACTGCGGTGCATTAACTTTTCTTACTGTTGAAAGTTTAATTTGTTGCAACTACCTATAGACCATGCAGCCTCCGTAGTTCGTGGGACGATTTGCGCCATAATTTGCGCATTTAACCTGGTTGTCTGACTTTTCTCGGACATTCGCGAGTCAGATGAAATTCGGCGAAATTTACGACAACAGTTCTTGGCGTGATCGAAGTTTTGACACCTGCTATACTGCGGAATTTCGTTTATAGTAAATATTTTGATTTGGTTGGACACAAAGCCTAGGTACAAAATTGTGCATGTTAGCCATCAGGCTTAAATTTCGTTGTTATTATACCTTGTAACTCCGCCTGCAGCATCGCTGAGTAGATTGGGTAGCTTAGCGGTGTTGTTGCCGGTCCCAAGCCCGGACAAAGGAGGAGGGTTGTGGTGTTTGGACTAGCATTCCAACCTACGTAAAACAATTTGTCGAAACAGAACGAAAACTCGTTAAATGTAAACAAATCTCGGGTGGAAAGCCACATTTACCAAGAAAGAAGCCTCAAGGAGTCGGGGGGAAGGGGGCAATTCTATATCTACAAAAAAAAGATGTTTAGACAAACAAAATTGGGTTATATGGAATTAATGACGATGCAAATGTAAAAAAGTAGTTGCTTCGACAAACTAGACAGCATTTTAGAAAATATAAACAAAAAACACGAAGTAGTATTGGTTGACGATCTATCAGTAATAGGACAGTAAGGCAAAGCAGTAAAAAATAATAATTCGGACAGGCTGATCGAGTTATGTAGGAAGTACAAATATATGGAACGTTCTTCAGACATAAAAATATACATAAGTATACCCGGGAACAACTAGTCGAAATTTAAAATCAATCATAGATTTGATTCTTGTCAAATAAGGAAGAATATTAACAGCAAAAAATATTAAAGTCTACCGTAAATTAAAATGTGGATCGGACCATCACATGGTGATGGGAAAATTTATCTGTAACGGTATATCAAAAAACAAAGATGAAACAAACAAACAGAAGAAATAAAACAATACTACTATAACAGAGCTTTACTATACCGGTATAGCATAAAACTGTTATACCAAGTACGTCTCAAAGAAAAATTAGACCCACACATGCAACTATTGTCCATAGAAATGAAGAAATTACAAAGGTGGCAAAGTTAATTACAAGAAAAGTAAAAGAAGAACAAAATGAAACATGGAATAATCTATGCCAACACATTGATAATACTTTAGGCTACGGCAGATCTACGCAAGCATGGAGAGCTATAAAACACATGAGGAGCAATACAAGAAACAGAATTAACAAGTCAGTAATATGGACGGTTCAATGGATGGATCATTACAAGAGACTGCTGTAAGAACAATACTAACAGGGGGAAACTATAAATTACGCATCGGACAACCACGAAGAAGTACAAGTAGAAGATGTAAAACAAGCCCTGAAAGAGTCAAAGAATAATAAAGCACCGGGTCCAGGTGGGGTTAAGATGGAATTACTGAAATATGGAGAAGAAAAATAACAGAGAATAAATTAAACAAGAGGAAAAAATCCCAATGAAACGGTTTAAGCGTCATTCCCTCAACGGCAAGAGTCTTCGGCAGAATAATTAAAAACAAGATTCGAGAAAATATGAAAAAAGTTGCAGAAGAACGGAGCTGCTTTTAATCCAATAGATCATGCTTAAATAATCGATTCTCCTCCAAAAATTAAAAGAAGAAAATGTAGCCAAAAACATCTAGATGCATGTAACGTATATAGACAGTGTGCCCAAATCTGAAATATGTCCAGCTATGGAAAGATTATAAAATGGATTGGAATAGTAAAACCAGTTTATACGCATACAACAACGAAAATAAAAATAGCAAATAAATTTACCCAAAATCTTAAAATAACAAAAGGCTTAAAACCGGGATGTACACTATCGCCGCTCTTATTTAGCATATACATTAATAAACTGGTTGAAAGTTGGGAACACAAATGCAAAGGAAGGGTAATTACTAAAGAAGACAGAGAATAAAAATATTCTGCCTTTTGCTGACGACCAAACCATTTTTATGAAAACAAAGAAATATATTCATGATTGAAACACTAAAAAACGAACTGATAAACTAGGGACTGACAATTAACACAAACAAGACATAATATATGTGTACAGGCGGAGAACAACAAGACATACGCAATGTGGACGAGACCATTCGACACTGTCAAAATTATAAATCCTTAGGCTTAATTATCTCAGTTAATGGGTCAATAGAAGAAGACGTAAACAACAGGAGTAGACAAGGAAGAGCAGCAACTAAAATTTTACTTGGAATTCTATAGAACAAGAACACAATAACTAAGAAAAATTTATTTTATAGTATAATTGAAAGATCAGTAATACAAAGCTTAAGAAACAAAATAGGAACGGTCGAATTGGACTTCTCAGAAGATGCCTACAAATTACGAGACGAGAAAAATGGAGAAATTAGGACCCTTTGTTAGTATGGGCATATAGAAAGAATGCAGGTGGTCGAAAAAACTTTTCAGTTGGTCGCCGAGAGGAAAAAGACGAAGAGGACTTATAAAAGTTCTCGACTTGACACAGAGATGGCGCTGTAATTGGCAAACAATTATACTTCCTGCTTGGGTGCATGCCTCATTAGTTCTTATGACTAGTTTCAACTTGTCCGCTCAAGTAATTTGTTTACACGAATTTTTCAGTAGACATGTTGCATGTTTTTTTGTTAAAATGGATAAACTTGAATATCGTGCGGTTATAAAATTCTTCGTTTTGGATGGATTAACCCATAAGGAAATTCATCCGAAGTTGACAAAAGTTTACGAGGACTCTGCTCCTTTCATGTCAACTGTTAAAAAGTGGGCAGCTGAATTTAAACGTGGTCGCACATCCCTCGAAGGTGACCCACGTGAAGGACGCCAAAAAAGGGATCCGACCGATTTTGTGCGGCGATTTGTCACCATGGATGAGACATGGGTCCACCACTGCACGCCAGAAAAGAAACAGCAGTCCAAGCAGTGGGTGGAAGCCGGTGGTTCAGCGCCAAAGCAAGCGAAGTCGATCACATCTGCCGGAAAGGTGGCCAGCGCGTTTTGGGATGTGAAAGGGATCCTGTTAATTGATTATCTTGCAAAAGGCAGAGCAATTACGGCGAATATTACTCCAACCTTCTTGACAAGCTGGATGCCAAAATTCGCGAGAAGAGGCCTGCCTTAAAGAAGAAAAAAATCATCTTTCACCAGGACAACGCACCTGATTTGGCATCCTCAGATTTCCATCTATTCCCAAACTTAAAAGAATTTGTTTCTGGGAAGCGCTTCGCATCCAATGAAGAAGTTGATCAATATTTTCACAATCTTCCAGATTCTCACTTCCGAGAAGGAATACTGATGTTGGAGAGGCGCTGGATGAAGTGTGTTGAAGTCAAGGGAGACTATGTAGAAAAATAAAATCATTTTTTAACTGAAAGTCGCAGTCTTTCATTGTCAGGCCGAAAACTTTTCACCTTACCCTCGTACAAATGGAAAACCCGTGTAACAAACGTAATGATAGAAATATATTTCCAACAAGGGGACTGGGAGAAGATGGAGGCTAATACGACGAACCATAAAGGGAAAAAACGTTAATAAAAATATTTTACCTTGTTTGTAGTTTTTCAAGGGTGACCTGATATCAGGCACCCGGACCGATCCATACACACCCCAGCCTGGGATATTCAGATGTGTAGGGTGTAACTACAATTCTAGATTATTATTAATAACTGCAATTTTTGTTTTCTTTATAATTTTCTAATTTTACCTTTGTTTTGAAGACTGTTTGTAACTCAAGCAATTCCCCAAATTTTGATGTTAAACATTGTGGACAGGTGAAGGTTAAAATGTTAATAATATCGGAATAAATAAAATACAAAACGGTAACTTTTTTGTTATACATTGTGAGGTGAGTTGAAAGGAGCGTGGCTTCTAGTATTATAGGTGGGGATGGTCGAATGAGTACCCTCATAAGAGACCTCGCTCCACCTCTACTTTAGTTAGTATCAAGATGTCAGCGCAAGAGGTATACTCTTCTACTGTGCATCTTATTGTAAATTTTTTATAACAAAAAGTAGTTTAAGATAAAAATTTCTGACGTTGCCTGAGAACTAACATAAGAGAGGAAAATATTCGCATTGTTCACCGCATTAGCGCTCGCCGAAATGACTACTTTTTATGTTCAATTACTAATTTACAATCTACTCATAACATGAAATAATAAGTACATTACACGATATCGTTGTTACATCACCATTTGCTGATGAAACTTTATGATTCACTCAATGAAGTCTTCTGGTCATTATCTAGTCAATTTAACCACATGCTGAAGGGGGTTGGTGTAATTTAAAATGAGCTTTTTTGCTTGGAGGGTTTCATTGCTGACGTACCAAGGTACATTGGTCGGGATACACAGCGCCTTTAATTAAAAAGACTGAAATACTTTGGTGTTAGATAGCTTACTGCATCTCTACAGCTCAATTTCATGAGATTATAAAAGTGTTAGAATGATTTTGTATGGCAATCAATTAGAATTTAATTCCAATTAGGCAATGGATAAGTTTTGTCTTTAGATTTAGCTGCTGTATAGTGGCCTTCCAAGGCAGCCTTTGGTTGAAGTAAATGTCTAGGTGTTTTATCTTAGTTTGTATTGGATTGGGCTGATTGTAAAAGGTAACTGGTGCTTTTCTGATGCATTAGTATCATCTGTGAAGGTAGCAATTAATGCATTATCTATGATAGGAGTTTTCAGTATATAGGAGATTAAGAAAACGACCATGAACACCTCCTTGTGGGACATCGAAGTTGATGATATGGTTGTTTGAAATGGACTTTGAATTAGGTAGGCTTTTAAAAGAAAAACAATTTGGTGAGGCAGCTTTCTTTGATCACAATGCCATACCTTGTCGGGTATCTAAAAATACCGAGGCATATATTTTGTTTATTTCAAGTTTTCCTTCGTGTAGTTTACTATTGTATAGCATTTCTGGATGGTCGAATGTCCTTCAGAAAAGCCAAACTGGTAATTGAGAGTTACCTCTACTCTCTACTTATTTTCTTGATTTTTAGTAGCGTAACATTTCAAATATCTTGAATAGCAGAGGTAATAGGATTATCGGTCGATAAGAGGCGGTTTTTCGCTCAGGTTTTCCAAGTTTAGCAAATTTTCATTAAAGAATATGTCGTTGTGATGAGCATTATTGCTTTTAGAAAGATACTTTTAACATACTTCCCACTATAAGATTACAGCCAGAAGCTTTAAAAGAAATGAATAGCTTTAGTTCTCTGTATACTTCTGTAGATGAAAAAGGCAGATATAATGCTCGGGTAAATCAAATATGCCTTTATCATTATGTTAAAACTAGTATTATGAGATGGCAATGGGGCGAATACTTCTCCAAGGTGATCTCAGAATATTTTCCTTTTTTTTTTTCATTTAATCGAGCCCAGCTTCTGCCTGCGTTCCTTAAGGTGGTATTTGAGTAATAGACCTTTTAGTCCTTTAAGTTGATCTCTAGATAGTATGGTCTTCTGGTGATAGGACAGAATGTTGCATTTTTGTTTTCTTGGATAACATTGGAAAGTCGATGGGTTAGACTTATTAAATGTAGTTTTGTCTTGGGAATTTCTGAATGATTGCCCATTAGCACGAGTTCTACGTCTCCTACTATAAGGTGTTATATATGGTGCTATAGCGTGGAGTAGCTTGTTAGGCAGTCTCTTGAATGAGCTGTGAGGTACTCTACAATTTTGTCAATTTTGATATATGCGTACATTTTATGGGTTAGATTAATAAATTGCTCCCACTCGATTTTAGCGATATAAAGACTTAACGGTATGGTTTTTCATATAATGTACACACACATCATTATCTCGACTTTGGGGGTCCCTGGGATCTGGGCCCCTAACCTCCTTCTTCTGCGGCGACATAAGTTGAGTTGTGGTGGGCCTGCAATGGGCTTCTGTTCCTGTCGTGGTGGGTAGGACACGCTCGTTTTCTTGCCCTTGGTTTTATTGTTGCTTCTCTTCGAGTTTTTGATTTGATGGTTTGTGGCTTTTGTCTGTGGATTGATCGGGATTGGTTTAGTAATGTTTGGCTAGCATCAGGTCGGAACCATGCGACATGAGACTTCCGAAAATCTCTCCAGCGCTGGTGGCACCGTCTAGGCTTTTTAGTAGTTTGGGTATTAATTTCAGCAATTTCTCCTTGTCCACTCGCTGGAGGAGATCGAATATAAAATCCCAACCTTGGTTTTCTGGTTGGTGTACTTGGGTGGTTTCTGTTGTCTTCTTTTGTGGTTCTTGACCTTGTGGGGTTGTCTGTCATGGAAGTGCTGGTCATTCGGTAGTGGTAGTAGATTCTTTGGCTGCTTGTGCGTATGAGCGCCTCGGTTGACATAAAGGGTGGAGCAGGAATTGGTGTTTGCTGGAATGTTGGGAAAGGTCTCAACCGTGGGAGCGATGGGCACCCTCTGTAGCTTGCTGGGTGTGCTCCGCCACAGTTGGCGCATACCGCTGGCGTCTCACGGCTCTGGTTGCAGGTATTCGTGTGGTGGGGCCCTGCGCACGTGATACAGCGCGGGGGAGCAAAACAGGTCCGTTGCGCATGTCCGAATTTCTGACAGCGGCGACACTGCCCAACGGTTCTCTTCTTATGCGGCTCTTCACCCCGAACTTGCACTCGCATCACTTCTTTGAGATTGTAGATATCTTTTTCAGTTCGTTCAGTCTCTACAAACACTAATGGCATGGGGTGTTTCCCTTAAGTACGCCGTATGCGGCGCATCGATCGTACGGGGATTCCTTTTTCTTTTAGGTCCTCCTGGACCTGCTCGTCTTTTAGGATCTCCGGGACTCCCCTGAGCACCACTTGCAGGGGCTTTTAGGAGGGCAGGGAGTAGGTATGGAAGGGTATTTTTTGCCCTCCATTATTTTCGTCATTTGCCTACAGTGGTGGGCTGGATTTCAATTGAATCCGCCCTGTTTTTGGCTTTAAGGGAGTTTATCTTCTGTTTGTTGAAGAGTCCAGTGTTCTTTCGCGCATAGCACCACTGGCGGCACTCGATTCTCTCTATTCCTTTCTTTTTCTTCGCCTTGGATTGGGGTGAAGCAGTTGCGTGTTGATAATTTCAATGCTGGTTCTTCACGGATTGGTCGTCGGTGTCCTCTTTTCCTACCTTGAACGAGGGTGTAATCCTCGTCCGTTGCGGACGATTCACCCTCGCTCACCTCCAATGGTTGCTCTGTTTCACTTGAAACCGGAATCTCTTTTGTTCTTGAGCTGCTCTGAGTGTTCTCTTGGCAGGTGGGGTTCGCTCGTAAAGAATCGCCTGTTGACTGCGCTGGCGATGACGTACCTGGTTCATCTGCATCGTACACCGATATCTCTTTATCTTCGGGGGTTGTGGCTGGTGACGGGGGGCGGGGCTGGGTAGTGCTTGACTAGCTGGCGCCGATTGTTTTTCTTGCTTCTGGGTGGTGTTTTTGTTCCAACAACTGAACGGTGCACTTACGGTTGCTTTTACGGCTGGCTTCTCGCTGCATCTCTCTGCTGAAGGCCGCACACTCATGTCAACTCAGCTGACTTATCCATTCTACGGCTACCGGAGGTATGTATATTCCTTTGCAGTTCATAAATAGCCCAAACGGGCTGTTTCTTTGGCGGTTTAGGTAAAGCGCCGCGCACTACAATTTGCGTTACGCGGGTTTTAACTTGCTCGTCGCACACAAATTCGCGCACTTGCTCCAGTCGGCACAAGTACCGACTGGAAAATTGCTATGAAATCACAACTTTCTAGGAGCGACGTGGTACATCCGCTCGCTGCAACAGTTGTCTGTCGACTCATATAACACTTATACTCAAAGTTGTTATTACTGGGAGTGATCTTCCGGTTTGGCTACATATGTCAGAAATATCTTTGGCGACTACAAAGTCTTGCAGATTTGCCCTTCAAGTGAATTATTTTGAAACCCCAGGCAGTTATGCTTGGAATTTCGCTTTCCTGCTACTAGAAAGTAAACATTCTTCAAATTATGCGATACTTTGCTATTGTATGAAATTAAAAATGATTTTTGGAAATAAGTGGTATATTAATTTTGTTGTAAGTTAAAAATAAGATTACTTCATAAATATCTCTTTGAGTGGGATCGAATTCCATACAGTTATTCATATGGAGCTAGCTATTGTTGTACTGATTTATTAATAATTGTAGTGGGGATAGAAGTATCATATTATAATTTAGTAACTACGAGAACATATTTTTAATTTCATTCAAAAAGATTGTAAGTTTTACTTTAATTCTATTATTATTGTTGGTAGTTCTTCTTGCTGTGATTTGTGAGCATCTAAGACAATTTTGAAAGGGATCAAACAAGGGCTGATGGTTAGACGTTGTGAAAGTTAATGCGTTTGTTTTGTTGCATATTCCAATGACTGGCTGCTTAGGTATATTTTTGGATTCGAAGTCTCTATATACAATACAACATTTGTAGCTGGAATATTCATAGTTTTTTTACAGATTTTACTGTCATGGGGTCTTTCGCATCTGACACACTTGTAGTGCAGTAAACCTTGGAGTTACAGACTTGGCAATATGTACATAGTATTCTGTTGTTTTTGATTCGCGATGCTTTAATTCTGACTTTTGCACTTTGTAGAAATGCAACATTGGTAATGCTTCTTTGCTTATACTATGTCGGATATTTATTAACTTTTTATATGTCTTTAACTATATAGTTTTTTTATGTCTTTATCTCATATAAGGATTTTGTAGGCTCTTTATTGGCTAATCTGATAAGTATACTAAATAAAGTTTTTTAAAGTGAGGTGTTAGCTTTTTGTATTCATATTTACCGAGTTATTTTATAGAGACTTGGTTTATGTTGTCTGTTTTAGTTCTAATGTATATAGACATCGTTTGAAAATTATTCTAGCTGTTTGAGAAATTGTTGGATGAGCCTTTCACTGTATAAGTATCTGTATATTTTTGTTGTTTAACAGTAACATTTAACAAAGTAAATTTATTAGGTTTAAATTTGGGAATTATATTGCAATGTCTGTGACTGCAACATTACTCTTGTGCACTCAACTGTAATCACCTGGATCTTAAGATAAAGGAACAGCGATCGTCGTCTTTATTCCGCAAAGATCAATTGTTTCTTAGATCGGAATAAGCTACAACAGTGATCAGAGAATTATTAATAAGGATTTATGATTCTCAAAATGAGTCCCTCGCCGGGCTCCATACAGTTTCCCACAGTCGACAAAAAATTAAGTTCTGTATTACACTAACACACCTTTCCTACAGTTCGGATGTATTGCTCTGCAATTATCACTCATGCAGATTACTTTTAATGGTATTTTAAAGAAATGTTTAATTCACTTTTAGTTTTTATAACTGTAGAGCGGTAATTAGCAAAAGATAGTTTTGTATACTCTCCCCGAGCAGTTGATAGTATTTACAATTGTAAGTTATTCAATCTACAATTTATCCTCCATGTTCGTTATTTTCTCTTTGAATATTTGGCACAATTTCACCATTTTGCCAATTTAATCCGGATTTCATTTACCTAAATCTTGGCTTATCGCTTTTAAAGGTTAAACAACAAACCGCAATGCTGTGAATGCGCGAGTGACATTAGCAGATGCCGAAATGTTATCTGCAACCACCCGATTTACATTGCAGTTATCCCGATTCAGTCAGTAACTAACCTGGTGACGTCAACAACGCCCACTCAACACCATTTCTACCTGTCCGCCGCCATTGTTGACGAAACATTAAGAGTTTCCAAACTCCGACCACAGTCTAACAACCCGATAATCAAATACACAATGGATTAATTATTGTTATTGTTCTGTGTTTATAATATTCAAATTAGTTTTTTCTTTGATTATAGATGAAAAAATCTAAACTAATAATTCTGATATGCTATTACTGAAAGTCACTTTCATCAAGAAGCTGAGATTTGTGATGCTGCAGATAAAGTAACAGTGAATTATAAAACCGTAGCAATGTGGTACAGAGTTTGATTGATGAAATCGACTACGTTCTGACCTACCATCCGTTTTGGTTGATGGAGACTTACAAGCCGCTTTGGATGCAGAACCGTCTTTGAGCACTTGGGACTTGGTTAAACAGTTTAGAATCGACCAGAAGACAGTATGGGTTCATCTTCAGCAACTTGACTTTATTTAGAAGTCTTGAGAGGATCCACACGAGTTGACCGAACACAAGCTAATAAGCGGATCTAAATTTGCAGCTAGTTGCTCAACAATCTATTGAAAGATCACATTTAGAAGCGAATGTCATACGAAAAAAAGTAGGTCTACTTTGCTTAATCACGATCGGCATCAGTTTTGCGCCAGAATCGTTTCGACAAGACAGATATGTCGTGCGTTTGGTGTAATTTTAAAGGTGCGCTTCACTTTGAACTTGTTCTACTCTCAACAGCTGGACCGTGTCTATGACAAGCTGAACAAGGAGTACCCGATAT